>CM065691.1:17853009-17855509 GCA_017654935.2 Phymorhynchus buccinoides
TTCACACCACATTGCATTAACATTCCCCAAACCAGCTAAGAGCTGGGTTGTCTGATGGTATGAAGAAACATGGAATATAATCACGATTCAATAAATTCTCATTCATTCTGTGTCTGGCAGTATGATCACATCAACATTTTTATCTCGCCTTTCAGTTATATCAAGGCACTGAGATAATGTTGGTGTTTGGTGTTTTGAAGCTCGAGGTAAATGAGAATTGAAATCTGCAAGAGAGTAACTGATGATCACACACGCACACGCACGCACACGCACACGCACACGCACACGCACACGCACACACACACACACACACACGCACGCACACACGCGCGCGCGCGCATGCACACACACACATACACGCACGCACAGACAGACAGACAGACAAACACACACACACACACACACACAAACACACACACACACACACACACACACACACACACACACACACACACACACACTCCATAATGTTACACTCAAATATGCACTTAAGCAATAACGCACCCAGACACGCATGCATATATGCACGCGCGCGCGCACACGCACACGCACACGCACACACGCACACGCACACACGCACACGCACACGCACACACACACACACCCTCTACCCCCCACACTCACATACTCACTTTTTGGGGTCTAAAATCACTTTAAGTAAAAAGACATTAAATTAAAGAACAACAACAACACCTGTACAAACACACACACATGGAAAGGGGAGAGGCGGATAGACATAAAAAAAAAGGTATACTGACAAGAAAGAAAAAACAAAGCAAGGGAGAGAGGGGTGTGGTGGTGGGGGGGGGGGGTGAAGAAAAGAGACGTTTTAAAATTGATGTCCCGGACCCGCCGGCTAAATAGCACCACTTTCAATGCTAAAACCCCCCAAAGAAATTAGAGTATCACCTCAAGCCACTCAGCACCAGCTAGACCATTTGTAAAGCTTTTCTCGAGTAGGTTCAATGCATTCTATGCATAGTGTGTGCATTTTACTCGAAAGAGGCCTCATTTTGTATGCGTTAGCAGCTGCAACAACAACAAAAGAAGAAAAAGTAACATTTTGTTTCCTACAGTTACCCTTGATTCAAACGACGGTCGGTTTGTGACAGGCTAAATATTATTGTTCTCTCGATGTTTTTGTATTAGGTATTAGGCATTAGGTATTTTATAGTCACAGAGGCATCTCTGTGAAATTCGGGTTGCTACCACCTGGAGAGCGCGTCGCAGCGAGAGGCGCGCCTCCCATTTTTATTTTTTTGTGTGCATGCGATTTTTGTGTGACTGATGAGGAAGGAAAGGGGGGGGGGGGGGGACCAAATGAAACTTTTCGACCAACTGGGTTTAACGTATGTGCATCGTTGCCACTGGGTTTAACGTATGTGCATGGACACACGGGACCTCGGTTTATCGTCTCACCCGAAAGACTCCACGTTCAGACCGGGTTTACTTGACACGAGGCGAACGCGCTACCACTGTGCCACTCTACACCTTTTTCTATTTGTCATTATTTAAGTGACGTTGAGACATTGCATCCCTGTAAAGTCAATTTGTGTTGATTTCAGAGACCACAAAACAATAGATGGGTTTGTTTTGAGCGTGTGTACCTAACAGATTGACAGTTTCTTTTGATGCTTCTCAGGCTATCGTCAGTAGTTGTCCAGATTGTTTTCAAACTTCTCGGGTCATCATCATGACCCCTGAATACAGAAAAAAAGCGGCCAGTTTGTATAATATTTAGGGGGCTAATACTTCGTTATTGCAAAACTAAACTTGAATTCTAGTGAAGACTTTATAACGATGGCTTGGAGTCAAAACGGACTATCTTTAGAAAGTCCATTGACATATTATTGAACTTATTACGAAAACTAATAACTTGTATTAAAAAAAAGACTGCTGAAATATAAAAAGCAAAATCCCCTTTTTATATTTCTGCAGTCATTGTTTAATACAAGTTATTAGTTTTTGTAATAAATCCAATAATACATCAATGGACTAGATAGTCCGTTTTGACTCCAAGCCATCGATATTTATGACCCATGGCTGCACAAAATGAGGGTTCAACACGGGTCGCTGACCCAGGTTTCATGGCAATCTGATCCTCTGGGTAAAAATAGTTTTTTGGGTTTTTAAAAAAATATATATAACTTAATGCAATCGAAGTACCATCAAACCCGATTCGTCAATGTTCACAGACAGCAGTTCTGGCTGTGTAGAAATTCGGTTTTGTTTGTAGCTGGAATCAGACAAAGCAAACTAACGAGCCAGCAACATTAACCAACAAAGAACAGAAAACAGACAGGCGGACAGTCAAAGAGAAAGAGATAGCCAAAGAGTGTGGGGAAGATTCAACGTGAAGGGGTAAACAGACACCTCCAAATGGGCCAAGAAACTGGAATGGGCTTTTCCGTGCTCTTAACTTATCCACTCACGACGGTTAAACGAATTAGAAGCACTTACCTAAGGCAAAGACTGTATAGGGGAAGATAAGCATCCGGTC
>CM065691.1:17858009-17860509 GCA_017654935.2 Phymorhynchus buccinoides
GAGAGAGAGAGAGAGAGAGAGAGAGAGAGAGAGAGAGAGAGAGAGAGAGAGAGAGAGAGAGAGAGAGAGAGAGAGAGAGAGAGAGAGGCATACAAATAGACAGACTAATGGAAAAGATTCATTTCAATAAACGTAGACCCACTAAATCCTCCCGATCTTCAGCACCGCTCCTTAAGTAAGTTCAAATGAATTAGTTGAAGCTGAAGTTGTTAACTGACACTAACCCTATTCTGGGAGCTTAGACAGGCTGAACTACATCTGAACCCGACTGGAACGAGTTCCACGTGTCTGGAATCCGATTTTGTCGAATCAACCACTCCTGGCGACCTTGCCTTCTGTGAAAGTGCAATAGTAGGGTACCAGAAAAATCTGTTTATCCGTACCGTTGACGATGATTTCGATTAATAATGGGATGCTTTGTACATAATCTTCACGTTTTGAGTAATTTTGCTAAACAGTCAAAATATTAAAATCCACAAACAAAAGAAACGACTTGATCTTGAACGCCAAAGCACCAATAGCTCCAACATTCATAAGGAAATATTATGGTGATGACACCCCCAAACCCTTCATAAAATGCCAAATGTTCAAATCTTTGGCAATAAAATTGTTCACAGACAAATAGACATAAGAACAAAGACGAAAACCACGCCCTTCTTGGCAAAGGATTACAACTACTTTCAGTGCACACGACTGTCGATTTACGGGCCTAAATAGACGATTTTCGGACAAAACTAGGGGAGAGCACTTCGTGAAAATTAGAGTTAATTACCTCGACTTACTCGGTCAAAACCATAGCAACAATAGCGGCATGGCGTCGAAGCTTGAAACCGCAGGATGCGAGTCAGCGACTCGCAAACATTGTTTTTAGAACAATGAGGGGCGGCCAGTATCCACACACTGATAGAACTTGTAAAATGTGACGTAAAATTACATCAAATTTAGAATGACGCACGGTGTTCTAAGTGATGTAAGTCTACTCAAACACACGAGGCGAGAGCTGGGGATCTACCTGATGGTAGAGTAGCTTCCACTGTTTGACCGATTGAATTAGGCAAGATCACTCCCGCACACCGTGAAATTATTCCCCTTAATTATTTCCGAGCAATTCCTATTGCCCCGATGTGCTTGCTTTCCATCTCACTTCATTATTACGTGAAGTGTGTCACAGTCACCTCTGTTTAGTCAACCTGCTGCTCTCAAGGACCACCCAGCAGTAGTTCAAGAGGTTTCGCTACGGAGAAAAGCTGTAGTTTAGACAAAAAACTCATGTTCACGACTCTCGATCTCAAAGACTGGTTCTTTTTTTTTTTTTTTTTTTTTTTTTTTTGCTGTCCCATCTTCTGGGCTGTACAGTGGCGTTGCTCCCACGCCGCTCGTTCCGAATCCCAATTCGCAGCTACACCCGGGTTTGTTCAAGTCGCAGAAACCGAGACCAGCAGTCCAAGGGGAGAGAATTTATGTTAGGCCGTCAGGAGGCAACCAACCGAGGAGACACTGCACTTCTGCTGAGTCACTTCGGTGGAGTTCAGTGGAGCCTTTCAGGACACCACCTACTAAGCCCCCTACTGACGACACTATTCTCTTAGTCGCGGAGCCAGCGTGAGTGAGGTCCTCCTCCGAGGGCGCCACCACGACCGTCCACCGACAGCTCCCCAGAACACACTGATCCCCATGACTTTGACCCGAACGCACCAAGGCATAGACTGGATTGGAAACCGAAACTGAGGTCACCATGAGAGCAGGGCATGCAAAGCCACAGAATTTAAGACATTGTTTTTTAATTTTATGATTGATGGAAAATGAGGCCGATGACTACGATGATGATGATGCTATGGAGTTCCGTATCGGTCTGAGACTGCATGGCAGGGCTGTACTCTACGCTTCCTTTCATAATAGATACCCCGGCGTTAACCAGGCCCGAGAACTACAGACACCTGCAGTGTTGGTCTTGCAATTAGAGCAACACTCTCAGAATCGCATCCGTTAAGCGGATGAAACTCGACTGTGTGGTTTCAGTCTTCCCATTGAGCCCATAGCCACTCACTCTGGGTAGGAGTCAGTCCAGGACCGAAAAAACCCTCGCCTCTGATGGGATTCGAACCCGTAGACCTCCCAGCCAGTAGTCCGCGACGCTAACCACTACACCACGGCGGCTGGTAAGACTGGTTCTTTCGGTTTCATTGAAATATAAACCTTGGCTGATCTCAACCCTACCCCCCCCCCCCCTCCCTCCCTCCCTCCACCTCTACACGTGGGGATACCGGCTTTTTTTCGTACAAATAGTTTCCTCACCTTCTGGAAGTTATGTGCTTGTAACTTCCTATAATCTCAATCTCTCTCTCTCTCTCTCTCTCTCTCTCTCTCTCTCTCTCTCTCTCTCTCTCTCTCTCTCTCTCTCTCTCTCTCTCTCTCTCTCTCTCTCTCTCTCTCTCTCTCTCTCTCTCTCTCTCTTTGACTCTGCCTTTTCCTTTGCTTTGTGTCATCTACTATCTTTCTG
>CM065691.1:17878009-17885509 GCA_017654935.2 Phymorhynchus buccinoides
AAACAGACAAGAAACGAATAGAAAGCACCGTGAGAGAGAGAGAGAGAGAGAGAGAGAGAGAGAGAGAGAGAGAGAGAGAGAGAGAGAGTGAGAGAGAGAGAGAGTGAGAGAGAGAGAGAGTGTGTGAGAGAGAGAGAGAGAGAGTGAGAGAGAGATTCAAACTGGTTTTTTTCAATTCAAACATTTTTTTCAATTCAAGCAATTTGAATGAATAGGCCTTCTGCCTGTATCATAGGGAGGCTGGGGGAGGGGGTTATAATGACATATAACATTCGCATCAAAAACTAGAAAATAACAAATGTTTGTGGATTTAAACAGTTAAGCAAAGAGAGAGAGAGAGAGAGAGAGAGAGAGAGAGAGAGAGGGAGAGAGAGAGAGAGAGAGAGAGAGAGAGAGAGGGGGGGAGAGAGAGAGAGAGAGAGAGAGAGAGAGAGAGAGAGAGAGAGAGAGAGACGAGAGAGAACAGAGACAACATCCACTCAACAATAGCAACAACAGAGAGAGAGAGAGAGAGAGAGAGAGAGAGAGAGAGAGAGAACTCAGAACTCAGAACTCAGAACATTTTTAATGATTAGGCCATCTGCCCGTATCAAGAAGGGGAGGTGAGGGGAAGGGGTGTTGGTGTAAATACATTGATCATTCATAGATAAGGGAAAATAAAAATAAACATAAAAAGTAAACAATAATGATCGAACCCAATCCAAAGTAAACCAACCAAGGGAACACATAGCATAGCAAGGCATAAGAAAGGGAAGTGGAAGGAACAATACATAAATAGTATGAAGTATTACGAGCAGCGACATAAACTATTGTCAGCTGTTGTATCTTACATTAACAAAAATTACCACGTGCAATAATTAAGTGAGGAATGGGAGGAAATAATTTCATAATTATACACATTTCATTCCTCTATGTGTCTCGCACGCGCACACGCACACATACACTTACACTTACACGCACACGCACGCACACGCACACACACACACACACACACACACACACACGTTCGCACACATCAACGCACGCACGCATGCACAATATCTTCTTTTTTCTTTTTCAGAGAGAGAGAGAGAGAGAGAGAGAGAGCACTAAGAATATCGCGCGCTAAGCCCCTACTGGTTTGACTGCCCCCTAGCCGTCAAATCATCGTCCTAAGTTGACCATTCTCGTATGCTTCCGTTATCTGTCTCGCATTCCGTTCAACGGCTTGGTTTGAACAATGCGCTCTGGTCGACATATTTTACCAGACAAACCGATTCTTGCCTAATAATAATAATAAAGAAACAAACAAACAAACAATCGAAACAGAACATTTCGTCAAATGCTGACAGGGCGCAAATCTGTCCAAGGGAAAAATCTAAAGTTCTCAGAACAAAACCTGGGCCTGTATTCACGTTGAGATAGCATGAGACTTAGCATGATGCTAACTTAGAAGCTCTTCCAAAAGTCCTATAGGATTGAATAGGACTTTTGGAAGAGCTTCTAAGTTAGCATCATTCTCCACCTTCTTACACTAGTCTTCATTTAAAATCATTTGCCTACGTCAGCAATTTCGGTGTTTTCTATTCCATGTATCTGTAGCGGTCAAATCATCGTCCTAAGCTGCTCATACTATAGTACAAAAGTAAAAGAACAAAGAAAAAACAAATAAGGAAAATAATACAAAGCAAAGATTGGGGAGGGAGGGGGGGGGGCGTAAAGATTGATAGAAGGGCAATACGGATATAGACACAGATAACACAGAAAGACAGATGGACATGGACGAGTAAAGAGAAAGAAAAAACCATGAAAAAGAACAGAAAAAGAAGTGGTTCGGGAGGGGAGGGGAGGGGAGGGGAGGGTAAAATAATTGGCAGATACTGGTTTAGTTGTTTATCTTACACAGATCGGTCGATTCAGACCCAATGAACAAGCCGGCAGCATCTGAACAAACACTGCAAAGTGTGTGGATGCGCAATGACACAGCAGCGTCGTGTAGGAGAGCCTCTGGAAACACCTTTTTGTTTGCAACACATGGAAGCAAGAAAGATCAAGGGTTAAAGAGACAGAGGAAAGATGGAAGGTCAGAAAGACTTTTATATTAAGAAGCCTGTTTTTAAACTCAATTAATTCTTAAGCAAAATCAACATTTTATTTCGTTCATTTATTTTTCGTGTTTGGTATTTTGTAGTCACGGAGACACTTCTCTGTTATTGGTTGTTGTTGTTGTTGTTGTTGCCGTATCCTGGCTAAAAGACTCCAGGGATCATCCCAACAGCTCACGCACTTGAACACCATGGCACAAATGCACCAGCTAGGGATGAGAACATTACGTGTGTGGCCGTTCTTGATTACCCCGCCACGTAGCAGCCACACTCCGACTTCGGAGTAACTCTTCTACGTGAAATTCGGACTGCTCCCACATGGAGAGCGCATCGCCGCCAGTGCAGCGTCATCCATTATACCGTAGAAAACCCGAAACTATTTTTGAAAAAAATGCATGTTTGCAACAAAAAACAAGGTCTATCGTCAATCCATACGGACCAGACAGACAGTCTGACAAAACAGACAGCCACAAACGACAAAACAGACGCACTGACCTTGAGTCCAGTTGGAGATGGACACGTTTCCCAGAGCCCTGTTGATGAGGTAGCCATACTTGGGCCTGGAACTGAGGGCATACAGCAGGCTGTCGTCGGGGGAGTCCCTGTCCTGCACGCTCAGCACCCGGGGGGTGATCTGGAAGCCCAGGGTGTCCCCGCCCAGCTCGGACAGGGTGGAGGCCCCCCGGTTGATGCTCACCTGGAAAACGGTAATAAGGTCACTGTGCGGGGATTTGATGTCAGGATTACATGGACAAATGAGTAACAGTTGCGTGACTTTACATGCATATTACGTTGTGCAGCAAAACGAAACACCACATTCCCTTAGCTATGTTACATTTTGCTCTACCTTGTTCTGTTCTAGTCTGTTTTGTTCTGTTCTGGTCTGGTCTGGTCTGGTCTGTTCTGCTCTGTTCTGTTCTGTTCTGCTCTGTTCTGTTCTGTTTTGTTCTGTTCTGTTCTGCTCTGTTTTGTTCTGTTCTGCTCTGTCCTGTTTTGTTCTGTTCTGTTCAGTTCTGCTCAGCTCATCTCTGTTCTGCTCTGTTCTGTTCTGTTCTGCTCTGTTCTGTTCTGTTTTGTTCTGTTCTGTTCTGCTCTGTTTTGTTCTGTTCTGCTCTGTCCTGTTTTGTTCTGTTCTGTTCTGTTCTGCTCTGATTTTGTGTGCCGTTATGTACTCTGCCGCGCCAAGCTGTGCCGTAGGCCTACCATGTCATGTTGTACGGATATGTCTATAGCTCTAAACATTGGTTTCAGTCCATGCTCCAATGCCTTTACGACCAATGTCACACATATCATACTGTTCCAGTTGTTTACTGTGTGAAGGGCCTATTGTTTACTCTTACCGACATTTCAGAACCGAAATCTAACAGCTATCCAGCCCTGCATCAGAAATAACACTCTGGTGTTCTACAGCTTCTCTGTTGCCACAGCTCTTTGGTCCCACAGCTTCGCCCTCCTAAAGCTGTGGGACCACACAACTATGAGCGCAAGGTGCTGTGATAACATAGAGCTGTGGGGAAAATAGATACAGACCCGTATAAAAATCAGATCCATAATGACATAGTCTACATTAAAGCCACAGCAGGTATGCATAGGCAAGGAAGCAGAATAGAAATAACAGTGTATACTCAGATACTGCCCCCACCCACCGCAAAAACAAACCCTTCGATTTATGTCTTGCAGGAATCAAAAGTCTAAAACTAGACAAACCCAAACTCTCGTGCCTTCAACTTTACCTGCGGTATCCCGTTGTCCACGGGGATGATTTCGATATCCATGGTCTGGGCCCTGCGCGTGGGGGACGAGGTGTCTGGATAGACAAAGTAGTCGGAGTGCGTGCCGTCCGTGACGGTGAAGGAGAAGCTATCCTCCAGCGTCTCTGACTGGTCGTGCTTGTAGCTGATGAGGTTGTCCGTCAGGTCCTCCATGGTGAACACCGTCACCATCCGCGTGTTGTTGTACAGCAGCAGGCCGTGCAGCGGGACCTGGAGAAACGAGGAAGACATTAGACGTAGTAGTAGTAGTTTTAGCTGAAGACGGGGTAAAACGCCCATGGGCGGGTAAGAAGCCCATGCCAATTATCTCATGAAAGGAAGTAAATTTCAGTCCAATTTTGCCCATGAGACGAAGACATTAGATGTAGTAGTAGTAGTAGTAGTAGTAGTAGTAGTAGTAGTAGTAGTAGTAGTAGTAGTAGTAGTAGTAGTAGTAGTAGTAGCAGCAGCAGCAGCAGCAGCAGCAGCAGCAGTAGTAGTAGTAGTAGTAGTAGTAGTAGTAGTAGTAGTAGTAGTAGTAGTAGTAGTAGTAGGGTAAGACGGGGTGAAAAGCCCATGGGCGGGTAAGAAGCCCATGCCAAATATCTCATGAAATGAAGCAAATTTCAGTCACATTTTGCCCATGAGACGAATGTTAATGTTTAGCATTCGTCTCAGGGAAGACGGAGTAAAAAGCCCATGGGCGGGTAAGAAGCCCATACCAATTATCTCGTGAAATGAAGCACATTTTAGTCACATTTTCCCCCATGAGACGAGTGTTAATGTTTAGCGTTCGTCTCATGGGCAAACTTTGGCTGAAATGTGCTTCATTTCATGAGATAATTGGCACGGGCTTCTTACCCGCCCATGGGCTTTTTACCCCGTCTTTCCCTAGTAATTAGGGCTAGAAGTGGGCCTCGCGGCCCTTTTACGCCCTTTCTCGTTAGTGACTTTGATTTGTTTCAGGGTGGCTTGCTTTCTACTACAGCTAAACTATAAAAATTAACAAGAATATGGAATGGACTTTTTATTTTTGGGGTCTCTTTTTTTTATTCATCGAAAGTAGTATAAAAACAAGCGCGAAAATCGCCATAGTTTGTGGCACGCGGTCTATTTTTACCACTCCAATCATGAGTTACCTCCCCTGGCTTTTCAATAATTTTAATCTGTAAACCAGAATGTTATCTCTGCACCATTTCGTAACTTTTTATATCTTTTGGAAAACATTTAAAACTATGTATCCTACTTATACTCATCGAAAGAAGCACCGCATACTCGTCGTGTCTGTTGTAGTGTCTGTATTACGTATGTTTATTATTTTGTACGCTTTTAAAATACATCATTTTAAAGAGCGGCCTCAATTAATTTTGAAGTGTAGCCTCGATTTGAAGTGCGACAATTTTGTCAAAATGTGCGACAATTTTGGACCGACAGACCGACCGACCGACAAAGTGAGTTATAGGTTTGTGGCTTGAGCCACAAACAAAAATACATTATTAAAGTGAAGTGTGTGTGTGTGTGTGTGTGTGTGTGGTTTTACTTAATGGTGGTTTTGTTTTCTTTCTTTCAAATTCAAAAGAAAAGAAAGAAAGGAAGAAAGAGAGAGAGAGAAAATTAGAGAGGAAGGACAGAAATGAAGGAAAGAAATGATGAAAGAAGAGATAAGTAGAATCAGAATAGCAACCGTTTATGGGTGATTAAGTTCTTGGCACGTTAGTGGTCTAGCCTTCACAAACTGCCACGCTGTTGCATAATATATCCACACGCGCACCAAACACGAAAAGAAATTATTTAAATGACACATCTCTCTCTCTTTCTCTCTCTCTCTCTCTCTCTCTCTCTCTCTCTCTCTCTCTCTCTCTCTCTCTCTCTCTCTCTCTCTCTCTCTCTTTATTTATTTTTGCGTAACTGTTTAAATCCACAAAAATGTGCGTTATTTTCTAGTTCTTGATGTGAATGGTATATGTCATTATAACCCCCTCCCCCAGCCTCCCTATGATACGGGCAGAAGGCCTATTCATTAAAATTGTTTGAATTGAAAACAATTGTTTGAATCTCTCCCCCTCTCTCTCTCTCTCTCTCTCTCTCTCTCTCTCTCTCTCTCTCTCTCTCTCTCTCTCTCGCTCTTACTTTAAAACTACTTACAAAATTAGGCCTACAATCACTAAATGTCATCATACAAAACATCCACAAAGCGGTTCTATCTCTAATCTCACACAAAAAGCAGTATTAAAGGCTAACACCATATCCAAACCTTACTTGAATCTATTCACAAAGCAATATTATGTAAGTTACTACCTTCTAATATCATGCAAAAAGCTGTTTAAAAAGCTTTTAACACCATATCAAAGCCTTACTTGAATCATCATATAGTAAAAAGCCAACTGTCCGTCCGTGTGTGTGTGTGTGTGTGTGTGTGTGTGTGTCTGTGTGTCTGAAACACGAAACGGGCCTTATAACTCCGCCGTTTTTCCACCGATTCGCTTCAAATTTGATGTGAGCCCTAACGGGGCGATGGCAACGGCAACCGAGGTGGCCGTGTCATTTGCGCGGTTTTGCAAATGCGCGAAAAGGCGCATCCGACGGCCTTTCGGCGCACGTATCTCCGGTATTTCTGGACCGATTGCCTTCAACTTTGGCAGATATATGACCGGGTACGGTGACTATCAATGCGCCAAACCGGAAGCGAATCCATTACTTAGGCACATAACAGCAGCATGATGCAAAACGGGCCTTATAACTCCGCCGGTTTTCAACCGAATCGCGTCAAATGTGCTGTCAGGCTTGCTGTCACCGGGGCAAAGCCTGGCAGCAAATGTGAAGAAAATCGGGAGAGCGCGTCACTCTCAGAGCAGCGCCAACGGGAAACGGGGCTTTATAACTCTGCCGTTTCTTAACGAAAATCGCTTCAAATTTGCTGTACTCAGCATTACCAGTACTTGGTGTTACCGTTACTAGGCGTTACCGTTACTAGGGAGAGCGCATCACTCTCAGAGCAGCGCCAACGCGAAACGGGGCCTAATAACTCCACCGTTTCTTTACCAAATCACTTCAAATTTGCTGTACTCAGCGTTACCAATACTTGGCATTACCGTTACTAGGCGTTACCGTTACTAGGCGTTACTGGTACTCGGCGTTGCGCTAGTATATCATAACACAGCAAGGCAAAAAGGCTCTGAAGCCTATACAAGCCTTTTTCTGTGATGTGGTATGAAGAAAATAATTCCAAACAAAACTGAACCCTAGTGGGTTCAAACTTCCCTCACTGACAAACATGGTCGCGCAAGGACGGACGGACGGACGCACGCACGCACGCCAAACGGACGGACGAAACAAAAACAACAGTTCCCGCCGCTTCGCTGGAGAACAAATTAATAATTAACTTCCAACCATAATTGTGACCCAGCACCACGAAAGGGACATTAAGTCGCTGGGCTAGTTTCTCACAACAGGTTTGCAAAGTCAAAAATCTCATTTTTTAATCAATTTTGAGTTATGGGTATTTTTGTGATCTCTAGCATCTTATCTTTCATATTTATAAAGGATAATCTTTTACATAGTATATATATGAAATTGAACAAAGGGTAATTACTCTCTTTTTCTAATTAACTCCCCTCCACCAAAGTTGATTACGATACCATTCACCTAGCAGTGCGTGGGTCAGA
>CM065691.1:17893009-17918009 GCA_017654935.2 Phymorhynchus buccinoides
CTTGCTTTTGCAGAAATCAATAGGACAAAGTCCTCCTGAAGGAATTCAGTGATGCGCTGAAGACGGAAATGTGATACTGTTTTTAAAAAAATCAAAAGGTCAAAAGGTCAAGGCTCTTGCAAGAAGAACTCAACAGGACAAGGACCGCCAATCTCAAATTTTAATCTAGGATATCTGTCCTGACAGATCAAAACACAATAAGACATTTTAAGTGTTGATAGGATTTTGCTCTATGACCTTAGTCCCGGAACATCACCGGAAGAGACCCAGAGACCCAGAGACTGCACTGACCCCCCACCTGCCCTACCAACACGGGAGCAGTCCTAGGTCAACCGTGGAACCTTTTGTTCTGTTACGAGGGCGTACACATGTATGTACTGGACATTCCACTATTAGTTTGCATGGGCACTTAGCTGTTCTGAACTCGGTGACTGACTATCAGATATATCATGATCATAAGACAGCCTCCCTTCTACCTGAGATGAGAACGAAACGCCCGAAGGTGCTCAATTTGACACAGAGACTTCTAGCCTTGACCCCATCTGCCCTGCCAACACGAGAGCGGACCCACCCCAAACATAGAAGTACGTAAAAGAGAAAAAGCCAATTTGATTTATATTAGAAACCGCGGGGAAGCAGGGAGAAGAGAAGACACAAATGCAAGTTGTCAAATGCAAGTTGTCAGAAACGTAAGTCTGTAGTCGTACCAACAAGGAAGAGGAGGAGGAGGAGGAGGAGAGAGAAAGAGAGAAAACGAAAATGAAAACGACATTTTATTTAACCAGGGAAACATGAGATAAGCAATACAATGCTTTTTTCCACCCAGCCCTGGGACAAATAGAACATTCAATAACAAAGAGAGAGAGAGAGAGAGAGAGAGAGAGAGAGAGAGAGAGAGAGAGAGAGAGAGAGAGAGAGAGAGAGAGAGAGAGAGGGAGAGAGAGAGAGAGAGAGAGAGAGAGAGAGAGAGAGAGAGAGAGAGAGAGAGAGAGAGAGAGAGAGAGAGAGAGAGAGAGAGAGAGAGAGAGAGAGAGAGAGAGACAGAGAGAGAGAGGAGAGAGAGAGAGAGAGAGAGAGAAGAACAGATATACAAAACGTTAAGAAGAAGAAGAAGAAGAAGAAGAGAAGAAGAAGAAGAAGAAGAAGAAGAAGAAGAAGAAGAAGAAGAAGAAGAAGAAGAAGAAGAAGAAGAAGAAGAACAACGACAACAACAACAACAACAACAACAACAACAACAACAACAACAACTAGAAAAACAAGAGCACAAAGAACATGCATAACAAAAAAAAAGAACAAGAAGAAGGGAGACCCGAAGTTATAGCTTTCAAATCAAATTGAACTGTCGTGTAAAACGTATGTATAATTTACTAGACACAAGAAACGCTAATCCAATCTAACACGTCTGAAGCATGCAAGCACGAAAGTACGATAAGTCAGCGAGAGAAAGACAGACAAACAGACAGACAGACAGGCAGGCAGAGATACGCAGACAATCAGATAAACAGAGAGTCAGAAAGAATTGAGAGACAGGTGACAGATAGAAAGAGAGAGTCAGAAAGAAGAGAGGCTGAGACAGAGACAGAGGGAGACAGAGAAAGAGATAAGGTGAGAGAAAAAGAGAGACATACAGATGGAGACAGAGAAAGAGACTAGTAGAGAGAGAGAAAAAGAGAGAGAGATAGAGGGAGACAGAGAAAGAGATAAAGTGAGAGAGAAAGATAGACATACAGAGGGAGACAAAGAAAGAGATAACGTGAGAGAGAAAGAGAGAGAGATAGAGGGAGACAGAGAAAGAGATAAAGTGAGAGAGAAAGAGAGAGAGATAGAGGGAGACAGAGAAAGAGATAAAGTGAGAGAAAAATAGGGAGACAGCGAAAGAGATAAAGTGAGAGATACAGAAGGAGACTGATCACTCGGTATACACATTTGTATTGTTAAAAATTCGGGACTTTCCTGGTGTTGCACTGCCTCCGGGCATTGCCTGCAGGATCGTTCCCACCATCTGTATATCTACTAATGTTCCATATGTGTCTGTTCGAGACCGGAGGACGTTAAGCAGAATTTCATCAGGAAGACAGAGAAAGAAAGAAAGTGAGAAAGAAGAAGAGAGAGAGACAGACAGACACACACAGACAGACAAAGACAGAGACAGAAAGAGATTGCACTTTTCAAAGCTCGATTTTCTTTTCTCGCCTGTGCATCCCCTATCTTGAAAGTAAACCTGTGTTTAACCATTTTTACAATGAAAGAAGTATTGGCGTGTGTTTGCGTTATTGCATCTTTTTGTCCTGCATATTTTATGGTCACTCTGGCTTTTCTTCTGTCTGTTTGTTAATTTGCGAATATGATTAGGGGAAGACGGGGTAAAAAGCGCATGGGCGGGTAAGAAGCCCACCCCAATTATCTCATGAAATGAAGCAAATTTCAGTCTCATTTTGCCCATGAGACGAGCGTTAATGTCTAGCATTCGTCTCATGGGCAAATTTGACTGAAATGTTCTTTATTTTATGAGATAATTGGGGTGGGCTTCTTACCCGCCCATGCGCTTTTTACCCCGTCTTCCCCTACGTTTCCGAATACTTTCTTTCTTTCATTCTTTTATTTCTCTCTACGTCGTTTTCTTTCAAGTCTTTCTCTGCTTGTTCTGTTTCATTACAAAATATTCTACTACTTCAATTTTTTGTCTTCTTGAAGGAGAGAATGCATTGCATATAACCATAACACAACAGACTAATACCCACCTCTCTTCAACCACCACCCCATCCCTACCCCAACTATCCCCCCGGCCTTCCGGGGGGATCCGGGGGGATGGTTGAGGTAGGGGTGGGGTGGGGGTTGAAGGGAGGTGGGTGTTAGTGTGTTGTGTTATGGTTATATGCAATGCATTCTCTAATGTATTCATTTTCATAGAGATGTATGGTGAGGATACGTGAACCAGTCTGTTAGAAATGTGTGTACGAATGGTGAGTGAAAAGCGCATTGAGTTGCTTTGCAACATTATGCGCTATATAAGCATTATTAATTAATATTATTATTATTATATTATTATTATTATTATCATTATTATTATCATTATTATTATTATTATTATTATTATTATTATTATTATATGCTTGATATGTGAGATATGAGCGTTAAGCGCTAAGAGTTAAAGGTTAAGTGCTATATATGTTTTCTTAATAAATATGACAAGGCAATAAAAAAAATATAACATTGTAATTTGATAGTATTAAAATAAAACTGACCATATAAAAACATGGTTTTTCATTCATGTTTTTTAAAAAAACCACCAAATTTATGGTATCATCACCTTCTTTAGTTGTTGTTGTTGTTGTTGGTTTACCCTGGCTAAAAGACTCCAGGGATCATTCCCAACAGCGGAAGCACTTGAACACTATGGTACAAGTGCATCAGCTACGGATGAGAACATTTCGTGTGTAGCCGGTTTTTTATTACACCGCCACGTGGGCAGCCACACTCCGTCTTCGGGGGATTTTGGAGATTGATGATGTTATGCTAGGAGCTTGTAATGGCTAAAGACAATCCCCGCATAACTATGCATAGCATAACAACATTTTGATGTAGCCTTGGTGTTCTAGCCTATGCCAACTGGTCTGACATAGCCTTAAGGCAAGGCGTGCTATTAAAGTAAAGACGCTTAATGAACTAACTCTCTCTCTCTCCCTCTCACTCTCTCACACACACACACACACTCTCTCTCTCTCTCTCTCTCTCTCTCTCTCTCTCTCTCTCTCTCTCTCTCTCTCTCTCTCTCTCTCTCTCTCTCTCTCAAGTGTACACAAACACTTCGAATGAAATCAAGCAACATTACACAAAGTCAACAAATGAACGAACAAAGTATAAACAGAAGAAAACAACTAACCCACTTACCACCATAAACTCCCGCAAAGCCACCTCGGGTTCCTCGTCGTTGGCGGGGAAAATCTCCAGGAAGAAATCGAAGACAGGGGAGAAACTCAGTCCGTCCGAACACTGGAAAGAAAACTGGTCCTCTCGAGGCTCGATACCTTTGTGGACACTCTGCACATAGTTCATCACGCCCAGACGAATGTCCAGGATAGTGAACGAAGACACGGGGATCCCAACTCTGGGTTTTTCAGACCCTGGGGCCGGGGAGATGTTCTCTAAATATCCTTTGCTGGGTTGGTCAACGATAGTGCACGTGATGTCTGTGTCTTCCGTGTCGATGTCCGTGGCGTCTAAGTGCCGTGGGAGGATCGGAGCTTTGTCGCTTTCCAGAACTTCGAAGGGTTGTCCCAGAACCACCACTGGAGGTTCGCTGTCCACGGGGTTGATGACCACCTCCACCACGATCTTCTCGAAGGGAGCTCCAGTGAGTGAGGAAGAAGAGTCCTCTTTTCTGCCGTCAGTCAAAGTCAGCACGAAGGAATCGCTCCGCCCTTCGGGTCCCACCTCGCCGCCCGTGTGGAGGTAGCTGACCAGCCCTTCCCTCAAATCCGCCTGCGTGAACTCCACCGTCTGCTGGTCCTCCCTCGTCACCAGACCTTCGTACGGCGCTTCCTCTAGCATGAACGTCAGCAGCATGTCGTCCGTGTCCGGATCAGAAGCCTTCAGATCCTCCGCGGATAACACGACTTTGGAGTTCTCGTCCACTTCGATGACGATGGCCAGGATTCCGCCGTCGACGTTAGCCAGGGTTGGGGCCTCGTCGTCGATGGATTTGATGTCGATGTTGATCTTGACGGGCACGTGATGAACGCCG
The DNA here is from genome assembly GCA_017654935.2 of Phymorhynchus buccinoides. Lineage (NCBI taxonomy): Eukaryota > Metazoa > Mollusca > Gastropoda > Neogastropoda > Raphitomidae > Phymorhynchus > Phymorhynchus buccinoides. Next base: position 17,897,754 of record CM065691.1, read on the forward strand.
TCAGTGACCTCCAGCTTGATGTGGTCGTCCCCGCCGTGTTCGCCCTCGTTGGTGTAGGACAGGCGGTCGTCGTAGAGGTCCTTCCTGGAGAACACGTCCCCCACTTCCAGGGGAACCTCGTCAAAGTTCAGCACACCGTGTTGAGGGACGGCCATCATCTGTGATCGTGGAAAAGGGAAAATGACGTACAACCCAGAAAAATCATTGCAGCAGGGACTTACTATTTTGTTATTATTTGTTATTTTGTTATTTGGTATATTCTAGTCACAGAGACTTATCTCGGTTAAATTCGGGCTGCTCTCCCCCGGAGAGTGCGTCGCCGCAAGTGCAGCGCCTACCCAATTATTTTTGTAATAATTTTTTTGGGGGGCACAGGGTGAGGAGGGGGTGTGGGCACACTTGGAAAACCTAGCTATCAATTTGGCCATGCCAGGCAGCGGGATTTCTCCCTCCTCTTACCGAGTTTCAAATGCCGTGGGATTTTTACGTGCGTAAAGCGCATGGGTCAGCCTAGCTTTACGTCTCCATCCTAAGGACTGGACGTTCAATTCGATTTTCCTGTCAAACTAGAAAGAAAGGACGAGGCCGGGATTCGAACCCGGGTCACTCACGCTGCAGTCACGCATTACCTTTAGCAGGCGAGCGTCTTAACCACTCTGCCACCTTTCTCCCTTTCTTCATTACTACTAATGAAGAACAAAGAAATGAGGTTCAAATATGTAGTCAAATCAATCATTCCAGAGGCACTGCATGCTGTCTCAAAAGGAATAAGACGGCTGATAGTACATGTGGGCATGTGCCCCTAAAAATATTAATTTAAGAAGGAGAAAAGACACTCTTCAGAGATCCACTGGACACGAAGAAGCTCTGCAGAGCCATTCATAACCATTAAATACCTCGCACGGCTTTTGACATTAAACCTTATTCAGTTGGGGGTCAAAAGTGAAGTCAGAGTGAACGTTATATCATCACCGCTGGTTTACAACAACTGATGGTTGTTATTTCTGAGCACAGTTACCCAAAGTGTCTCCTTTCTACCCCCCACCCCCACTATTACCTATCCCATCTCTGCCCCTCTTTTGTTCCCCTCCCCCTCCCACCCCCACCCCTCCCTTCTTCAACCAGCCTCGCCTCAAAAAGGAGGTCGTCGTTATCGGAATCAGGGTCTTCCACGTTGAGAAAGTCGGGCGAGAGCAGCACGCTGCCGTCCTCGTCCACCTGGAGTCGTCTGACGGTGATGGTGGGGGGCTTGTTGTCCACGGGCTGCAGCACCATGGTGAACCGCTGGTTGGGCAGCACGTTGCCTGAAACACGAGGGAGACGAAACATCAGCTGCAAACTTAATTTACTTGATTACAATTAACACAATGGAAAATCTTAAACAATTATCAACAATTTCTTCCTTCTTAGAACTCAGTGATCACTGCTCTTATAATATCAATATTATGCCCTGTCTTTTGGTTTTTCTCTTCCTTTACAATTGCTAAAAAATGATCAACAATTTCTTCCTTCTTAGAACTCTTATAATATCAATATTATGCCCTGTCTTCTGTTTTTCTTCTTCTTTTACAATTGCTAAAAATTAATATGTAGATTCTAATTTGTACTGAATTCCATTTCCTACTAGCTGTTATTAGAAATCGGAATTCCGATTTGTACTAGAAAAAAAGGCAGTAGAAATCGGAATTCTGATTTGTACTAGTAGGATTCCGAATCGTACTGGATTCCGATTTATACTGTGACATATATATGAAGCTGCTGAAACAAAAATGCAGAGCTTTTAAGAACGAACAAAATATACAAAACAATCACGCATGAATGGAGTCTATAGAATGCTTATTTTAACCACTTCGCCGCCAATGTCACATTTATGCACCACAATGGTTCAACACCCGTGTCACTAAGTAAAGGCATCAAATCAGGGCCTGTCATCAGAAGACCCTATTTTGCTCATCTTGGGAGGTAAGGATAGGCCTAATGCTGTACACGTCAGAGAGGAATCCCCAATATTGCAGATACACTTTTATTTTACCCAGTTAAGTTTAATGGTATTTGTTTGCTGAAAAACTGCTGGCGACGAAAGGGTTAGGAACGAACGAAACACAAAACAATCACACATGAATGGAGTCTGTAGAAATGCTTATCTTAAAGGTTATGACCACAATCAGATATAATGTAGCTTTTTAATGAAAATCAACATTTATTTGATAAATAACATCCTCCGAAGTCGGAGTATGGCTGCCCACGTGGCGGGGTAATCACAAACGGTCACACACGTAATGTTCTCATCCCAAGCTGGTGCATTTTGTACCATAGTGTTCAAGTGCTTCGGCTGTTAGGGTGATCCCTGGAGTCTTTTAGCCAGGGTACGACAACAACAATAACAACATAATTTTTAAAAAAATTCTCATTTCATTTTTTTAAATATATACAATATTTCATATAATATATCGTATATGTGTGTTCATCAAGGTATGCAATTCACATACAACTGAGTATCACACTTTTTCTATATATTTTTGTGCCGTTTAACACACTATTCTTTGCCTTTGGGATGAATGTCAGAGATACTTTTTTGAAAAAACAGTTACCTGAAGTATCTTCCACATCAAAGAAGAACTGTAAGATTCGTGGCACCAGGCCCAGTTCGGTGCCTGGTGGCTTGAAGCAAACTTTTCGATGGTTCACCTGAAAAGAGAGGGGGGGGGGGGGGGGGGGGGGGGGGGGGGGGTTCTGGGGGGGGGGGGGGTGGGGGGGGGTGGGTGGGGGTGGGTGGGGGACACACACAGCAATGATATTAGTATTATTAGTCTATCCAAATTCTCAGGATTATTTTCGTTCAGTTTCTGGTCATTCTGCTTGCCTTTTGATTTTATCTTTAGGCGTAGCTTTCCCCACATATAATTTACAATGTCATCAGTAGGCGTTGTCGTCGTTGTCGTCATTACCATTCTTTGGGGTCGTCGTTGTCATCATCGTTATCATTATTAGTATATCATTACTATCATCAGTATCACTTCATCACATATCAGTAGCAACAACACCACCACCATCATCATCATCATCATCATCATCATCATCATCATCATCATCATCATCTTAATTTTCTTCTTCTTCTTCTTCTACATCACATCATCATCATCATCATCATCATCATCATCATCATCATCATCATCATCATCATCATCACATGGGCCTGAGTGAAGAAGGTAATGGCCATCACATCATCCTTACGCTACACGATCTCTCCAGCCTCTATCGTCTATTATTATCATCAGCATCATCATCATCATCATCATCAGCAGCAGCAGCAGCAGCATCACCATCATCATATTATTATTATTATTCATCACTACCTGGGCCTGGGTGAAGAAATTGATGGGCACTGTCATCTTCATCAGCCTCTATCATAATCATCAACAACAACAACATCACCACCACTATCATCATTCTTTTATTATTATTATTTTACTTTTTTTTCTTCATCGTCATCATCATCATCATTATCACCATTATTACCTGATCCTGGATGAAGACGTTGATGGGCACCATATCATCTTCACACAGCATGATCTCCCCAGCGTCTATCATTATCATCACCAACATCATCATCATCACCACCACCACCACCACCATCATCATCATCATCATCACCACCATCATCATCATCATCCGCACCTGCGCCTGGGTGAAGAAGGTGATCGGCACCATGTCATCCCCACACAGCACGATGTCCCCAGCCTCTATCATCATCACCACCATCACCACCACCATCATCACCACCATCACTACCATCATCATCATCCTCACCTGTGCCTGTGTGAAGAAGTTGATGGGCACCATGTCATCCTCACACAGCACGATCTCCCCAGCCTCTATCATCATCATCATCACCATCATCATCATCATCCTCACCTGTGCTTTGGTGAAGAAGTTAATGGGCAACATGTCTTCCTCACAGAGCAAGTTCTCGCCAGCCTTTATCATCATCATCATCATCATCATCATCCTCACCTGTGCCTGGGTCAAGAAGTTAATCAACATGTCTTCCTCACAGAGCAAGTTCTCGCCAGCCTTTATCATCATCATCACCATCATCATCATCCTCACCTGTGCCTGGGTGAAGAAGTTAATGGGCAACATGTCTTCCTCACAGAGCAAGTTCTCGCCAGCCTTTATCATCATCACCACCATCACCATCATCATCATCCTCACCTGTGCCTGGGTGAAGAAGTTGATGGGCAACATGTCTTCCTCACAGAGCAAGTTCTCGCCAGCCTTTATCACATCACCACGATCACCATCACATCATCCAGCCTGTGCTGGGTGAAGAAGTCAACATCACAGAGCATTCTCGCCATCATCATCACCACCATCACCATCATCATCATCCTCACCTGTGCCTGGGTGAAGAAGTTGATGGGCACCATATCATCCTCACACAGCACGATCTCCCCAGCCTCCAGCGGCGTGTTGGCGTCAGTGTCAAACGGCGCCACGGTCAGGTGGAGCTGGATGTCCCTGTCATCCGTGTCGTCGTCCGTGTACCGGAGAAACTTGCGCCGGAACTCCGTCAGCTGGAACTCCTCCACCTCCATCTGTAGGCTGGCTCCTGGGTACAGGTAAGGCAACTGATCGTCCACGGGTGCCACCTGCCAGGGTCATCACCAGAACGGGTGAGAATTATTTGATGAGCACAGTTGTACTTTAGTTACCCACCTCTCATGTTTGCGAATATCAGCCTCAAAAGGCTTCTTCTTCCAGTTTCGTGACAATGATCCTTGGCTGGTCCTAACCCTATCCCTTTTCCAGAGAATGGCAGAATTATATATATGTGTTGCATAGAATGTTGCCCCGCGTAGAATGTATACATTCAATGATGAGATTGTAGAATGTATACATTCTACGACTGGTTCATAGAATGCATACATGAAAATGAAACAGAGAATGTATACTTTCTACAGCGAAATTGTAGAATGTGTACATTCAATGGACAAACTTATGGAATGTTGACGGGAACGTGATGTGTCATAGAATGTTGACGGTTGTACCTACCCTTACATTTTATGCCGTGGGATGTATACATTCTACGGGGGTCAACATTATATACAACATATATATTCCTTTATTGCTTCTCGGCGAAAATGTTCAATGCCAAAATTTGAGGGTAGGGGTGCGTGAAGTACCAGATAGTCTGTTGTCGAATGTGACTCGTGATCATGGGACAAATCACTGTGTTTTCAATGACCATGAGATTTGTGTGTGTGTGTGTGGGGGGGGTCGATCTTGTTTCCAAAGAGCAACCGATTATGTGGCTGTTTCAATATGTTGTGGTTCCATGTAGCTTTTGGCGTGCTCGCTCTCTCTCTCTCTCTCTCTCTCTCTCTCTCTCTCTCTCTCTCTCTCTCTCTCTCTCTCTCTCTCTCTCTCTCTCTCTCTCTCTCTCTCTCTCTCTCTCTCTCTCTCTCTCTCTCTCTCTCTCTCTCTCTCTCTCTCTCTCTCTCCCCTCTCTCTCTGTCTCCTTTTTTTAATTCTTTAAGTTCCTCCCTCTCTCTCTCTCTTCTTCTCTTTTGCATTTCCTCTCCATCTCTTCTTCTCTTTCCTTTCTTCCTCATTCTCTGTCTGTCTCTCTCTCTCTCTCTCTCTCTCTCTCTCTCTCTCTCTCTCTCTCTCTCTCTCTCTCTCTCTCTCTCTCTCTCTCTCTCTCTCTCTCTCTCTCTCTCTCTCCTCTCTCTCTCCCTCCCTCCTCCTCTCTCTCTCTCTCTCACCTTCACAATGAACAAGGACAGATTGTAAGAATAGGCATCGCCTAAAATCTTTATCCTTGTTAAATAAAGTTTTTCAGTGTTCCGTGTTCTCTCCCCCCTCTGGCTCTCCTCTCCCCCCCCCCCCCCCCCCCCCCCCCTCTCTCTCTCCCTCCCTCCGCCCACCTCACACACACACACACACACACCTTCACAATGAACTCATGCAGGTCGGACTCATTGGGCAAGGGGGTGGCCCCGTCCTTCAGGGTGAAGTAGACATGGTCCAGGACGAAGTCGTTGCGGTGGGGCCCCACGTGCCTGTAGAACACCTTGCCGTCCACCAGGTCAGTCTGGCGGAACTCATCCACCACCCTCTCGTACACCCCGTTCTCCAGCACCCACGACTCCGGGTCCTCTGGAACCTGTCAATAGAATATAATGTGTGATAACCCAGCACCACGAAAGGGTCATTAACCCTTTCGACGCCAAAGCTGCATATTAGCACCACAGTGATTTAGAGACCCCCCCCCCCCCCCCCCCCCCCCCCCCCCCCCCCCCCCCCCCCCCCCCACGTCACGTGTCACATTCCCTCTTATGCTTGGAAGATTTCTTACCATCTATAAGAGGGAAAACACGTGAAAACCATGATTGTTATACGTGACGTGGTGGGTCTTTAACACCTATGTCACTAAACGGCATCAAACTGGGGTCTATTATCCAAAGACCATATTGTCCTAGTTTTGGGAAGTAAGGATAGACCTTATTTACAGAAGAGTCCCCAGTACTGCAGATGGATTTTGTTCTCTATCCAGGTAAATTTAATGGTCATTTTTGGCTGAAATATGGCTGGCGGTGAAAGGGTTAAGTCTAGTCGCTGGGCTAGTTTCTTACAACAGGCTTGTAAAGTCAAAAATCTCATTTTTATCTCTTTTGAGTTATGGGTATTTCCACGCTCTCTAACATCTTATCTTTCATATCCATAAAGGATAATCTTTAACCCCTTGACTGCCAGAGAAAATTAAAGAAAAAATAATTGTACAAATCATGCCATGAAAAAGACAACTGATTGAACCAATCTGGCAAAATGGTCTGGGGATATAACTCTCTGGACCGCGTTAGAGCAAAAACCAGCATATCAGAGTTATTCCTTTTCATCTGATGACGTCATCAGTGATGTCATCAGGTCAGTACGTGATACGTTGTATGGCAGTCAAGGGGTTAATATGGTCTCTAAATATTCCAAAATGTACGTTAGAATTAGTAGGTTGATACATGTTCTTAGGCTAGGCTAGATTTTAGACTGTGTTTTCTCAAAATGGCAGACACTCACCCTACTAACTTTAAGTGCTCATAACTATGGAACGGGAAAAGATACAACAATGGTTCTTGTATCATTAGAAATAGAAATGTCTGAAGTTTCCAAATGTACGATTGTCTCAGGAAGGTCATGTAGTGGTGTACTTGTAATAATGGGTAGGTCACTCATCTCGCTTTACTTTTGCTGAGAAGAGTTACTGCCGTTTGTTGTGACGTCAAGATGATTGTCTGAATGAATAAGTCATAAGTCATAAGTCATAAGTTTCTTTATTGTCCATTGGCATTGTACCACGCACATGGAAACTTGTCTTCCACCGTGTAAAATAAAAATATTAAATAAAAGTATGAAACATAAATTTACATTAACAAAATATGTAACTCTCACACCACACCCATCATTCATCCGCTCTCTTGCTCACTCATCATGCAACCCACCACCATTTCCGCCTTCATTTTTCATCCTTTTTTTGTATTCCTTTCCTCCTTTGGGGCGGATTTTGAACCGCCGTTTTGTCCGAATCGCATTTTTACACCACAATGATTTACCATCCTTGTCATTAAAACTCTTGGAATCAGGGTACTATTATTCCATGAAATTGTGTTCCTTAGTTTGGGCAGTAAGGATTGACCGTATTCTAAATGTGTCACAGAGAAATCCCACAATATTGTAAATGAAAAATAATATTTTCTGTAGCCAAGCAAATTTAATGGACATTTTGGGCTCAAAGATGGCTGGCGGTGAAAGGGTTAAATGCCAGCATGCGATGTGAAAGACCATTGTAAACAAATAAAAATGAAAAAGAAGACTCTTAATTAGGTTAGTGAACGTCCTAAATCAATGCATAAATATTCGGTATTTATAACTTTGTCTTTAATTCAGACAACTGCATTGGAATGGGGGAAAAAAAGGTCTTTAACTAATTAACGACCTAAATGAATACCTAAATTCTTGGTAGTTATAATGAAGAAAACTTAAATTTATTCTCTCAACGTGTTTCTCTATTTTTGAATGTTTGTTAACCTTGTGTGTACCTACATGTATACTTTACTTTTGCGGTCATTGTGAATGTGTAACTTGTTTATGCAAATTGAAAATTGATTTTTTTTAATGTAATCTGATTGTAAATTGTTATTTTATTATGTATATGTATTTTATTTATATTTAGTTTAATATGTACATATTTCTTTGTGTGCGCATGTGTATGTGTGTGTGTGTGTGTGTGTGTGTGTGTGTGTGTGTGTGTGTGTGTGTGTGTGTGTGTGTGTGTGTGTAAGAATGTGAAGGATAGTGTGGATGTATGTAAGCGGTTGTTTTTAATATGAATAATATTAGGGCAACTGTAAAGCGCTTAGAGCTTAAAGGTGAAGCGCTATATAACTTTCCTTAAATAAATAATAAATAAATAAACCCATACAGTTTCTACTCACTCGTAGCTTTAGCTTTGATAGTTATAGCTTTGCCTTTTGTATTAGGTCTATTGACTCAACAACTGCCCTCTCACCTGAAACTGTCTAAGTAGAATTTGTCCTTCGTCAGAAAATGGCGGCTGCAGAACGAATCGTATGGAGGCGTCGTCACTGTCAATGTCCGTGGCGCTCAGAACAAAAGGAGTAATCTCCACCTCGTCCTTCTTCCGAATATCCAGCCCAGTGTTCACGTTCAAAACGGGCGCCTCGTCATCTTCCGGAAACACCCACACCGGAAACAGAAACTGCACCTCGTGTTGGCCGTCGCTCATGCGCAAGACGACGTTGTCCGAGTAGGTGTCGCTGCCGTCGTGTTCGTAGATGACTGTGCCTGATTCGAGGTCGTCTGGAGTGAAGAACTTACGGCCGTCCGGGATCACCAGCCGTCCGTGACGAAGACCGGCCAGCACAGAAACCTGAAAAGTGTGTGTCACAGTACTCGTATAGGGTAAGACGGGGTAAAAAGCCCATGGGCGGGTAAGAAGCCGAAGCCAATTATCTCATGAAATAAAGCAAATTTCAGTCACATTTTGCCCATGAGACGAGTGTTGGAAGCCCATGCAAATTATCTCATGAAATAAAGCCAATTTCAGTCACATTTTGCCCATGAGACGAGTGTTAATGTATTAGCATTCGTCTCATGGGCAAATTTGACTGAAATTTGCTTTATTTCATGAGATAATTGGCATGGGCTTCTTACCCGCCCATGGGCTTTTTACCCCGTCTTCATCTATAAAACAAACAACTAAGGTAAACGACTAATCCCCATGGTCTACAGATATTCCTCCCCTCTTCTTTTCCCTATCCTTATCTTTATTCTTCAGAAATGTCTCATATGTGACTGGTCCAGGCCGGAGGACGTTAAGCAAATTCTTCATTCAAAAGACGGGGGATACTCGTTGGATACTCAGTATTCACATCTGTATTGTTAAAAATTCTGGACTTTCCTGGTGTTGCACTGACTCCGGGCATAGCCTCCAGGATCGTTCCCACCATCTTTATATCTACTAATATGTGTCTGTTCCAGACCGGATGACGTTAAACAGAATTTCATCAAATAAGACGTGTTTTTTTTTATTTAGATGGAAGAAAATAACTGGAGTGATAAAAAAAAGATTAAAAAGAAAGGGGTGGTTGTCGTCACCTCTCGTGTATGTTTCTCCTTGCTCAGACCGTTATCTATTTAAGATATAATATACATTAGATCTCTCTCTCTCTCTCTCTCTCTCTCTCTCTCTCTCTCTCTCTCTCTCTCTCTCTCTCTCTCTCTCTCTCTCTCTCTCTCTCTCTCTCTCTCTCTCTCTCTCTCTCTCTCACTCACACATATTTCCAAACCCTACGTACCGTGACATCTTCCAGGTTGTCCTCATCAGAGATGCGCAGGTTGCGGTCAGCGTGCAGCGGGCGGGTTTGACCCTCGAACAGCTGCAGTCCGGTGTTGGTGGTGACCACGGGCGCCAGGGTGTTCATGGGCTTCACCAGAACCATCAGGATGAAAGGCTCAGAGGCCGCGCCGTCAGAATCGATCGCCTGGGACAAATGAGTATACTGTATGTGTGTGTGTGTGTACTAGTCTGTTGTTTTCTACTATACCTGCCAGACTATAACTGTAATTATTGTAGTTCATAATTCGAGGGGTGCCTGCCAGAATGGTCTATCTCAAAAGGAATAAAAAACACAGATAGACAGTTCTGGCATTCACCCCTCGAATTATGTATTAGCTTAAACGCCCCCCACCCCCACCCCCAACCCCCCCCCTGGGGCCAAAGCTTCAATACAAAATGTTCCATGTATGTGTGTGTACTAGTCTGTTGTTTCGTAATATACCTGCCAGACTATAACTGTAATTATTGTAGTTCATATGTTTTAGCTTACCCCCCCCCCCCCCCCAAACCCCCTGGGGTAAGCTTCAATACAAAATGTTCCATGTATGTGTGTGTACTAGTCTGCTTGTTTTTTTTACTATGCCTACCAGACTATAACTGTAATTATTGTAGTTCATATGTATTAGCTTAAACAACACCCCCCAACCCCACTGGGGCCAAAGCTTCAATACAAACTGTTCCAGATTGCATACAGGGCAGATGCTATTCTGGACAGTTGGGCTAGGCTTTGTTTATAGCGGAGACGCCTTGCCCAAAGCGCATCCCCACTTTATTGGCCAAAATAATGTGAGGATACCTGGTGGTGGGGAAGGTCCGGTCCCCAAGGGCCAACCAATCCCTTTGGCTGTAGCACAAACGCGCTTGGTTTACACAGTACAAAGAAATGTGTGTGATGTCGGTTGTGGTCAGGCTACGACCTCCAGATAACGGAGAGGAGGAGAATTCAAGATATATGGGTTTATATTTTGCTGATATTGAGGATGTGTTTCTCAACATACATCCCCACTACAAAGATGAACATTTCTGGGTTTACATTCTCTAAAGGCAAGAAGACTCAGAGGAGATCTCATACAAGTATATAAAATTGTAAATAACAATGAGGATATAGACTTTAACACATTTTTTGGTCAACAATTCACAAGAGACAATATACAGACAAGACACGAAATAGTACGGATACATTATTCTTAAGACGTTCAGCTACTAACATTCGCAAATTTTATTTTTCTAACAGAGCTGTCCAAGACTGGAATAATTTGTCAACTAACATTAAAGCTGCACCTAACACAAACTCTTTAACAAAATCTTCTGGACCAACATCCTTTAATGTCAACAAAAATTAAATATTTTTGATGAATTAAAAAAAGTCCATTCAAATGTTGATAAATTTCTAGGTAGGTAGGTAAGTAGGTAGAAAGGGACAGGCTTCATCAGCCTAGGCCTCGCGGCCTATTAAACGTCCCCTCAATATCAAATGACTTTGTTTTTGTTTTCAATTGGTCTGAGCAAGTTTTTTGGAAAATAAAATCAATCAAAATCACACCAAAAAGTGTCTCAAATTAAGGAAGATTGTCCAGAAGATTTTTAAAAGTATTAATATTTTGTGCAAACTTAGTGTTAGTGTCAAGATCATTGCAGTAAACAGCAACTCTGTTAGTAAAGTAACATTTTCTTTTGTTAGTCTGGCAATGTTTAATAAGGTAGCAACCACCACGAAAACAACAAAGTAACAAACGAGAAAGGGCGTAAAAGGGCCGCGAGGCCCATTTCTTGCCCTGAACTACTACTACTACTACTACTACTACTACTACTACTACTACTACTACTACTACTACTACTACTACTACAACTACTACTACTACTACTACTACTACTACTACTACTACTAATGCTACTACTACTACTACTACTACTACTACTACTACTACTACTACTACTACTACTACTACTACTACTACTACTACTACTACTACTACTACTACTACTACTACTACTACTACTACTACTACTACTACTGCTGCTGCTTGCTGCTGCTGCTGCTGCTGCTACTACTACTACTACTACTACTACTACTACTACTACTACTACTACTACTACTACTACTACTACTACTACTACTACTACTACTACTACTACTACTATACTACTACTACTACTACTACTACTACTCGTAGACTCCTGGGTCGAGCTTCTCTAGGTAACGGCCGCCGCGCGAATAACGCTTACGCCAAACGGGGCCTAAGAAACACTTTACAAAATGTTTGCGGGAGAATATTACAAGCTCTGATTACAAGATCTGATAGGTTAAAAAAAAAAGTATTATTTTAAACAAACTTTAATGGACCAATCAACAACAAGAAACGTATCCACCCCCTACTAGTTCCGGATAGTTCGCCGCTTGCTCGGCCTTTGGCAAGAACAAAACGCCACGCGAACTATCGGCAAACGAGGGGTTAGACCGTTTTTGCCGATTTGAGCGAGCGCAACGTAACGTTAGCCCTTGTGAAACGTCCCCCTGAACAAACAACGGACACATACCTGCAGCTCCACCACCACGATCCTCTTCTCGTCCGAGTCATGGGCAGTCGGTTTGTAGGCGATCTTCAACTGGCGAACGTCCCTCTGATAAAAGGAGGTCACGGGCTGGTTGCGGTCGTCCGTGGACACGAAGTGACCCTCCACTCCGGGCTGCAGGGGCTTGGACACGTTGAAGATGATGAGGTCGGGGTCCGTCTCCAAGTCCGTGGCGGCCAGGATGTCCGGCGTGAGGGCCGTCATGACGAACTGGTCCACCTCCATGGAGAGGCGGGCGTCGTAGGACGGTGAGGGTTTCTGATTCTCCCGGCCTTCCTTGATCCTCACCAGAGTCTGTCGTAGTGAGACAAAAAACACCATGGTGAGACAAAAAACAAGTAATAGACGATTTTTTGAAAAAAGAAATACGGGAGAGCACTTTGTGAAAATTAGAGTTGGTTACCTCCATTTCTCGGTCAAATACCATAGCAACAATGCAACAATGGCGTCGAAGCTTGAAACCGCAGGATGCGAGTCAGCGAATTGCAAACATTTTTTTAAGAAAAATTAGGGGTGGCCAGTTGCCACAAACTGATGACACTTGCAAAATGTGACGTGAAAATATAAATGACATAAATTTTTGAATGACGCACGGTGTTCTAAGTGCTGTATGTTTGCTCAAACACACGAGGCGAGAGCTGGGGATCTACCTGATGGTAGAGTATCTTCCCCTGTTTGACCGATTGAATTAGGCAAGATCACTCCCACACACCGTGAAATTACTCCCCTTAATTATTTCCGAACAATCTCTATTGATTGATAGGAATTTGGATGAGATGAATGGGGATAGAGACGGAGGGTGGGTGGGTGAGATTGGGAGTGTGTGGGGAGAATGGAGAGAGGAGGAGAGAGACAGAGACATGCATACAGACAAAACCAGGGAGATAGACAGACACGCACACATACACATACATAACGTACACACGCGAGCGCAAGTGCAGGCGCACAGACAGAGAGAGGGGGAGAGGGAGAGAGAGAGAAACAGACGGAGAGAGACACAGCGATAGACACAGAGACACACAGACAGAATAAAACAAAAATGGGATGTGTGTTTGTGGATATATTCGTCAATTGACAGAAAACAGACTGAATCAATCTAAACATTCACAAAAAGACAAAACATTGAACGGATTGCTCGAAGTGACACATATGGCAGAAGAGAAAAGTCATATGCTGGGCCTAGTGACATTCTAAATGAAACATAATGAAAACATGTGAATAAATGACAAAAATAACAGGCCTAACATATCTTAAAAGACAGAAAGAGGAGGTTCGACAGAAAGAGATGCACACAGAAATAGGGGAAATATTGACACGTAATAGAGGAAGAAGAAATATGTGCATATCATGAAGAAAAGAGAGACTATCTGACAGAGAGAGGTAGGCCTACTTAATAGAGAGGAAGAGATTATGGGTGGATAGACTGACTAACGGCAACACGAACGCTCCCCCCCCCCCTCTCTCTCTCTCTCTCTATCTCTCACACACACACACACACACACACACACACACACACACACACACACACACACACACACACACACACACACACACACACACACACACACACCACACACACCACACACACCCCTACCCATATCCTCTACCCCACACACCCGCCCGCCCACACACCTACCTGGAAGTACTCCTGCTTGATCATTCGTCCCTCCAGATCGAAGAGTTCCACCACCATGGGCAGGTAATCCCTGTTGGGGGAGGCGGTGTCCGCGGTGTGCCTGTAGCGGACCCCCATGTCCGTGAAGTGGGCACAGTCCACCATGTCCAGCACAGAGCTGTCGTTCATCACCACCCCGTACCGGGGCAGGCCCGAGGCCGCGCTCAGCACAGAGATCTGCAATTCAAAACGTGGAGTAGGGTACTTTTCAGATTTTCACTAAAGACTCAGAAACCATTTTCTTGACCGTGGAGGATTTAAAGACACGCTGACCCTTGTTTGTTTTCTGGGTAGGTGTGACCCACATACAAATGCCCCCAAATTCAAATTGAGGCTGCTCTTCAAAGTCTCTGTCTCGTTTTCAATTGGGGTATTTGTATGGGAGTCACACCTGGCCAAAATAAGATTTCTTACCAGCGAGAGAGGGAAACCCGTGAAACCCGTGATTGGGCTGGAATGTGTTCATACTGGGAACGGCTTGCCCAGAATAATCCCCCACGTATCTCAGTCATGACGATTTTAGGATAGTTGGCAAGAGGTAGACTATTAGAAAATGGATGTTGGAACCATAGGGCTTGTGTATCCTCAATGGATGTTGGAACCATAGGGCTTGTGTATCCTCAATGGATGTTGGAACCATAGGGCTTGTGTATCCTCAATGGATGTTGGAACAATAGGGCTTGTGTATCCTCTCTCTTTAAATGTGTGTGTGTGTGTGTGTGTGTGTGTGTGTGTGTGTGTGTGTGTGTGTGTGTGTGTGTGTGTGTGTGTGTGTGTGTGTGTGTGTGTGTGTGTGTGCGTGTGCGTGCGTGCGCGCGCGTGTGCGTGTGCGTGCGTGCGTGCGTGCGTGTGCGTGCGTGCGTGCGTGCGTGCGTGCGTGTGTATAATGTGTGTTTGTACGCGTGATGGTGTGTGCTAGACTGGACCCCCCCCCCCCCCCCCCCCCCCACACACACACACACACACACACACACACACACTGAGGCCGCGCTTAGCACCGAGACCTGGACAGTAATGCAGCCTTAAAACATCGTGTATGCCTTCTGTCGTTTCTGTCTATGACAGTTAGATAGCAGAGGGGGCAGCCGCTATTCCGGCGGATTGAGCTAAAACTTGTTTATAATAGAGAAGCCTTGGCCAGGGTACATGCCCACTCTCTTGGCCAAATGAATTTGAGGACAATATGGCGCTGGGAAAGGTTCCCAAACGCCAACCCATTCCTTTGGCTGTAGCACAAATAACTAGATAAATAGATAGAACACTTAAACAAACAAATTTCTTACAAAATGACTAATCAATTAATGAATACTCAACATGTTCATTCATTACGCAGGCCTACTTATAATTAACTGGTAATGTCAAAGAAAGCATCTTGGAAATAGCCTGTAACAATTATTTAAATTATGGTAAAAACAAGTCATCCACATCCATGTTGAGCATTAATAAGCGAAGATTTGTTTATAACAAAGTTAGATGCATGCATGCGTTCGTGTATATTTCAAACAAGTTTTCAGGTTCAAGTATACTTTAATATTTCCAAAAGAGAAATTCAGGTTATGTGCAACAACATGACAGAGATACAACATCACTGAAAGAACATGAATCAAACGTGTGAAACGAAATTATAAATATTTATCATTAAAATTCATTACATCAACTTAGAAATGTGCAGACTTAAACACACAAACGCGCACGCGCGCACTCACACCCAGACAGGCATACAGACAATGAGAGAGAGAGAGAGAGAGAGAGAGAGAGAGAGAGAGAGAGAGAGAGAGAGAGAGAGAGAGAGAGAGAGAGAGAGAGAGAGAGAGAGAGAGAGAGAGAGAGAGAGAGAGAGAGAGAGAGAGAGAGAGAGAGAGAGAGAGAGAGAGAGAGAGAGAGAGAGAGAGAGAGAGAGTGTGCAAAAAATGCGAGCGGTTTGACAAACGCCCTTATGACAAGGGGAAAACAATCATGTAGACAACATTGGAATAAATGAAAGTTTTAGCTAAATATTCCTATTCCTACAACTCTTTTCCCAGTAAACAGCTTCCTTCAAATATACATATTCCCATACACACTCACACACACATACATACCCATGAATACATACACGTTTACTCACATACTCACTCACACACTCTCGATCTCTAGATGTCCCTCGCACACGCACGCGCACGCACGCACACGCACACACGCACACGCACGCACACACGCACGCACACACACACACACACACACACACACACACACACACACACACCATTTTACTAACAAACTAGCAATCCAGTACCTACATCATTGCATGCATATATAATCTTATTGCCTAAGGATAAACAGTGTAAAACTAACAAATCAAGTATCCTACATCATTGCAAGCATATAATATTATTTTCTAAGAATAAACAACGATATAACCAACCATCCTGTACCGACATCATTGCAACATAAATTATAGTATTCTTTTAGTCAATTCTGCATTTTTGTTCAAAGAAATATAAGCTTATTTCTATTTCGAATGAAAAATAATTTAATTTACATTTAGATCCTACATCCCAAAATAATCTTCTTCTTCTTTGGGGGGTGAGGGGTTTATCTAAATTTTCGCAAAATGAAATCAAATTTCCAGCGCTTTTTAGGCGTTGACATCAAATAAGGCTGGGTATTTTACTTTCAACATGCCTTGTTTATCAGAGAAAGGGTAGAAATGTTTTCATAATGTTAGGAATATCACTTTACGCAAACAAAATCAAAACGCCTAATCATCTCTCTCTCTCTCTCTCTCTCTCTCTCTCTCTCTCTCTCTCTCTCTCTCTCTCTCTCTCTCTCTCTCTCTCTCACACACACACACACACACACACACACACACACACACACACACACACACACACACACACACACACACACACACACACACACACACACACACACATTCATTCACTCACTCACTCATTATAAGCAAGCAAGCAAGCGCACACACACACGCGAGCGTACTCATTCTCTAAATATAATTGTTGTAATCAAGTTTGAATTTTTGAAATACCTACGAACGCTCGCTTTATGTATTATGTACAGTGTTGGGTTTGGGTTGATTATCTTGAATAAATATAATTGTTGGTTTGGTGTTTTACTAACATTGTAGTACAGATGTATAATATCATTAAAAAGGTTAAACAACAACAACAAAATGTCGCAATTACAAGGGAAAGTTTACTGATACAGTACTAGCATTTTTCTCCTGAGCTTGCAGTATCAGGGATGAGTTTCTCTCGATAACGGTCGCCGCGCGAATAACGCTTACGCCAAACGGGGCCTAAGAAACACCCTAAACGTTTGCTAAGGTCAGATAACTCTTTAAGCTTACTCTTCATTTTTGGGAGAGAGAAAAGGGTTGCTATCATAAGGGAGATAAATCATACCTCTGTCAGTTTGTAGAAAGTTTTCGATTTCACCCACGTCTATTTGTGTGCAGAAAATTAAATTTGCACTATATTATGCCATCTAACATGATGAACATTAAGAAAGAGCACTCCAAAACATTTGCATTTGTTTAATTTGCTAAATTCATTCCGTATCTTTTTCACGATAGACTAAAGAATATTTGCTGTGGCAAGCTTGTTGTTTTGGTCTTCCATTTTTAAAGTTCAAGTCTCGTCACGCAATATATATTTTTTTAAAAAGCCGGAAGTATTGATAGTTCCCATGATCCTTCAAATAGTTTGTCGCTTGCTACCTCGATCACAGCCACAAAACGTTTTCGACAAACGTCGGCAAAAGAGGTGTTTCTCAGTGCCGATTTACGCTCACGCTACGTAACGTTAGCCCCCTGAACTCTTAATTATCGTGGAGCTTGTCTTCATTTTTCATCCCGGTGCCACGCTGGGTTCACGCCAAAGTTCTGTTAAATAAAAACAAGCGCAAAATCGCAATAGTTTGTGGCGCGCGGTCTATTTTTACCACTCCAATCAGGAGTCATCTCCCCTGGCTTTTCAATAATTTTAATCTGTAAACCAGAATGTTATCTCTGCACCCTTTCGTAACTTTTTATATCTTTTGGAAAACATTTAAAACTATGTATCCTACTTATACTCATCAAAAGAAGCACCGCATACTCGTCGTGTCTGTTGTAGTGCCTGTATTACGTATGTTTATTATTTTGTACGCTTTTAAAATACATCATTTTAAAGAGTGGCCTCAATTAATTTTGAAGTGTAGCCTCGATTTGAAGTGCGACAATTTTGTCAAAATGTGCGACAATTTTGGAACGACAGACCGACCGACCGACAAAGTGAGTTATAGGTTTGTGGCTTGAGCCACAAACAAAAATGAAAGCGCAACAGGGGCGTTGGTTTGGGGAGCGGGCACAATCTTTTTTATAATGATCATGTTTCGTTTGTGTTTCTTTTCATTTGTTTGTTTTGTTTGTTTAGCTGCTTCGCTTTGTTCTGTTTGTTTGGATGGTTGGTTGTTTTCTGTTTGTTTTTGTTTAATCATTTGTTGGGGTTGTTTTTTGTTATTTTTTTGATTGCTTGCTTGTTTGTTAATTGTTGTATGTTGTTGTTGTTGTTGTTGTTGTTACTGTTGTTTCTTAATCATCGTGATCGTTTTTGTAATCAAATAAACTTTGATATATTCTGCTATTTAAGGCTTTTAAGAGGTAAAAAATGTTTTAAAACAAAAATACTCATGGTCCAAATCATGAAGACATCCAAGTCATTAACTCATTTGTTTACAGCCTAGTTGTGTTCCTTTCCCAATTTAAAAAAAAATCTTTACTAATCAAAATGTGCCTTTGATGGCGATGGTTTCCCAATAAAAATGTTCTTAGTTTTCAAACTTATTTCTAAAAGTCATAAACTTATTTCAATGAATGTTGTGTGTGAGGGTCAAGGTATCGCTCAAGCAACAGTCTTACAGAAAATGACTTTTTCTTTGTGTTACCTGTGACAAAGGCAAAAGTTTTCTTTTTTTTTAAACTAACGGTTTGCTTACGTTTCCCAATCATGGCTAACAAAGGCGACTCTAAACAAAAGTTGCTGTCTAGCAAAAGCAATAAAGATGCTTATGTGTTGTACGAATAGTCTCCTCGGTGAAGACTTACGTTCTTTCAGCATTTCCCACCTTTCTTTTTCTTTGTGGTGGTGGTGATTCATTTTTTCTCGAAGAAACTATCATCTGCTGTAATAAGTCAAAGTCTGTGACCCGTGAACGTTAAACAAAGGAGAAAGCTGACTTATGGGGAATAGATTGTTTCCTGTAGGCCTCCTATAATTGTTCTGCTGAGCTGCCAACAATATGTCATGGCAACAATAAAGAGACAGAAGTCATCAGTGAGAGAGGAAACGACACGAGGCTTCGAGTGCGATGTGAGAGATGACCAGAAGAAGAAGAAGAAAAGGAAGAAGAAGAAGAAGAAGAAGAAGAAGAAGAAGAAGAAGAAGAAGAAGAAGAAGAAGAAAAAGACGCACGCGCACGCGCGCCATGTACGCACGCACGCACGCACTCACACACACACACACACACACACACACACACACACACACACACACACACACACACACACACACACACACACACACACACACACACACACACACACACACATATTTGCTTATTCTTCACATAGACTTTCATACAGTTCCTATTATCTGTGAATCTTGCTTGAGTCATCCTTTTACTAAAATTACTTTAGTGCTTACACCAAACAATTCTCAAGCACTGGAAAATATTTAGCCAAGAATCGCGACAAAACTGATAAGTCAAAAAACCAAAAAGCAAACAGATCAAACAATTATTGGGACAGATAGAAAAAAGTTATTTCCCTTCATTTAAAAAACAAAAGTCTTCTTTACAGTACCACACAAATAAAACAAATACACAGCAAGTGCAGAGTGACGTTAGTTTATTGACGAGACAAAACAGAACACGTAATATTTCAACAAAAATGTCTTTGTCAAACAACATAGAAAATGCAACAATATTTCCCCTCTTCACAGCCAAGCAAGCAGTCTCCAAATGATCAGGACCTGTATTCACGTTGAGGTAGCATGAGACTTAGCATGATGCTAACTTAGAAGCTCTTCCAATGTCCTATTGGATTTAATCGGAC
>CM065691.1:17930509-17940509 GCA_017654935.2 Phymorhynchus buccinoides
ATAAAGTACTGGCATGATTTAAATACGTGTGTGTGTGCGCGTACGTGTGCGCGTGCGTGCGTGTCTCTCTCTCTCTCTCTCTCTCTCTCTCTCTCTCTCTCTCTCTCTCTCTCTCTCTCTCTCTCTCTCTCTCTCTCTCTCTCTCTCTCTCTCTCTCTCTCTCTCTCTCTCTCTCTGTGCGTGTGTGTGTGTGTGCGCGTGTGCGTGTGTGTGTGTGTCTGTGTGCGTGTGCGTGTGTGTGTGTGTGTGTGCGTGTGTGTGTGTGTGTGCGTGTGTGTGTGTGTGCGTGTGCGTGTGCGTGCGTGTGTCTGTGCGCGTGCGTGTGTGCGTGTGTGTGTGTGTGTGTGTGTGTGTGCGTGTGTGTGTGTGTGTGTGTGTGTGTGTGTGTGTGTGTGTGTGTGTGTGTGTGTGTCTGTCTGTCTGTCTGTCTGTATCTGTGTGTGTGTGTCTGTGTCTGTGTCTGCGTGTCCTGTTTTTTCTTCCACATACATAATTCCTGAAGAAAACGATGGAACAGCTGAGAGGCAAGAGACTGTTGGTTGTTGGATTGTGTGATGAACGGAAAGACTTTGTCTTCGACATCGCAGCTCACTATGGAGTACAGGTAAGAGATTCGTATAAAAGAATAACAAAACGCTTGATCTATATTTAATCAAATAGGTATGTGGCCAATTGCATCGGAGCGTGATTCCTTGAAAATGTATGATTTCACAGTAAACCCTTGCTTTTCCACTTGTTGGGCAATAACAGTGATAACTAGACGCTAGGTCGCCAGCCGCGCGGTACATGTTCTGCTCCAGTCACCTTGACCTTTGGTCAGTGACCTTCATTTTCGAACATAGCCTAGATCCTCAATCAAGTCGAACACGAAAAGCAAACCCATTAATGTGCCGTTCGGCCATTGTAGTTCTATACGTCCAGTGTATGTGTGAATGAGTGTGAAAGATTGTTCAGGTGTTAATAATGGAGACAGTATTTTGTTTTCAGTGTTGCAGTATTGGTCCAGTTGCTGCTGAGCTGATCCAAGACAAGGTGTCCCAGCACATCTGCTACGACATGCACAGCCACAGCGATGAGCAGAAACACTGTGACGTCATTGTGGATCTGGTCCAACGGCACTTCGGTGACGTGGATGGGTGCGTCACGTTCTGGGACGCCACCACTCCCCTGACTGCTCTGCTGTGTGAACGGCTGGGGACACCTGGGATCCCTTACTCAGGGGCTGTGGCCGCCAACAAGAAGAGTCTGACCATGGAGCGAGTGAGACGGTCGTCTCCTACCTCCAAGCAATATTGTACCCCAAGCTGTAACGTTACTTGCATGAAAGATTTAGAAACTTGTTCACATGTTATTGGTTTTCCAGCAGTTCTTAAGAGCGAGTATGGAGCAGGAGGTATGAGCGTAAAATTCGTTCATAACATACAAGAGAGCAGGGAGCATTTTTCCTTTTTGCAGTCCCTTCAAGTTGAACCAGGACGTGAGCATTATCTGGGCACGCTGTTCGGTAAGGACTGTGTCCTGATGACGCTGCTTGAAGGGTCAGAGCACAGCGCGACTCTGGCTTTGTATCACGGTGAACTGGTGGCCGCCTTCATCAGAGACAAAGGAAATCGGAGTGCCCAGGACGTCACTGTCTTTGATCTAGCGGCCATTCCATCTTCACTGACTCCGGAGAAACAGCATCGGGTCATCAAGGCAGCTATCCAATGCTGCAGAGCTCTGGATTTGGATCATGGGGTGTTCAACTTGGATCTCATAATGACGATGTCGGGACCAAAGCTGATTGAGATCAATGCGAGAATGCCGGGGTTCTGTGTTCGAGATTTCATTCGGCTTTGCTACGACGTGGATTTGGTTCACCTGACATTGTTATTGGCCTGTGGTGTCAAACCAGACGTTCTCGTTGACATTGATTCTGCGGATTCTCTTGAACACAAGTTGTCGGGTGTGCCATCCAACGGTGCTTGCCTTTCTCATTCTGACATTCTGCACACTGATGTTTCAAACGTGCCTCTTTCCAGTCTGAAGGATTCCCACAATGCACCCAATCACTTCGCTCCAAAGCCGTTGTGCACCATTGTGGGTCGTGCCGTGTATGCATGGCAGAACGAAGCAGCTTTCAGAACAACGGCAAAACCTGAAATCCTTCAGCAATTGCACGATGAAAAGAAACTGCTCTTCTTCCAACATGAAAAGTCGTTGAGGATGGAGCGTTACGAAATGCCTTTCTGCACGCTGGCAGTTTCGAGTCACAGTTTCTCAGACGCTATGAGCAAACTGAATCGATGTTGCCAGGAACTGGGGTTGAAAGCAACAAACACGCCTTAAAAGACCACCGACAAGCAAACATAAAATTTAATGGTGTGGAGCGATAAACAGAGGAAGGAAGATAAAGTGCTCTTCTGCGTGAGATCTGAGCCTGCTGTTGGGATTTCTGTTAGTACTTTGGTTGTTTGCCTAACTCCCCATACACTGGATGTTCATTAGTTTCTGATTATTATTATTATTATTATTATTATTATTATTATTATTATTAGAACATTTAGGACGCCTAATCAATTTAATGCCCTAGGCGTTTACAATATAAAAATATAGTATACACATATAACACCACATATAATAATATTTAACATATACAGTGTAGCATAAAGAATGGGAAATAAAAATTACACAAACACCCAAAGACGGTCAGACAAACAGACAGACATAGAATTACACACGCGTGCGCGCAAGCACACGCACACCACACACCCACACACGCGGACACCCACAAATAATTATATGCGCTCACCAAGCACAGACGTTCACTCTCAGACATTCACACACCAAGTCATGAAGGAAGGGATTAGTAGTTATTTAGGAAACAGATGAGTTTTGAGATGGCGTTTGAATGTGGGCAGAGAGGATGAGTATCTGAGAGAGCGAGGCAACTGATTCCAAGTAACAGGAGCTTGATAGGAGAAAGAGCGTTGACCATAGGTTTTAGTGCGGACAGTGGGGATACAATAGAGACGGGTGTCAGATGAGGAACGCAGAGCTCGAGACGGTGTGTAGAGATGTAGCAGATCAGTGAGGTATTCAGGACAGGAAGACTCGACAGATTTGTAGCAGAGAGAGGCAATCTTGTAGGATATTCTTTGCTGAACAGGCATACGTAACCACCAGCTGTCCTGATACTTGCTCATAAATGATGAGTATTACTATTAGATATGAAGAGAAGCCAGAACTTACAGCAATATCTGTCTTCTTCTTTCTTTTTTACTAATATTTGAAACGCGTTCTCTGATAGTATTTTTTTACCTGTGGTTTTAATGTCATTTTACTTATTTGGTAGACCTACTTTTTCGTTAAAACAACTGAATTTTTTGGTATCATAGGATGAACCAAAATTCTCCTTAATTTTCCTAATAGTTTTACTTTAGGGAAATGTAGAACGCATATTGCTTGAATTTGTATTGAATGTCAACTGATTGAACACAAAAGCCGTGTTCTGATTATATATATAAAAAAAGAGGACAGTTGACACAAAATTACCAGTGTTACCATTTATAGTTGATGGGTTACAATATATATTGTTGGCCCTTTACTCAAATGGCTTTTATCATTGGTTGCCATTAGCCTGTTCTAGAGACAAATACCCCCCCCCCCCCCCCGTGGGGATACCGGGGGGTCCTTTGTATAAATAGTTCCCTCACCTTCTGGAAGTAACTTCCTCTAATCTGTCACTCTCATTCTAACATTTTCCCTTTGCTTACTGTCATCTACTATCTTTCTGCCTTACTGGTCCATTCTCCTGCCTTTTTTTTCACGAAACAAATGTTCAAAAACATTTCCTTCAGCCGAAGTCGGACTTGCTGGGCCTAACTATTTTTTTTAGTTAGGCGCATAACGGTAGCATGACGCATCTGCGCTCACAATTGACAGGAAACTGTCTGAGTGATCGAAGAAGAAACAAGAAGAAGAAGAAGAAGAAGAAGAAGAGAAGAAGAAGAAGAAGAAGGAGGGAGGAGGAGGAGGAGGAGGAGGAGGAGGAGGAGGAGGAGGAGGAGAAGAAGAAGAAGAAGAAGAAGAAGAAGAAGAAGAAGAAGAAGAAGAAGAAGAAGAAGAAGAAGAAGGAGGGGAGGAGGAGGAAGAAGAAGAAGAAGAAGAAGAAGAAGAAGAAGAAGAAGAACAAGAACAAGAACAAGAACAAGAACAAGAAGAAGAAGAAGAAGAACAAGAAGAAGAACAAGAAGAACAAGAACAAGAACAAGAACAAGAAGAACAAGAAGAAGAACAAGAAGAAGAACAAGAAGAAGAACAAGAAGAACAAGAACAAAACAAGAAGAAGAACAAGAAGAAGAACAGAAGAAGAACAAGAAGAAGAACTAAGAAGAACAAGAAGAACTGCAAGAACAAGAACAAGAACAAGAACAAGAAGAACAAGAACAAGAACAAGAAACTGAACAAGAAGAAGAAGAACAAGAAGAAGAAGAACAAGAACAAGAAGAAGAAGAAGAAGAAGAAGAAGAAGAAGAAGAAGAAGAAGAACAAGAACAAGAACAAGAACAAGAACAAGAAGAAGAACAAGAAGAAGAACAAGAACAAGAAGAAGAAGAAGAACAAGAACAAGAACAAGAACAAGAACAAGAAGAACAAGAACAAGAAGAAGAACAAGAACAAGAAGTGCAAAACAAGAAGAACAAGAACAAGAACAAGAAGAAGAACAAGAAGAAGAAGAAGAAGAGACAAATACTAAAATGAGGGCTGTACAATAAATGATGTTCTGCAGTAATGGAAGTCATGTTACAGGTTAGTCTCCTGTAGAAGGACTAGGGCTCTCAAACTAGGGGAGTTTGCACTGACTCTAGTGCTGCAGCCAAGGGGATTGCTTTTTTTCTTCGGGGACCGCCCCCCTCCCCCCCCCCCCCCCTCCCCAGCTGTCCTCAAATCCCTTTGGCCGAGAGAGTGGGGATGTACCCTGGGCAAGTCGTCTCCACGAAACGAAATTGTTAGCCCTGCCATGCCCGCTGGAATAGCAGCTGCCCCTGATTCCCTGCTATCTGGCAGTCATAGTCGGAAACGACAGACTGTCTCACACACATACGTAATATCTCGCTGTTTGTGTTCGTCAAAGACCGATGTAGGCCTACATGCTCTATAATAGACGATTTTCGGAGAGAGAAAAAACTAGGGGAGAGCACTTCGTGAAAATTAGAGTTAATGGTCAACCTATGGCGATATTTTTCACGCCAGAGGGCAGTCAATGCACTAGGGGCTTATCACGCGATTTTCTTAATTGGGCGTAGTGAGAGAGAGAGAGAGAGAGAGAGAGAGAGAGAGAGAGAGAGAGAGAGAGAGAGAGAGAGAGAGAGAGAGAGAGAGAGAGTGATGGTAGCACCACTCACTGTCTCTCTCTCTTTCTTTATCCCCAACTAATAATATAGAGAGAATTAGCCCCACACGAGCGTCATGCCCTCTGGTGTGAGAAAAATCGCACTAAGTCTCTCATTACCTCGACTTAGGCCTACTCGGTCAAAACCATGGCGGCATGGCGTCGAAGCTTGAAACCGCAGGATGCGAGTCAGCGACTTGCAAAAATTTGTTTTAGAAAAATGAGAGGCGGCCAGTATCCCCAAACCGATAGAACTTGCAAAATGTGACGTAAAAATATCACTTACATCAAATTTTGAATGACGCACGGTGTTCTAAGTGATGTAAGTCTACTCAAACACACGAGGCGGGAGCTGAGGATCTACCTGATGGTAGAGTAGCTTCCCTTTGTTTGACCGATTGAATTAGGAAAGATCACTCCCACACACGGTAAAATTACTCCCCTTAATTATTTCCGAACAATTCCTGTTTGCGTCTGTGTTTTGATCAGTAAGCCTTCAAATTCGAACATGACTTGATTATTATTTACCTTTGATTGGAAATTGCTGGATTGTAGCGGTGTTATTACAAGGATGGTTCACTTTCTTACTCGGAGGAAGTAGTGTAGTTTTGAAGCATCGTAACAAAATAACAAATGCATGTTTGAGTCATTTTGAAAAACCTTCAAGGTACCATGTCAGTATTCAATCTATTGTGCGTTGTCATTTTAAGGATTCCATGTCGTTTTGCTCCCGTACTTCAGCAAATTCAAATGTTCAAGTTGATACGTGTACATGCATTTTTGCTAATTTATTATATGATCTGTCATGCTTTAAAATATGTTTGAAATGATTTTTTATTACAAAACAGATACCATGATGCAGGTGTGTGTGTGTGTGTGTGTGTGTGTGTGTGTGTGTGTGTGTGTGTGTGTGTGTGTGTGTGTGTGTGTGTGTGCGTGTGCGTGTGCGCGTGCGTGCGCGTGCGTGCGTGCGTGCGTGTTTCGATGAGCACAACACGTACAGTTTATTTCACTTAAAATGAGAATTTTATTTTTTCGCATTTTGGTATTAAGAATGCTTTCAAAAAGGTTTTTACAACATGGAAAGTCAAAAGCAATCCCTCTTCTTTATTTTGACTATAATTGCAATACATTGTGATCTCATGATTAGCCTTCATACGGGCTTCAATGCATTTCAGTGGGCTTCCCTAAAACCTTTGTAGCAATTCGTGGTTTGGGGTCTCCTGAATGCGATTGCATTGATCTGTAGTTTTTCAACAGTTTTTACTCCACTCTCCATTATGTGATTAAGAAGAAGAGCCCGCACATTCTTCATCAAATTTTGATCTGGTGAATAGCTAGACCAATCAGAAACCATTACGTTTGGGCCCTCAAACCAGAATTTTTGTGTCAAGATTTGTGTTCTGCAGTAACATCCAGATGTTTAGGTTGTAAGTGTAGTTTATGTAAAGAGGAGGCATTTGAGAATTCATACATATTGTTATTATATCAAACAGTTACCTTGCCGATACCTCACAATTTGATACCCATTTGAGCAACTTTTGTGCTGTGGATACATAAGTTTTCATTTATGTTTTGCCGAGATTTTAATAAATTTTGATTCAGTCTATTCAGAGCTTTCCCCTGAAAAATCACGTTCTTCTGGGCTGCATTTGTATGGGCTACACATTGAGAAACATGCCTTATATTTAAGCTCATTACCTAGCGGTGGTGACGTCATTTTCTCAAATAATACGTATTTGTTGCGATTAAATCACTCTCCAAGCGGTATATTTAAACAGCACATTGTGTCTCCTTTGTACCAATAACATTTTAAAGTAACTACAACACTGTATTAGTCCACAACAAATCAACTGACCCAGTCACCCAAGGTCACTTTGTCCCTAATTTCGGCTCGCCCAGTACATTGCATCACGTCAGTACTTTCATCTGCCTTCAAATTGATAATGATAATTATGTGGGTTAGAAAGAGGAATGTCCAAATGTTTTAGCAAACTCTTTGATTGCACTTGTCTGCATTTTACTTCTCAATAACCACATTACTTCAGGTTTCTACCTTTGTAATATGGCTGACTAAACAGTTCAAGGGGAGCAACTCTCAGTGTCTTTTTGGCTGATTTCATACACTGAGATTATCTCTCTCAGATAAGCATTCCATAGTTATCATTTAGACAGCCAGTTATTTTTAAATAATTTTTAAAGCTACATACCCAAATTCTCATTTTCAATGAAACAAACTGTACATGTCTTTCTTACATATCTGTACTATTCTGAAGGCTTATTTACCGAAAGGTCTGTTAGCTTATTTGTGCCGGAACACATTAAACACCCTCACTGCATAACATCCGCACTTTGTTTTATTAATTTTTTTAAAAAGCACACACAGATTTCCGAAGAGTTTCGGAATAATTCATCTTTCTACAATATTCCATATTTCATTGTGGTGATATGATACCCAATTACACAATCTTTTGTGGAAATCCATTTCCATTCTCTTTTTCCGTATAGTCAACAGCATTTACAAATTCACACAAAAAAAGAGACCGGGCGGGGGGGGGGGGGGGGGGGGGGCAGAAAGAAAGGGAGAAGGAGGAAGGGGACAGCACCAACATTGAAAATGTATTCTTCGCCACAACATAATAGAAACTCTTCATTGTGTACATCCTTTCAGCAGTTTGACACCACTTCGTCCATTCTAGCATCAAGGCTGTGTGATAACTATATCTAGAAACATACATAAATAAAACATTCCTCTTTGGGGTAACCGACACTTGTTTCTGATCTTTTTTTTTACAACATCGAGATCGGAATTTGACATGGATGCCTCGCCATTGTTTTTTCAGCCGAAATGTTTCTGATTATTTATTCATTTCGGAGATTGTGTAAGTGAGCCTGCTTTGGATAAAAGAATAGGCCTGTGAGTTTTGGTTGGGTTTTTTGTGTGTAACAGTCGGTCTTACCTGCACTTACTACCGTTTCCTTTACTGTAAGAAAAAAGGAAAACAAAAAACAACAAGTGCAACGCCGAGCGGCTGCAAAGTCCCCTCGCAGCATCGCCGAGCTACTCCGAAATCGGAATGTGTCGGCTGTACACATACATAAAAACGCATCAAAACAGCACGTAACTACATAAAAACGCATCAAAACAGCACGTAACTGAATAGTTTTTTTATATATAGCCTTGGGGTTCGGACCCGTGCTTTGAGCGCGCGCGATCATGCGCACACGCGCGCACAGAAACATCCATGACAACTGTGTTATAGACCATTCATCAAGAAATGTTGTGAACAAAACTGCATTGAAATACATGCAAAACTTCGCGAGATATTAGCGATTATGTGTTTCGGGGGTTGAACCCCGTAACTGGCGCGACCTTGACCTTAATGTAAAACTAAACACATCAGTCGATAGCTTGCATCTTGGCAGACTAGTATAGCAAATTTCATGATGATAGACTGAATAGTTTTTGAGAAAAAGCCAGACGGACGGAGGCACGCCGGACGGACGGACACCGGGCGGACGGACGGACCAGACAAAAACAATAGCTCCCCGAACCTTCGGCTCGGGGACTAAAAAGGGAAAAAACCCATACTAAAGCAGAACAAGCATACACTAAACAAGAGGCAGAAAGGACAAAGCCAAATTGAACCCTTTGCAGAGTTCTCGTCGTTGAGTTGGGGTTTATTGCTGTTGTGTTGTTGATCTTGTTGTTGTTGGTGATGATGTCGTTGTTATTGTTATTGTTGTTGTTGTTGTTGTAGTTGCTGTTGTTTCACCCTTGGAAGCAGAAGGTTCTCTGAACTGACAAGTTGAACACATCTTTTTTTTTATCCCCTCCTTTGTTAAACAACGACATAATTATATAATGCAACCATTCTTGCAAAAAACAAAGGAGTACAGCAGTCATGACAGGTCAGGCAACTGACCATATCACAGAATGAGAATGATTTGACCTTTTCGCGAGAATAACGAAATATTTCTGAATAAAGCCGGGTTCACATTAGACGCGTAAGTTCCGTACGGAAAACCCTAAATAAGTGGAAGAAAGAAGGATAAAAGTGTACGCATATAGGGGGAAATTCGGACACGTGCGCAAATCTTTTCCCTTCTTTGTTTCACTTATTTATGGATTGCGCACGGGTTTCCGCATGGAATATCCGCTTATGTGTGTATACGGCCTCAGTCTTTCCAGATTTTAGCCACAGTAGCTGCTGTTTGAAACAAGCAAACAGTTAACAGTAGCTTTGTTTTTGGACACATCGCAAATGGACAGTCTTGACCAACAAAAGGCCTTTGACCATCAGAAAACAACAACGTTGCACACAGAATTGGTCAATGTAGGCTATTGTTATTGTCGTGGAGGTTCAATAATGCACAAATGTTGTACACACAAAAACGCGTTCACGACACCCATTTTCTGGCATTTGTTGTTAAAAAGAAAATGTCTCGTTTTAAAGAGAAATTAAAGGCAACATAGTAAACCCTGCACATTTGTTTTTTTGTGTGTTGATTGTATTCAGAATTCCGTTCCCAAATTATGTGTCTGTTTGGTAGCAAGCATTTCAAAAATTTGAAAAAGAATTAAACCAATCAACGGGCAATCCCATCCGCCATTTTAATCTCCTC
>CM065691.1:17943009-17945509 GCA_017654935.2 Phymorhynchus buccinoides
AGGAAGCTACAAGCACAGAACTTCAAGAAGGTGGGGGAACTATTTTTTACGAAAGACCCCCCTCCCAGTATCCCCACAGGGAGAGCTATGGAGTAATTCCAACCCTGGCATCCACGTTTTTGCCTTTTTGCCTGCACAATTAAGCTCGGTGAGATTAGCGTGACTTAATCTGACAGTTAAATGAAATAACCATTTAACCCTTTCCCCGCCAGCCATATTTCAGCCAAGAATGTCCATTAATGTGGTGGCGCCCTCGGATGAGGACCTCACTCACGCTGGCTCCGCGACTAAGAGAATAGTGTCGTCAGTAGGGGGCTTAGTAGGTGGTGTCCTGAACAGGCTCCACTGAACTCCACCGAAGTGACTCAGCAGAAGTGCAGTGTCTCCTCGGTTGGTTGCCTCCTGACGGCCTAACATAGATTCGCTCCCCTTGGACTGCTGGTCTCGGTTTCTGCGACTTGAACAAACCCGGGTGTAGCTGCGAATTGGGATTCGGAACGAGCGGCGTGGGGGGCAACGGCACTGTACGGCCCAGAAGATGGGACAGCAAAAAAAAGAAAGAAAAAAAAAGAATGTCCATTAAATTTACCTGGATAGAGAACAAAATCCATCTACAGTATTGGGGATTCTTCTGTGACGCATATAACATACGGTCTACACTTACTTCCCAATGTAAGCATATTCTGATCGCTTCTCTGCCTTTTGGCTAAAACAGTGATTCAGGAATATAAATTTTTGTTTATACCCTGGTTGGTTTGTTCAGCCCGTCGTACATGGCGAAAGCCGATACGCGACGTTAAACTGAACTTCCATCCCCTTACTTCCCAAAACTAAGACAATAGGGTTCTTGGATAATAGACCCCAATTTGATGTCTTTTAGTGACACAGGTGGTAAATCACTGTGGTGCTAAAATGCAACTTTTGCGGCGAAAGGGTTAATGTACTGATCGAGAGCTGTAATCGTAACCAGTCAGAGTAAATTATGGTATATTGCTTTCGATTCAAAACTGCACACCACTGAGCACTTTTTATACTACCCATCCCCTCTTTGTTTTTAAGCGATTAAAGCGCTTATACAAGTAAGTATTTATGTAAAATCTTCTTCTTCTTCTTCTTCTTCTTCTTCTTCTTCGATCGCTCAGACAGTTTCCTGTCAATTCTGAGCGCAGATGCGTCATGCTGCCGTTATGCGCCTAACAAATAGTTAGGCCCAGCAAGTCCGACTTCGGCTGGAAGAAATCTTTTTGAAAGTGTTTCGTGAAAAAAAGGCAGGAGAATGGGCCGGTAAGGCAGAAAGATAGTAGATGACAATAAGCAAAGGGAAAAGGCAGAGTCAAGGAGAGTGACAGATTAGAGGAAGTTTCAAGCACAGAACTTCCAGAAGGTGAGGGAACTATTTATGCAAAAGACCCCCCGGTATCCCCACGGAGGGTATGTAAAATTATTATTTATGTCTTATCCTTCCCGGTGTCGTGGGAAAGAAGTAGCTGCCATGAAATAAGTACCCTTCGCATGCGAACTATAATCATCCTAACCCTAACCCTATCCCTAACCCTAACCCTAACCCTAACCACGGAAAGAACCAAGAAATAGAGCAGGAGGGCGTAAATCTACATCTTTGCCGAGAAATCGATGTACAAAGCCATGCCACTTAGTTTCGTAAAATTCACAATGGCGGACAAGCAAACACTTCGAATGAGGAATGCCTACTTATTTCATGAGGTAGAATATTCTCTTCACACCGGGCTATAAAAAAAATATTGAACTTAATTCTTCAAAAGTGAAACAAGTTCGTCATAATTTACTATCTTCTTTTGAGATCTAGTCCTCAATCTCCTGCCAATAATAGTTCTGTGCTGAGCTGGTTTGGGGGCTAGTATGAGACACATGCATGGCATACAAATCATAGGACAGTTACCATCAATGTAATTTCTCCAACTAGCTAATCGTGTTTCTTTATTTTCACGCTTTATATATAACTCTGTGAGGGGGAGGGGTGGGGCAGGGGGGATGTTGGGGACGAGGGGAGTCTATATTAAAATTGCGTGAGAGAGAGAGAGAGAGAGAGAGAGAGAGAGAGAGAGAGAGAGAGAGAGAGAGAGAGAGAGAGAGAGAGAGAGAGAGAGAGAGAGAGAGAGAGAGACAGAGAGAGAGAGAGAGAGAGAGAGAGAGAAAAGGGAGAGAGAGAGAGACACACACACACACAACACATAACCACAGACAGAGAGAGAGAGAGAGAGAGAGAGAGAGAGAGAGAGAGAGAGAGAGAGAGAGAGAGAGAGAGTAGAGAGAGAGAGAGAGAGAGAGAGAGAGAGAGAGAGAGAGAGAGAGAGAGAGGAGAGACAGAGAGAGAGAGAGAGAGAGAGACAGAGAGAGAGAGAGAGAGAGAGAGAGGCAGTCAATAATTTTACTCAATAGGCCTTCCGCCCGTATCATCGGGAGGTTGAGGAAGGGGATAATGACACATAACAAAGAGAGAGAGAGAGAGACAGACAGACAG
>CM065691.1:17963009-17973009 GCA_017654935.2 Phymorhynchus buccinoides
TCTCCCCCCCCCCCCCACCCACCCACCCACCAAGGGCATTCACTCTTGCAAAAGGTGTTTTTTTGCAGTGGCCAATACACTTATCCTGTGATGATCCGATTGGCCTCTGCAACTACGGTTATTAACGCCCTTGACAGTGAGAGTGAAGCCCTTGCTGGTCAGTGCGGACAAGGGCATTCACTCTTGCTAAAGGCAGCCATTTAGTGGCCTCAAATAGGGTTATTGGCGAGAGTTATGCCATTGTTTGGTCAGTACGCAACCATCTCCCCCCACCCACCAAGGGCATTCACTCTTGCAAAAGGCAGCCATTTAGTGGCCTCAAATAGGGTCATTGGCGAGAGTTATTCCATTGTTTGGTCAGTACGCAACCATCTCCCCCCACCCACCAAGGGCATTCACTCTTGCAAAAGGTGTTTGTTTTTTTTGCAGTGGCCAATACACTTATCCTGTGATGATCCTATACGTGTAAAAAAAAAAATCATATCCGATTTGTGTATTGGGATCTTCGTGGATAGGGCCTATAGTGAACAAAACCAGTAGTATTTCATCAGATTCACGCCTCATAGTCGTCACAGTTGCATAGTCGTGCGATTGAAGTTGGATGTATGGAGTTGGGCCTTTTAAAGAGAGCTGCAACCCGACTCTAACTTTATTGAAAAGACATCGTAACTCTATCAAAAGTAATGTCCCATTATGGTTCTGTAACCGAGAGGACGTAAAACATAACATTCGGCTTCCGACTGAAGTTTTCGCCGACTCGCCGTTCCCTCGCCTGCTGATGAATCAATACAGATCGATGCCACTTCATTGCTCTTCCACAAATTAGTGCCTTTTTGTCGCACAGCTCTCCACGAAACCCAGGTGGCAAGCCCATCAAAGAAATGCCAGTAAACAGTAGGGGATATTATGTTCAATCGATACTGATCGCTTCTCGGCCTTTTGGCTAAGACAGTGATTCAGGAACATAAATTTTTGCTTACACCGTGGTTGGTTTGTTCAGCCCGTCGTACATGGCGAAAGCCGATACGCGACGTTAAACTGAACTTCCATCCTCCAGTAGGGGATATTTATTTATTTATTTTTAAATGATGGGTGTAGTACTGATGAAGGTAAACGAATGACAATAGACGATTTTCGGGGGGGGGGGGGGGGGGGGGGGGGGGGGGGGGGTGGGGGGGGGGGGGGGGGGGGGGGGGGGGGGGGTAACTAGGGCAGAGCACTTCGTGAAAATTAGAGTTACTTACCTCCATTATTCGGTCAAATACCATAGCAACAATGCAACAATGGCGTCGAAGTTTGTTCAAAACCGCAGGATGCGAGTCAGCGACTTGCAAACATTGTTAGTTTAAAGAAAAACTTGCAAAATGTGACGTACAAATATAAATGACAAATTTTAGAATGACGCACGGTGTTCTAAGTGCTCAAACACACGAGGCGAGAGCTGGTGATCTACCTGATGGCAGAGTAACTTCCCCTTTTTGACCGATTGAATTACGGCAAGATCACTCCCTCACACCATGAAATTACTCCCCTTAATTATTTCCGAACAATTCCTATTGTAGTGTAGGGGAAGCAATTCTGGATCTGCCAAATAATTATAACTAACCCCTGACGTGGGCTGCTTGAAATGAAAACAAAACTTCGTAGTTTTAGGGGTTTGAGTCTATAGTATGATAGTTGTTCGGTTGTTCGGTTGTGTGTATGTGTGTATGTGTGCGTTGCGTCCGTGGTCTCATCTCCAAACTTTAACGTTGGCATTTTCTCGGGACATAGACACATACATTGTTCAAACTTTGCACACATATAGATGTCTATGCAAGCTTTCAAACAATAATGATTTGAATAATTAAATACTTAAAACAACGCTGTAAACAGATAACAAATGGATAACATTTTAAATTAGTGGGTTAGAGAGTATTCAACAGGCAACATGAGTTAAGAAACTCATCAACACTGAAAGCCTCGATAGCTCATTGGTAGAGCGTCTGTCTGTCAAGCCAATGGTTCCGGGTCCGATTCTCGGCACGGGTACTTTTTTTTAATTTTTATAGTTGTATCCATTAACGATAGTTTATTTGTACTTAAAATAGTATTGGCAATCTTGTACTTTAGAAACCCCCCTCAATCTTTGTTGTTGTCCCACATGTTCCTGTTCGAGTGCGCCTTGAAGGATGTGCCTCTTGTTTTTAATGATTGTGGTCTGTTTTGCTTGCAGTAAATGGCAAACTGCAAACAAACAAACAAAAACACAACGGTCCGAAATTGTCCGAAAAAAAGTGCACTTTTTGATGACGAAATATTGCGAGAGAGAAAAAAGGCCCATGCATATCAGTGTTGTGCTTCAAAGAGATTATCACGATGGCTTAGAGTCAAAACGGACTATCTTTAAATAGTCCAGTGACATATTATTGATGTTATTGAGAGAAAAAAACTAAGCACTTGTATTTAAAAAGACTGCAAATATTACAAAATGGTGATTATGCTTTTTATATTTCTGCAGTCTTCCATGGACTATCTAATGATAGTCCGTTTTGACTCCAAGCCATTTTTTTGTCAGTAGCATAGGCTATTCTATTACTTTATAGCTAGCTTCAGTTTTGATTTTCATATACGTGCGCGCTCACTGTTGGTGCAATTTAAAGTAGGAACACAACAAGATGGGGCAACAATTGGTGTTCCCCCCCTCTCCCCCATGTTCTTGCAATACACACAAATGGTTGAGAGAGAGAGAGAGAGAGAGAGAGAGAGAGAGAGAGAGAGAGAGAGAGAGAGAGAGAGGAGAGAGAGAGAGAGAGAGAGAGAGAGAGAGAGAGAGAGAGAGAGAGAGAGGGGAGAGAGAGAGAGAGAGAGAGAGAGGCAGAGAGAGAGAGAGAGAGAGAGAGAGAGAGAGAGAGAGAGAGACAGAGAGAGAGAGAGAGAGAGAGAGAGAGAGAGAGAGAGAGAGAGAGAGAGAGAGAGAGAATAAGAATACGAATGTTTTTAAGTAAGAGAGAGAGAGAGAGAGAGAGAGAGAGAGAGAGAGAGAGAGAGAGAGAGAGAGAGAGAGAGAGAGAGAGAGAGAGAGAGAGAGAGAGAGAGAGAGAGAGAGAGAGAGAGAGAGAGAGAGAGAGAGAGAGAGAGAGAGAGAGAGAGAGAGAGAGAGAGAGAGAGAGAGAGAGAGAGAGAGAGAGAGAGAGAGAGAGAGAGAGAGAGAGAGAGAGAGAGAGAGAGAGAGAGTAGGAATACGAATGTTTTTATTGAGGGTAAAACAGATAAGCTGGGTAGGTTTTTGACACCATTGCCCTCAAGCAAATAAACAACAATTAATGAAGAAAATGATGAACAGAAAGAAAAGGACACAACAAAAAGCTGGCAACAATAGTGAAAAAAATATACAAAGTAATATAATACAAAAAGGCAAAAATGGACACACAACAGCAATTCAAGATTAAAGAAACACCCCACCCCACCCAAAAACACAACTCCCAGTCTCCCCAACCCCCGCACTCACACTCACACAAACACCCCCCCGCATCCCCCCCCCCCCCCCAACACCACCACCACCACGCCCACAAACCTATGCACACACACACATATACATGCATACATGTTCTTATATGAGAGAGAGAGAGAGAGAGAGAGAGAGAGAGAGAGAGAGAGAGAGAGAGAGAGAGAGAGAGAGAGAGAGAGAGAGAGAGAGAGAGAGAGAGAGAGAGAGAGAGAGAGAGAGAGAGAGAGAGAGAGAGAGAGAGAGAGAGAGAGAAAGAGAGAGAGGAGAGAGAGAGAGAGAGAGAGAGAGAGAGAGAGAGAGAGAGGGAGAGAGAGAGAGAGAGAGAGAGAGAGAGAGAGAGAGAGAGAGAGAGAGAGAGAGAGAGAGAGAGAGAGAGAGGGAGAGAGAGAGAGAGAGAGAGAGAGAGAGAGAGAGAGAGAGAGAGAGAGAGAGAGAGAGAGAGAGAGAGAGAGAGAGAGAGAGAGAGAGAGAGAGAGAGAGAGAGAGAGAGAGAGAGAGAGAGAGAGAGAGAGAGAGAGAGAGAGAGAGAGAGAGAGAGAGAGAGAGAGAGAGAGAGAGAGAGAGAGAGAGAGAGAGAGAGAGAGAGAGAGAGAGAGAGAGAGAGAGAGAGAGAGAGAGAGAGAGAGAGAGAGAGGAGAGAGAGAGAGAGAGAGAGAGGGAGGAGAGAGAGGGAGAGAGAGAGAGGAGAGAGAGAGAGAGAGAGAGAGAGAGAGAGAGAGAGAGAGAGAGAGAGAGAGAGAGAGAGAGAGAGAGAGAGAGAGAGAGAGAGAGAGAGAGAGAGAGAGAGAGAGAGAGAGAGAGAGAGAGAGAGAGAATGTGCGGGTGGGTGTGCATCCGTTGACAAACTTTTATAACATTAACAGAACGGAATTGTATGTTTACCGCAACTTTTATTTTTCTCTCTCCCGGAAAAGCAAACAGCTACTCACGAAAAGAGCGAGTTCTGTAGACGAAAGTGAAGCCGCGCTGCTGCAGAGCATTCCCGTCAAAGGGCACGTACATCACGCGCATGTAATTGTCTGACGTCACAATCTCTGTGTCGTCATTGAGCGCCCCCACCCCGCAGGAGCCACACATGCTACGGAGGAAGTTGGAGGCGGCGTGGGGACCTGTAGGCACATTATAGAGAGACTACACAATAACATTTCAGTTTTCAACAACAACAACAAAGGTTAAAGAAAGACACACACACACACACACACACACACACACACACACACACACACACATACACGTCACGTATCACATTCCCTTTTATGCTTGGAAGATTTCTTAAGATCTCTTACCAACTATAGGAGGGAAAGCATTTGAAAACCCTGATTTTGACACGTGACGTGGTGGGTCTTTAAGAGTTTATAAGAGTTTATTATATAAACCTAGCGTAAGCTGCACAGTGTGGTATGCTATGCTATGCTATGCTAGGGTAGGGTAGGCTAGGCTAGGCT
This sequence comes from Phymorhynchus buccinoides, assembly GCA_017654935.2. Lineage (NCBI taxonomy): Eukaryota > Metazoa > Mollusca > Gastropoda > Neogastropoda > Raphitomidae > Phymorhynchus > Phymorhynchus buccinoides. The sequence goes on from CM065691.1 coordinate 17,967,945, forward strand.
ATGCTAGGCTAGGCTAGGCTATGCTATGCTATGCTATGCTATGCTATGCTATGCTATGCTATGGTTTGGTATGGTTTAGTATCGTATCGTATCGTATCGTATCGTATCGTGTGGTGTTATTTTCTAATGAGTCTCTGTGACATTCGGGCTGCTTTCAGCTGGAGAGCGCGTCGCCGGTAGTGCAGGGGGGGGGGGGGGGGGGGGGGGGGCCTCCCAGGTCGGGGGACGGGCTATGGGGGGGGGGGGGGGGGTGGGGGGGGGGGGGGGTCACTGGGCTTAAGAGGGGTAGGGGGTATATGGATTCAGGGAAACCTAGCCATCAATTTGGTTCATGCCAGGCATCGGAACTCTCCTTGCTCTTGTCGACTTTTTCGCTGCCGTGTTTTTTGTTTTTTTTAGCCTGCTTGCGTAAACCACACAGGTCAGACTTGCTTTAAATCCCATCCAAAGGACTCGGCATTCAGTTCGTTTTTCCTGTCGAACTGGGAGAGAGAAAAAAAGGGGGGGGGCGAGGCTGGTATTCGAGTCCAAGTCACTCACGCATTGAATTGGCAGGCGAATGCCTCAACTGTTTTGCCACCTTCCTTGCAAGCAAAGACAAAGAAATAGGCCTAGTACACATCCCTAAATATGTGTAACTCTCTAAGGCATAGCAGTTATAATTAGTTAGCTGCATAAGTAGTAGCAGTAGCAACAGCAGCAGCACTAGTAGTAGTAGTAGTAGTAGTAGTAGTAGTAGTAGTAGTAGTAGTAGTAGTAGTAGTAGTAGTAGTAGTAGTAGTAGTTGTGTGACAGTAGCAATATCAATTTAACAGCAAAAATGCTATTGAAAGTCGTGATTCAATAAAGGAATGAATGCAAACTGACAGAATACATTAAAGGAGTGATAAACGCAATGCAATTGAATGGTTAATAGACGATTTTCGGGAAAATCTACGGGAGAACACTTTGTGAAAATTAGAATTGCTTACCTCCATTGCTCGGTCAAACACCATAGCAACAATGCAACAATGGCGTCGAAGCTTGAAACCAAAGGATGCGAGTGAGCGACTTGCAAACATTTTTTAAAAAATTAGGGGTGGCCAGTGGCCACAAACTGATAAAACTTGCAAAATGTGACGTAAAAGTATAAATGACATACATGTTTAGAATGACGCACGGTGTTCTAAGTGCTGTAGTCCCTCCTCAATCACACGAGTCAATAGGCTACGAGAGCTGATGGTAGTGACTTCCCCTGTTTGACCGATTGAATTAGGCAAGATCACTCCCACATACCATGAAATTACTCCCCTGAATTATTTCCGAACAACAGGAATTGTTCGGAAACAAGTGAAGATTGTCCGCTCATGCTCAACCAAAGAATCACGACACCCCATGGTGTTTCAGTGACTATAAAAGGCTTAGAGCCGGGTGTTTTTTTCATAACTTATGGCTTTCTAACCAGATTATAAATATTTGATCAAAGAAACCACAAACACCACTAACTGTGTAAAATAAAAGTAAAAGATTGTGCTGGTTTACTTTTTGTCCCAATTGGGGACAGACAGTGTATGAGCAAGTACATAGAGAGATCTCTTTCGAAGATTATAAATATTCATAGTTATCAATCAATCAATCAACATTGGCTTTTACATTGATCCAATGTGGCGGTACCATAGCCGATGAGGTTTAACCGAGGCATGGTTACCGCTACACCTATCTATATTGTTAAAAACTCGGAACTTTACTGGTGTTGCACTGCCTCCGGGCATTGCAGCCAGTATTGTTCCCAACATCTTTGTATTTACAAATGTCCCATATGTGTCTATGACCGAGAGGACGTAAAACATCATTTTCATCATCAATCAATCAATCAAAAAACGGTATTGTCTCTATTAACAAAACCAAGTTTAAAATGAAAAAAATGCTCTTTCAGAAGATGCATAGCAGATTAAAATGAATACATTAAATCAAATAGTTAGCAAACACACACACACGCACACACACACATACACACACATCAGATTACGGTATCTTATATGACCATACAATTGTGACATAGCGGCTTTAACCCTTTCACCGCCAAAGTCGCATTTTAGCACCACAGTGATTTAACACCTATGTCACTAAAAGGCATCAAAATGAGGTCTATTATCCAAAGAAGACCCTATTGTCTTAGTTTTGGGAAGTAAGGATGGACCTTATTTTATATATGTCACAGAATAATCCACAATACTGCAGATGGATTTTGTTCTCTACCCAGGTAAATTTAATGGACATTTTTGGCTGACATATGGCTGGCGGTGAAAGGGTTAATGTGGTTTTAATGCTATAATTAACTAATTGGCATACCATCTAGAACTTTAATGTGATCGCGCAAGCAGGAAAACCCTGAAGGAGTGATCCAATCGACGATTCTTATCCCAATGACGTCACCATCGTTTGAGCTGTGGATAACCCAGGCGCACCTGAAACATTCATATTGATGGCACATGTAGCAAAAATGGGGATAAGTTCTAGTATCCTGCCCACATAAGAAGACAACTCCCCCCCGTTGGGGATACGGGGAGGGGGGGGGGGTCTTTTGCATAAATCGTTCCCCCACCTTCTGGAAGTTCTGTGCTTGTAACTTCCTCTAATCTGTCACTCTCTTTGACTCTGCCTTTTCCCCTTTGCTTACTGTCATCTACTATCTTTCTGCCTTTCCGGTCGGCCATTATCCTGCCTTTTTTCACGAAACACTTTCAAAAACATTTCCTCCTCCAGCCGAAGTCGTACTTGCAGGGCCTAACTATTTCTTAGTTAGGCGCATAACGGCAGCATGACGCATCTGCGCTCATAATTGACGGGAAACTATCTGAGCGATCGAAGAAGAAGAAGAAGACAACTGGGTGCTTTTTCATAATTCAACATTAAAATTTGTTAGTTAAACGAAAACGAACACCAACAACAACAATCATTAAGGATCAGCCACACGTCCACTAAAATCGTACAACTGTACGATACGATTCGATCACGTGGTTTCCAAGAACTAATGTGATTCGCGCTTCGTATCGCGCAGTCGTGCGATTTCAGCTGACGTGAGCCTGACCCTTTATGGACCTATCACAGCACATGAGGACAAAGGTGACTACAAAATAAATGTAACCCGGCAAAAACATAAAATAGTTAATCCCCCACTCTCTCTCCCTCCCTCCCTCCCTCCCTCCCCCTCCCTCCCTCCCTCCCTCCCTCCCTCTCTCTCTCTCTCTCTCACTATCTCTCTCTCACACACACACGCGCGCTCTCGCGCGCCGCTCGCGCGCGCACATACACATACACGCACACACGCACACACACACACACACAACACACACACACACACACACACACACACACCACACACACACCACACACACACACACACACACACACACACACCGAAAAAAGAGAGCTTCATAATAATACTGACACGCGCCTACCATAATTGCACGCACAAAAACCACATAACTAAGCTTATTGATGTATGTTATCACAAACCCCTGCAAAACATAGATAGGCCTACACAATAATAACAACCAGTAAGAGAGAGAGAGAGAGAGAGAGAGAGAGAGAGAGAGAGAGAGAGAGAGAGAGAGAGAGAGAGAGAGAGAGAGAGAGAGAGAGAAGAGAGAGAGAGAGAGAAAGATGGGGGTGGAGAAACAGAAACATAGAGAGACAGGAACAAAGACAGAGGGAGACAGAGCGAGAGAACATAGAGAGACAGGAACATAGAGAGACAGGAACGCAAGATGGACAGACAGGAGGAGAGAGGGACAACACAAAACAGACATAAGAGAGACAGAGACACAGAAGACATGAACAAAGACAGAGGAAGACAGACACACACAGACGAGACAGAGAGACAGAAACATAGAGACATGAGAGGAAGACAGAGACACAGAGAGAACATAGAGAGACACAGAGAACAGCACAGAGAGACAGAAAACACAGAGAGAACATAGAGACAGACAAAGACAGAGGACAGAACAGAGAGACAGAAACAGAGAGACAGAAACATAGAGACAGAACAAAGACAGAGGAAGACAGAACACAGAGAGAAGACAGAGAGAGGAGACAGAAACACAGAGAGACAGAAACACAGAGAGACAGAAACACAGAGAGACAGAAACATAGAGACATGAACAAAGACAGAGGAAGACAGAACACAGATAGACAGAAACATAGAGAGACAGAAACATAGAGACATGAACAAAGACAGAGGAAGACAGAACACAGAGAGACAGAAACACAGAGAGACAGAAACACAGAGAGACAGAACACCAAAGACAGAGAGAGAGAGAAACAAAGAGAGACATGAGACAAAGACAGAGGAAGACAGAACACAGATAGACAGAAACATAGAGAGACAGAAACAAAGACACATGGAACAGAAACATAGAGAGACAGACACAAAGAACAGGGAGACAGAAACATAGAGAGACAGAAACAAAGACAGAGAGACAGAAACACAGAGAGACAGAAACAAAGACAGAGGAGACAGAAACATAGAGAGACAGAACAAAGACAGAGGAAGACAGAAACATAGAGAGACAGAACAAAGACAGAGAGAGACAGAAACATAGAGAGACAGAAACAAAGACAGAGGGAGACAGAAACATAGAGAGACAGAAACAAAGACAGAGGGAGACAGAAACATAGAGAGAGAAACAAGACAAAGACAAAGACAGAGGGAGACAAAAACACAAAGAGAGAAGACAGAAACATAGAGAGACAGGAACAAGAGACAGAGGGAGACAGAAACATAGAGAGACAGAGACAAAGACAGAGGAGGAGAGAGACAGAAACATAGAGAGACAGAGACAAAGACAGAGGGAGACAGAAACATAGAGAGACAGAGACAAAGACAGAGGGAGACAGAAACATAGAGAGACAGGAACATAGAGAGACAGACAGAACAAACACAGAGAGACAGGAACAACGACAGAGGAAGACAGAAACACAGAGAGACAGGAACGTAGAGAGACAGAACAAAGACAGATGGAGACAGACAGAGAGAGAGAGACAAAGACAGAGAGAGACAGAAACAGAGAGAGACAGGAACATA
>CM065691.1:17988009-17996929 GCA_017654935.2 Phymorhynchus buccinoides
CCCCCTATTACTATTCCACCCCGCCGCTTTGATCTCTGAAAAACTGAAGTCCACTAATGAAAAACTGAAGTCCATCCATGAAAACTGAAATCCATCCATGAAAAACTGAAATCCATCCATGAAATACTGAAGCCCATTCATGAAAAACTGAGGTCCATCCATGAAAAACAAGCCAAAGTCCATGAAAAACTGAAGTCCATCCATGAAACACTAATGTCAAAATCCATTAAAAACTGAAGTTCATCCATGAAACACTGAAGTCAAAATCCATGAAAAACTGAAGTCACATCCACTGATGTCTAACACACTGCACTGATGTCCACCACATCACACTGATGCCCATTCATGTCAGCCTCATATCCATATTCTTGACACTGATGTTCACCACACTACACTGATGTCCACCACACTTCCCTGATGTCCACCTCACTACACTGATGTCCACCACACTACAATGATGTCCACCACACTACAATGATGTCCACCTCACTACACTGATGTCCACCACACTACACTGATGTCCACCTCACTACACTGATGTCCACCACACTACACTGATGTCCACTGCACTACACTGATGTCCACTTCCCTACACTGATGTCCACCTCACTACACTGATGTCCACTTCACTAAAAACTGAAGTCCATCCATGAAAAACTAAACTCCCATCCATGAACAACTGAAGTCAAAATCCATGAAAAACTGAAGTCCATCCATGAAACACTGTAGTCAAAATCCATGAAAAACTCAAGTCACATCCACTGATGTCCACTTTACTACACTGATGTCCACTTCACTACACTGATGTCCACTTCACTACACTGATGTCCACTTCATTACACTGATGTCCACCACACTACACTGATGTCCACCTCACTACACTGATGTCCACCAAACTACACTGATGTCCACCTCAATACACTGATGTCCACCTCACTACACTGATGTCCACTTCACTAAAAACTGAAGTCCATCTATGAAAAACTGAAGTCCCATCCATGAAACACTGGAGTCAAAATCCATGACAAACTGAAGTCCATCCATGACAAACTAAAGTCACAATCCATCAAAAACGGAACTCACATCCACATATATCCACTTCCATTGATGTCCACCACACTACACTGATGTCCATCTCACTACACCGATGTCCACCTCACTACACTGATGTCTACTTCACTACACTGATGTCTAACACACTACGCTGATGTCCACTTCACTACACTGATGTCTACTTCACTACACTGATGTCCACCACATCACACTTATGTCCACCATTCTACACTGGTGTCCACTTCAATACAATGATGTCCACCTCACTACACTAAAAACTGAAGTCCATCCATGAAAAACTGAAGTCCCATCGTGAACCACTGATTTCAAAATCCATCAAAAAACTGAAATCCATCAATAAAACACTGAAGTCAAAATCCATGAAAAACTGAAGTAACATCCACTGATGTCCACTTTACTACACTGATATCCACTTCACTACACTGATGTCCATTTGACTACACTGATGTCCACTTCACTACACTGAAGTCCACTTCAATACACTGATGTCCACTTCATTACTCTGATGTACACCTCACTACACTGATGTCCACCACACTACACTGATGTCCACCTCACTACACTGATGTCCACCAAACTACACTGATGTCCAGCAAACTACACTGATGTCCACCTCACTACACTGAAGTCTACGTCACTAAACTGATGTCTACCACATCACACTGATGTCCACCACTCTACAGTGCATTGAAGTCCCATCCATGAAACACTGAAGTCAATCCTCACTACACTGATGTCCACCACCGAGGTCTACACTACACTGATATCTACACGTCTACTTCACTACACGGATGTCTACCACATCCCACTGATGTCCACCACTCTACACAGATGTCCACTGAAATCCATTCATGAAGCATTGAAGTCCCATCCATGAAACACTGAAGTCAATCTACACTACACTGATGTCCAACACACTACACTTCACTACACTGATGTCCACCTCAATACATTGATGTCTACCTCACTACACTGATGTCCACCACATCACACTGATGTCCACCACACAAAACTGAAGTCCACTCATGAAAATTTGAAATCCATCCATGAGGCATTGAAGTCCCATCCATGAAACACTGAAGCCAATCCTCACAACACTGATGTCCACCACATTACACTCATGTCCACTTCACTACACTGATGTCTACTTCACTACACTGATGTCTACCACATTACACTGATGTCTACCACATCACACTGATGGCCACCACTCTACACTGATGTCCACCACACAAACACATAAGTGAACTCATGAAACAATCCATCCATAAAAAAACTGAAATCCATCCATGAAGCATTGAAGTCCCATCCATGAATCACTGAAGTCAATCATCACTATACTGATGTCCACCACACTACACTGATGTCCATTTCACTACACTGATGTCCACCACACTACACTGATGTCCACCACACTACACTGGTGTCCACCACACAAAATGAAGTCCACTCATGAAACACTGAAGTCCATCCATAAAAAACTGCAATCCATCCATGAAGCATTGAAGTCCCATCCATGAAACACTGAAGTCAATCCTCACTACACTGATGTCCACCACACTACACTGATGTCCACCTCACTACACTGATGTCTACTTCACTACACTGATGTCCACCACACTACACTGATGTCCACTTCACTACACTGATGTCTACTTCACTACACTGATGTCCACCACACTACACTGATGTCTACCACATCACCCTGATGGCCACCACTCTACACTGATGTCCACCACAAAAAAACTGAAGTCCACTCATGAAACACTCCATTCATAAAAAACTGAAATCCATCCATGAAGCATTGAAGTCCCATCCATGAATCACTGAAGTCAATCATCACTACACTGATGTCAACCACACTACACTCATGTTCACTTCCGTACAGTGATATCTACTTCACTACACTGATGTCCACCACACTACACTGATGTCCACTTCACTAAAACCTGAAGTCCATCCATGAAAAGCTGAAGTCAAAATCCATCAAAATCTGACGTCAATCCGTGCAACACTGAAGTCAAAATCCATAAAAGCATTGAAGTCCCATCCATGAAACACTGAAGTCAATCCTCACTACACTGATGTCCACCACTCTACACTGATGTCCACCTCACTACACTGATGTCTACTTCACTACACTAATGTCCACCACACTATACCGATGTCTACCACATCACACTGACGGCCACCACTCTACACTGATGTCCACCACAAAACAACTGAAGTCCACTCATGAAACACTCCATCCATAAAAAACTGAAATCCATCCATGAAGCATTGAAGTCCCATCCATGAATCACTTAAGTCAATCATCATTACACTGATGTCCACCACACTACACTCATGTCCACTTCACTACACTCATGTTCACCTCACTACACTGATGTCCACCACACTACACTGATGTCCACCTCACTACACTGATGTCCACCACACTACACTGATGTCCACTTCACTACACTGATGTCCACCACACTACACTGATGTCCACTTCACTACACTGATGTCCACCACACTACACTGATGTCCACCACACTACACTGATGTCCACCTCACTACACTGATGTCCACCACACTACACTGATCTCCACTTCACTACACTGATGTCCACTTCACTACACTGATGTCCACCACACTACACTGATGTCCACCACACTACACTGATGTCCACTTCACCTCACTGATGTCCACCACACTTCACTGATGTCTACCACATCACACTGATGGCCACCACTCTACACTGATGTCCACCACAAACAAAACTGAAGTCCACTCATGAAACACTCCATCCATAGAAAACTAAAATCCATCCATGAAGCATTGAAGTATCATCCAAGAATCACTGACGTCAATCCTCACGACACTGATATCCACCACACTACACTGATGTCCACTTCACTACACTGATGTCTACTTCACTACACAGATGTCTACCACATCACACTGATGTCCACCACTCGACACTGATGTCCACTGAAATCCATCCATGAAGCATTGAAGTCCCAACAATGAAACACTGAAGTCAATCCTCACTACACTGATGTCCACCACACTACACTGATGTCCACTTCACTACACTGATGTCCACCACACTACACTGATGTCCACTTCACTACACTGATGTTCACCTCAATAAACTGATGTCTACCTCACTACACTGATGTCCACCACACTACACTGATGTCCACCTCACTACACTGATGTCCACCACACTACACTGATGTCCACCACACTACACTGATGTCCACCACACTACACTGATGTCCACCAAACTACACTGATGTCCACTTCACTACACTGATGGCCACCACACTACACTGATGTCCACCACACTACACTGATGTCCACCACACTACACTCGTGTCCATCACACTACACTCGTGTCCACCACACAATATTGTAGTCCACTCATGAAACAATGAAGTCCATTCATGAAAAACTGAAATCCATCCATGAAGCATTGAAGTCCCATCCATGAAACACTGAAATCAATCCTCACTACACTGATGTCCACCACACTACACTGGTGTCCACTTCACTACACTGATGTCCACCACACTACACTGATGTCCACCACACTACACTGATGTCCACCACATTACACTGACGTCCACTGCACTACACTGATGTCCACCACACTACACTGATGTCCACTTCACTACACTGATGTCCACCACACTACACTGATGTCCACCACACTACACTTATGTCCACCACACTACACTGATGTCCACCACACTACACTGATGTCCACCACACTACACTGATGTCCACCACACTACACTGATGTCCACCACACTACACTGATGTCCACTTCACTACACTGATGTCCACCACACTACACTGATGTCCACCACACTACACTGGTGTCCACCAAACAAAATGAAGTCCACTCATGAAACACTGAAGTCCATCCATGAAAAACTGAAATCCATCCATGAAGCATTGAAGTCCCATCCATGAAACACTGAAGTCAATCCTCACTACACTGATGTCCACCACACTACACTGATGTCCACTTCACTACACTGATGTCTACTTCACTACACTGATGTCCACCACACTACACTGATGTCTACCACATCCCACTGATGGCCACCACTCTACACTGATGTCCACCACACAAAAACTGAAGTCAACTCATGAAACACTCCATCCATAAAAAACTGAAATCCATCCATGAAGCATTGAAGTCCCATCCATGAATCACTGAAGTCAATCATCACTACACTGATGTCCACCACACTACACTGATGTCCATTTCACTACACTGATGTCCACCACACTACACTGATGTCCACCACACTACACTGATGTCCACCACACTACACTGACGTCCACTGCACTACACTGATGTCCACCACACTACACTGATGTCCACTTCACTACACTGATGTCCACCACACTACACAATGTCCACCACACTACACTGATGTCCACCACACAACATTGAAGTCCACTCATGAAACAATGAACTCCATCCATGAAAAACTGAAAACCATCTATGAAGCATTGAAGTCCCTTCCATGAAACACTGAAGTCAATCCTCACTACACTGATGTCCACCACACTACACTGATGTCCACCACACTACACTGATGTCAACCACACTACACTGATGTCCACTTCACTACACTGATGTCCACCACACTACACTGATGTCCACTTCACTACACTGATGTCCACCACACTACACTGATGTCCACCACACTACACTGATGTCCACCACACTACACTGATGTCCACCACACTACACTGATGTCCACTTCACTACACTGATGTCCACCACACTACACTGATGTCCACCACACTACACTGGTGTCCACCACACAAAATGAAGTCCACTCATAGAAACACTGAAGTCCATCCTTGAAAAACTGAAATCCATCCATGAAGCATTGAAGTCCCATCCATGAAACACTGAAGTCAATCCTCACTACACTGATGTCCACAACACTACACTGATGTCCACTTCACTGCACTGATGTCTACTTCACTACACTGATGTCCACATCACTACACTGATGTCCACCTCAATAAAACTGATGTCCACTCATGAAACACTGCATCCATAACAAACTGAAATCCATCCATGAAGCATTGAAGTCCCATCCATGAATCACTGAAGTCAATCCTCACTACACTGATATCCACCAGACTACACTGATGTCCACTTCACTGCACTGATGTCTACTTCACTACTCTGATGTCCACCACACTACACTGATGTCTACCACATCACACTGATGACCACCACTCTACACTGATGTCCACCACAAAACAACTGAAGTCCACTCATGAAACACTCCATCCATAAAAAACTGAAATCCATCCATGAAGCATTGAAGTCCCATCCATGAATCACTGAAGTCAATCATCACTACACTGATGTCCACCACACTACACTCATGTTCACTTCCGTACAGTGATGTCTACTTCACTACACTGATGTCCACTTAACACACTACACTGATGTCCACTTCAATAAAACCTGAAGTCCATCCATGAAAACCTGAAGTCAAAATCCATCAATATCTGAAGTCTATCCCTGAAAAACTGAAGTCAAAATCCATGAAAGCATTGAAGTCCCATCCATGAAACACTGAAGTCAATCCTCACTACACTGATGTCCACCACTCTCCACAGATGTCCACTTCACTACACTGATGTCTACTTCACTACACTTATGTCCACCACACTACACTGATTTCTACCACATCCCACTGATGGCCACCACTCTACACTGATGTCCACCACACAAAAACTGAAGTCAACTCATGAAACACTCCATCCATAAAAAACTGAAATCCATCCATGAAGCATTGAAGTCCCATCCATGAATCACTGAAGTCAATCATCACTACACTGATGTCCACGACAATACACTCATGTCCACTTCACTACACTCATTTCCACCTCACTACACTGATGTCCACCACACTACACTGATGTCCACCACACTACACTGATGTCCACTTCACTACACTGATGTCCACCACACTACACTGATGTCCACCACACTACACTGATGTCCACCACACAACACTGATGTCCACCACACTACACTGATGTCCACCACACAACACTGATGTCGACCACACTACACTCATGTCCACTTCACTACACTCATGTCCCCCACACTACATTGATGTCCACCACACTACACTGATGTCCACCACACTACACTGATGTCCACCACACTACACTCGTGTCCATCACACTACACTCGTGTCCACCACACAAACTTGAAGTCCACTCATGAAACAATGAAGTCCATCCATGAAAAACTGAAATCCATCCATGAAGCATTGAAGTCCCATCCATGAAACACTCAAGTCAATCCTCACTACACTGATGTCCACCACACTACACTGGTGTCCACTTCACTACACTGATGTCCACCACACTACACTGATGTCCACCACACTACACTGATGTCCACCACACTACACTGATGTCCACTTCACTACACTCATGTCCACCGCACTACACTGATGTCCACCACACTACACTGCTGTCCACCAAACTACACTGATGTCCACCACACTACACTGATGTCCACCACACTACACTGATGTCCACTTCACTACACTGATGGCCACCACACTACACTTCACTATGGACACCACCACTATACACTGATGTCCACCACACTACACTCGTGTCCATCACACTACACTCGTGTCCAACACACAAAATTGAAGTCCACTCATGAAACAATGAAGTCCATTCATGATACAAATGGAATCATCCAAAATGAAAAAGTCCATCCATGAAGAATTAAATCAATCCTCACTACATTGAAGTCCCATCCATGATGTTGTAGTGAATTCACTAATGAAAATCCACCTCACTACACTGATGTCCACCACACTACACTGGATGTCCACTTACACTGACGTCCACTGCAACCACACTTACACTGATGTCCACCACACTACAATGATGTCCACCACACTACAATGATGTCCACCACATCACAATGGACCACCACTTCCACAACACTGATGTCCACCACACCAAACTCCACTACACTACACTCGATGTCCACCACACTACCACTGATGTCCACCACACTACACTGATGTCCACAACACACCACTACACTGAGTGTCCACCACACTACACTGATACTTGAGTCACCACACTACACTGATGTCCACCACACTACACTGATGTCCACCACACTACAATGATGTCCACCACAGGTCTACACTGATGTCCACCACACTACACTGATGTCCACCAAACAAAAACTGAAGTCCACTCATGAAACACTGAAGACCATCCATGAAAAACTGAAATCCATCTATGAAGCATTGAAGTCCCATCCATGAAAAACTGAAGTCAATCCTCACTACACTGATGTTCCACCACACATACACTTGATGTCCCACCTTCCACATACACTCAGTCACTGTCCACCACACTACAACTGATGTCTACCATCATCCAATGATGGCCACCACTCCTCACACTGATGTTCCAACCACCACAAAACTAAGTCAATCATTTGAAAACAACTCCATCCATGGAAAAACTGAAACTCATTATGAAGCATTGAAGGCCCATCCCATGAAACACTTGAAGTCAAATACTCACTACACTGATGTACCCCCCCCCCCCCACCACTTCATACAGTGAATCCACCACACTAAAAATGATGTCCACACACTACACTGGATGTCCACCACAATACATATCAGACCCCCACATTTACACTGCTCGTCCACATAACTACATAGATATCCAACCACACTACCACCGAAGTCCACTTCACCACACTGATGTCTACCCAACAAATACACTGATGACCATCAACACTTACATGGAGCACACACTA
>CM065691.1:17997429-18018979 GCA_017654935.2 Phymorhynchus buccinoides
CCATGAAACACTGAAGTCAATCCTCACTACACTGATGTCCACCACACTACACTGATGTCCACTTCACTACACTGATGTCTACTTCACTACACTGATGTCCACCACACTACACTGATGTCTACCACATCCCACTGATGGCCACCACTCTACACTGATGTCCACCACACAAAAACTGAAGTCAACTCATGAAACACTCCATCCATAAAAAACTGAAATCCATCCATGAAGCATTGAAGTCCCATCCATGAATCACTGAAGTCAATCATCACTACACTGATGTCCACCACACTACACTGATGTCCATTTCACTACACTGATGTCCACCACACTACACTGATGTCCACCACACTACACTGATGTCCATCACACTACACTCGTGTCCATTACACTACACTCGTGTCCATCACACTACACTCATGTCCATCACACTACACTGATGTCCACCACACTACACTGATGTCCACCACACTACACTGATGTCCACCACACTACACTGATGTCCACCACACTACACTGATGTCCATCACACTACACTCGTGTCCATTACACTACACTCGTGTCCCACCACACTACACTGATGTCCACCACACTACACTGATGTCCACCACACTACACTGATGTCCACCACACTACACTGATGTCCACCACACTACACTGATGTCCACCACACTACACTCGTGTCCGTCACACTACACTTGTGTCCACCACACAACATTGAAGTCCACTCATGAAACAATGAAGTCCATCCATGAAAAACTGAAATCCATCCATGAAGCATTGAAGTCCCATCCATGAAACACTGAAGTCAATCCTCACTACACTGATGTCCACCACACTACACTGATGTCCACTTCACTACACTGATGTCCACCACACTACACTGATGTCCACCACACTACACTGATGTCCACCACACTACACTGATGTCCACCACACTACACTGATGTCCACCACACTACACTGATGTCCACCACACTACACTGATGTCCACCACACTACACTGATGTCCACCACACTACACTGATGTCCACCACACTACACTGATGTCCACCACACTACACTGATGTCCACCACACTACACTGATGTCCACCACACTACACTGATGTCCACCACACTACACTGATGTCCACCACACTACACTGGTGTCCACCACACAAACTGAAGTCCACTCATGAAACACTGAAGTCCATCCATGAAAAACTGAAATCCATCCATGAAGCATTGAAGTCCCATCCATGAAACACTGAAGTCAATCCTCACTACACTGATGTCCACCACACTACACTGATGTCCACTTCACTACACTGATGTCCACTTCACTACACTGATGTCCACCACACTACACTGATGTCCACCACAATAACACTGAAGTCCACTCATGAAACACTCCATCCATAAAAAACTGAAATCCATCCATGAAGCATTGAAGTCCCATCCATGAATCACTGAAGTCAATCCTCACTACACTGATGTCCACCACACTACACTGATGTCCACTTCACTACACTGATGTCCACTTCACTACACTGATGTCCACCACACTACACTGATGTCCACCACATCTACACTGATGTCCACCACTCTACACTGATGTCCACCACACAAAAACTGAAGTCAACTCATCAAACACTCCATCCATAAAAAACTGAAATCCATCCATGAAGCATTGAAGTCCCATCCATCACATGAACACACTGAAGTCCATGTCCATCACTACACTGATGTCCACCACACTACACTGATGTCCACTACACTGATGTCCACTACACTGATGTCCACCACACTACACTGATGTCCACCACACTACACTGATGTCCACCACACTACACTGATGTCCACTACACTACACTCGTGTCCATCACACTACACTGATGTCCATCACACTACACTGATGTCCATCACACTACACTGATGTCCACCACACTACACTGATGTCCACCACACTACACTGATGTCCACCACACTACACTGATGTCCACCACACTACACACACTCGTGTCCATCACACTACACTTGTGTCCACCACACAACATTGAAGTCCACTCATGAAACAATGAACTCCATCCATGAAAAACTGAAATCCATCCATATGAAGCATTGAAGTCCCATCCATGAAACACTGAAGTCAATCCTCACTACACTGATGTCCACTTCACTACACTGATGTCCACTTCACTACACTGATGTCCACCACACTACACTGATGTCCACCACACTACACTCATGTCCACCACATTACACTGATGTCCACTTAACTACACTGATATCCAACACACTACACTGATGTCCACTTCACTACACTGATGTCCACCACACTACACTGATGTCCACCACACTACACTGATGTCCACCACACTACACTGATGTCCACCACACTACACTGATGTCCACTTCACTACACTGATGTCCACCACACTACACTGATGTCCACCACACTACACTGGTGTCCACCACACAAAATGAAGTCCACTCATGAAACACTGAAGTCCATCCTTGAAAAACTGAAATCCATCCATGAAGCATTGAAGTCCCATCCATGAAACACTGAAGTCAATCCTCACTACACTGATGTCCACAACACTACACTGATGTCCACTTCACTGCACTGATGTCTACTTCACTACACTGATGTCCACCACACTACACTGATGTCCACCACAATAAAACTGAAGTCCACTCATGAAACACTCCATCCATAACAAACTGAAATCCATCCATGAAGCATTGAAGTCCCATCCATGAATCACTGAAGTCAATCCTCACTACACTGATATCCACCACACTACACTGATGTCCACTTCACTGCACTGATGTCTACTTCACTACTCTGATGTCCACCACACTACACTGATGTCTACCACATCACACTGATGACCACCACTCTACACTGATGTCCACCACAAAACAACTGAAGTCCACTCATGAAACACTCCATCCATAAAAAACTGAAATCCATCCATGAAGCATTGAAGTCCCATCCATGAATCACTGAAGTCAATCATCACTACACTGATGTCCACCACACTACACTCATGTTCACTTCCGTACTGTGATGTCTACTTCACTACACTGATGTCCACTTCAATAAAACCTGAAGTCCATCCATGAAAACCTGAAGTCAAAATCCATCAATATCTGAAGTCTATCCCTGAAAAACTGAAGTCAAAATCCATGAAAGCATTGAAGTCCCATCCATGAAACACTGAAGTCAATCCTCACTACACTGATGTCCACCACTCTCCACAGATGTCCACTTCACTACACTGATGTCTACTTCACTACACTTATGTCCACCACACTACACTGATTTCTACCACATCCCACTGATGGCCACCACTCTACACTGATGTCCACCACACAAAAACTAAAGTCAACTCATGAAACACTCCATCCATAATAAACTGAAATCCATCCATGAAGCATTGAAGTCCCATCCATGAATCACTGAAGTCAATCATCACTACACTGATGTCCACGACAATACACTCATGTCCACTTCACTACACTCATTTCCACCTCACTACACTGATGTCCACCACACTACACTGATGTCCACCACACTACACTGATGTCCACTTCACTACACTGATGTCCACCACACTACACTGATGTCCACTTCACAACACTGATGTCCACCACACTATACTGATGTCCACCACACTATACTGATGTCCACCACACAACACTGATGTCCACCACACTACACTCATGTCCACTTCACTACACTCATGTCCCCCACACTACATTGATGTCCACCACACTACACTGATGTCCACCACACTACACTGATGTCCACCACACTACACTGATGTCCACCACACTACACTCGTGTCCACCACACTACACTCGTGTCCACCACAGTTCACTGATGTCCACTCAAAAATGAAGTCCATCCATGAAAAACTGAAATCCATCCATGAAGCATTGAAGTCCCATCCATGAAACACTGAAGTCAATCCTCACTACACTGATGTCCACCACACTACACTGATGTCCACTTCACTACACTGATGTCCACCACACTACACTGATGTCCACCACACTACACTGATGTCCACCACACTACACTGATGTCCACTTCACTACACTGATGTCCACCACACTACACTGATGTCCACTTCACGACACTGATGTCCACCGCACTACACTGATGTCCACCACACTACACTGCTGTCCACCAAACTACACTGATGTCCACCACACTACACTGATGTCCACCACACTACACTGATGTCCACTTCACTACACTGATGGCCACCACACTACACTAATGGCCACCACACTACACTGATGTCCACCACACTACACTCGTGTCCATCACACTACACTCGTGTCCACCACACAAAATTGAAGTCCACTCATGAAACATTGAAGTCCACTCATGAAAAAATGAAGTCCATCCATGATAAATAGAAATCCATCCATGAAGCATTGAAATCAATCCTCACTACACTGATGTCCACCACACTACACTGATGTCCACTTCACTACACTGATGTCCACCACACTACACTGATGTCCACCACACTACACTGATGTCCACCACACTACACTGATGTCCACCACACTACACTGATGTCCACCACACTACACTGATGTCCACTTCACTACACTGATGTCCACTTCACTACACTGATGTCCACCACACTACACTGATGTCCACCACACTACACTGATGTCCACCACACTACACTGATGTCCACCACACTACACTGATGTCCACTTCACTACACTGATGTCCACCACACTACACTGATGTCCACCACACTACACTGTTGTCCACCAAACAAAATGAAGTCCACTCATGAAACACTGAAGTCCATCCATGAAAAACTGAAATCCATCCATGAAGCATTGAAGTCCCATCCATGAAACACTGAAGTCAATCCTCACTACACTGATGTCCACCACACTACACTGATGTCCACTTCACTACACTGATGTCTACTTCACTACACTGATGTCCACCACACTACACTGATGTCTACCACATCCCACTGATGGCCACCACTCTACACTGATGTCCACCACACAAAAACTGAAGTCAACTCATGAAACACTCCATCCATGAAAAACTGAAATCCATCTATGAAGCATTGAAGTCCCATCCATGAAACACTGAAGTCAATCCTCACTACACTGATGTCCACCACACTACACTGATGTCCACTTCACTACACTGATGTCCACCACACTACACTGATGTCCACCACACTACACTGATGTCCACCACACTACACTCATGTCCACCACATTACACTGATGTCCACTTAACTACACTGATATCCAACACACTACACTGATGTCCACTTCACTACACTGATGTCCACCACACTACACTGATGTCCACCACACTACACTGATGTCCACCACACTACACTGATGTCCACCACACTACACCGATGTCCACTTCACTACACTGATGTCCACCACACTACACTGATGTCCACCACACTACACTGGTGTCCACCACACAAAATGAAGTCCACTCATGAAACACTGAAGTCCATCCTTAAAAAACTGAAATCCATCAATGAAGCATTGAAGTCCCATCCATGAAACACTGAAGTCAATCCTCACTACACTGATGTCCACAACACTACACTGATGTCCACTTCACTGCACTGATGTCTACTTCACTACACTGATGTCCACCACACTACACTGATGTCCACCACAATAAAACTGAAGTCCACTCATGAAACACTCCATCCATAACAAACTGAAATCCATCCATGAAGCATTGAAGTCCCATCCATGAAACACTGAAATCAATCCTCACTACACTGATGTCCACCACACTACACTGGTGTCCACTTCACTACACTGATGTCCACCACACTACACTGATGTCCACCACACTACACTGATGTCCACCACATTACACTGACGTCCACTGCACTACACTGATGTCCACCACACTACACTGATGTCCACTTCACTACACTGATGTCCACCACACTACACTGATGTCCACCACACTACACTGATGTCCACCACACTACACTGATGTCCACCACACTACACTGATGTCCACCACACTACACTGATGTCCACTTCACTACACTGATGTCCACCACACTACACTGATGTCCACCACACTACACTGATGTCCACCAAACAAAATGAAGTCCACTCATGAAACACTGAAGTCCATCCATGAAAAACTGAAGTCCATCCATGAAGCACTGAAGTCCCATCCATGAAACACTGTCCCATCCATGAAACACTACACTGATCCTCACTACACTGATGTCCACCACACTACACTGATGTCCACTTCACTACACTGATGTCCACTTCACTACACTGATGTCCACCACACTACACTGATGTCTACCACATCCCACTGATGGCCACCACTCTACACTGATGTCCACCACACAAAAACTGAAGTCAACTCATGAAACACTCCATCCATAAAAAACTGAAATCCATCCATGAAGCATTGAAGTCCCATCCATGAATCACTGAAGTCAATCATCACTACACTGATGTCCACCACACTACACTGATGTCCACCACACTACACTGATGTCCACCACACTACACTGATGTCCACCACACTACACTGATGTCCACCACACTACACTCGTGTCCATCACACTACACTCGTGTCCATCACACTACACTCGTGTCCATCACACTACACTGATGTCCACCACACTACACTGATGTCCACCACACTACACTGATGTCCACCACACTACACTGATGTCCACCACACTACACTGATGTCCACTATACTACACTCGTGTCCATCACACTACACTCGTGTCCATTACACTACACTCGTGTCCATCACACTACACTCGTGTCCATCACACTACACTGATGTCCACCACACTACACTGATGTCCACCACACTACACTGATGTCCACCACACTACACTGATGTCCACCACACTACACTCGTGTCCATCACACTACACTTGTGTCCACCACACAACATTGAAGTCCACTCATGAAACAATGAACTCCATCCATGAAAAACTGAAATCCATCTATGAAGCATTGAAGTCCCATCCATGAAACACTGAAGTCAATCCTCACTACACTGATGTCCACCACACTACACTGGTGTCCACTTCACTACACTGATGTCCACCACACTACACTGATGTCCACCACACTACACTGATGTCCACCACACTACACTGATGTCCACCACATTACACTGATGTCCACTTAACTACACTGATATCCAACACACTACACTGATGTCCACTTCACTACACTGATGTCCACCACACTACACTGATGTCCACCACACTACACTGATGTCCACCACACTACACTGATGTCCACCACACTACACTGATGTCCACTTCACTACACTGATGTCCACCACACTACACTGATGTCCACCACACTACACTGGTGTCCACCACACAAAATGAAGTCCACTCATGAAACACTGAAGTCCATCCTTGAAAAACTGAAATCCATCCATGAAGCATTGAAGTCCCATCCATGAAACACTGAAGTCAATCCTCACTACACTGATGTCCACAACACTACACTGATGTCCACTTCACTGCACTGATGTCTACTTCACTACACTGATGTCCACCACACTACACTGATGTCCACCACAATAAAACTGAAGTCCACTCATGAAACACTCCATCCATAACAAACTGAAATCCATCCATGAAGCATTGAAGTCCCATCCATGAATCACTGAAGTCAATCCTCACTACACTGATGTCCACCACACTACACTGATGTCCACTTCACTACACTGATGTCTACTTCACTACACTGATGTCCACCACACTACACTGATGTCTACCACATCACACTGATGGCCACCACTCTACACTGATGTCCACCACAAAACAACTGAAGTCCACTCATGAAACACTCCATCCATAAAAAACTGAAATCCATCCATGAAGCATTGAAGTCCCATCCATGAATCACTGAAGTCAATCATCACTACACTGATGTCCACCACACTACACTCATGTTCACTTCCGTACAGTGATGTCTACTTCACTACACTGATGTCCACCACACTACACTGATGTCCACTTCAATAAAACCTGAAGTCCATCCATGAAAAACTGAAGTCAAAATCCATCAATATCTGAAGTCTATCCCTGAAAAACTGAAGTCAAAATCCATGAAAGCATTGATGTCCCATCCATGAAATACTGAAGTCAATCCTCACTACACTGATGTCCACCACACTACACTGATGTCCACTTCACTACACTGATGTCCACTTCACTACACTGATGTCCACCACACTACACTGATGTCCACCACACTACACTGATGTCCACCACTCTACACTGATGTCCACCACACAAAAACTGAAGTCAACTCATGAAACACTCCATCCATAAAAAACTGAAATCCATCCATGAAGCATTGAAGTCCCATCCATGAATCACTGAAGTCAATCATCACTACACTGATGTCCACCACACTACACTGATGTCCACTTCACTACACTCATGTCCACCTCACTACACTGATGTCCACCACACTACACTGATGTCCACCACACTACACTGATGTCCACCACACTACACTGATGTCCACTTCACTACACTGATGTCCACCACACTACACTGATGTCCACCACACTACACTGATGTCCACCACACTACACTGATGTCCACCACACTACACTGATGTCCACCACACTACACTGATGTCCACCACACTACACTGATGTCCACACACTACACTGATGTCCACCACACTACACTGATGTCCACCACACTACACTGATGTCCACCACACTACACTGATGTCCACCACACTACACTGATGTCCATCCACACTACACTGATGTGTCCACCACACTACACTGATGTCCACTCACATGAAACACTGAAGTCCACATGAAAACACTGATGTCCATCTACACTGATGTCCACCACACTACACTGATGTCCACTTCACTACACTGATGTCCATCCTCACACACTGTCCACCACACTACACTGATGTCCACCTCACTACACTGATGTCCACTTCACTACACTGATGTCCACCACACTACACTGATGTCCACCACACTACACTGATGTCCACCACACTACACTGATGTCCACCACACTACACTGATGTCCACCACACTACACTGATGTCCACCACACTACACTGATGTCCACCACACTACACTGATGTCCACTTCACTACACTGATGTCCACCACACTACACTGATGTCCACCACACTACACTGATGTCCACCACACTACACTGATGTCCACCACACTACACTGATGTCCACCACTTCACTACACTGATGTCCACTTCACTACACTGATGTCCACCACACTACACTGATGTCCACCACACTACACTGATGTCCACCACACTACACTGATGTCCACCACACTACACTGATGTCCACACTGATGTCCACCACAACACTGATGTCCACCACACTACACTGATGTCCACCACACTACACTGATGTCCACCACACTACACTGATGTCCTTCACTACACTGATGTCCACCACACTACACTGATGTCCACCACACTACACTGATGTCCACCACACTACACTGATGTCCACCACACTACACTGATGTCCACCACACTACACTGATGTCCACCACACTACACTGATGTCCACCACACAAAACTGAAGTCCACTCATGAAACACTGAAGTCCATCCATGAAAAATGTCCATCCATGAAGCACTGAAGTCCCATCACTGAAACACTGAAGTCCATCCTCACTACACTGATGTCCACCACACTACACTGATGTCCACCACACTACACTGATGTCCACTTCACTACACTGATGTCCACCACACTACACTGATGTCCACCACACTACACTGATGTCCACCACACTACACTGATGTCCACCACACTACACTGATAAACTGATGAAAAACTGAAATCCATGAAACACTGAAGTCCATCCATGAACACTGATGTCCATCCATGACTACACTGATGTCCACCACACTACACTGATGTCCACTTCACTACACTGATGTCCACCACACTACAATGTCCACCACACTACACTGATGTCCACCACACTACACTGATGTCCACCACACTACACTGATGTCCACCACACTACACACTGATGTCCACCACACTACACTGATGTCCACCACACTACACTGATGTCCACCACACTACACTGATGTCCACCACACTACACTGATGTCCACCACACTACACTGATGTCCACCACACTACACTGATGTCCACCACACTACACTGATGTCCACCACACAACATTGAAGTCCACTCATGACACAATGAAGTCCATCCATGATAAACTGAAATCCATCCATGAAGCATTGAAGTCCCATCCATGAAACACTGAACACTGATCCACCTCACTACACTGATGTCCACCACACTACACTGATGTCCACTTCACTACACTGATGTCCACCACACTACACTGATGTCCACCACACTACACTGATGTCCACCACACTACACTGATGTCCACCACACTACACTGATGTCCACCACACTACACACTACACTGATGTCCACACACTACACTGATGTCCACCACACTACACTGATGTCCACCACACTACACTGATGTCCACCACACTACACTGATGTCCCATCCACACTGATGTCCACCACACTACACTGATGTCCACCACACTACACTGATGTCCACCACACTACACTGATGTCCACCACACTACACTGATGTCCACCACACTACACTGGTGTCCACTCATGAAAAACTGAAGTCCACTCATGAAACACTGAAGTCCATCCATGAAAAACTGAAATCCATCCATGAAGCATTGAAGTCCCATCCATGAAACACTGAAGTCAATCCTCACTACACTGATGTCCACCACACTACACTGATGTCCACTTCACTACACTGATGTCCACTTCACTACACTGATGTCCACCACACTACACTGATGTCCACCACACTACACTGATGTCCACCACACTACACTGATGTCCACCACACAAAAACTGAAGTCAACTCATGAAACACTCCATCCATCCAAACTGAAATCCATCCATGAAGCATTGAAGTCCCATCCATGAAGCACTGAAGTCCACTACACTGATGTCCACCACACTGAACACTGATGTCCAACACTACACTGATGTCCACTACACACTACATGTCCACCACACTACACTGATGTCCACCACACTACACTGATGTCCACCACACTACACTGATGTCCACTACACTGACTACACTGATGTCCACCACACTACACTGATGTCCATCACACTACACTCGTGTCCACCACACTACACTGATGTCCACTACACACTACACTGATGTCCACCACACTACACTGATGTCCACCACACTACACTGATGTCCACCACACTACACTTGTGTCCACCACACAACATTGAAGTCCACTCATGAAACAATGAAGTCCATCCATGAAAAACTGAAATCCATCCATGAAGCATTGAAGTCCCATCCATGAAACACTGAAGTCAATCCTCACTACACTGATGTCCATGTCCACTTCACTACACACTACACTGATGTCCACTTCACTACACTGATGTCCACCACACTACACTGATGTCCACCACACTACACTGATGTCCACCACACTACACTGATGTCCACCACACTACACTGATGTCCACCACACTACACTGATGTCCACACACACTACACTGATGTCCACCACACTACACTGATGTCCACCACACTACACTGATGTCCACCACACTACACTGATGTCCACTACACTCACTACACTGATGTCCACACCACACTACACTGATGTCCACCACACTACACTGATGTCCACCACACTACACTCGTGTCCATCACACTACACTCGTGTCCACCACACAAAACTGAAGTCCACTCATGAAACAATGAAGTCCATCCATGAAAAACTGAAATCCATCCATGAAGCATTGAAGTCCCATCCATGAAACACTGAAGTCAATCCTCACTACACTGATGTCCACCACACTACACTGGTGTCCACTTCACTACACTGATGTCCACCACACTACACTGATGTCCACCACACTACACTGATGTCCACCACACTACACTGATGTCCACCACACTACACTGATGTCCACCACACTACACTGATGTCCACCACACTACACTGATGTCCACCACACTACACTGATGTCCACCACACTACACTGATGTCCACGACACTACACTGATGTCCACCACACTACACTGATGTCCACTTCACTACACTGATGTCCACCACACTACACTGATGTCCACCACACTACACTGATGTCCACCACACTACACTGATGTCCACCAAAATGAAGTCCACTCATGAAACACTGAAGTCCATCCATGAAAAACTGAAATCCATCCATGAAGCACTGAAGTCCATCCATGACTACACTGATGTCCACCACACTACACTGATGTCCACCACTACACTGATGTCCACTCACTACACTGATGTCCACCACACTACACTGATGTCCACCACACTACACTGATGTCCACCACACTACACTGATGTCCACCACACTACACTGATGTCCACCACACTACACTGATGTCCCACACACACTACACTGATGTCACTACACTGATGTCCATCCTTCACTACACTGATGTCCACCACACTACACTGATGTCCACCACACTACACTGATGTCCACTTCACACTGATGTCCACACTACACTGATGTCCACCACACTACACTGATGTCCACCACACTACACTGATGTCCACCACACTACACTGATGTCCACCACACTACACTGATGTCCACCACACTACACTGATGTCCAAATCCACTACACTGATGTCCACCACACTACACTGATGTCCATCTTCACTACACTGATGTCCACTTCACTACACTGATGTCCACTTCACTACACTGATGTCTACTTCACTACACTGTTGTCCACCACACTACACTGATGTCTACCACATCACACTGATGTCCACCACTCTACACTGATGGCCACCTAAACTGAAGTCCACTCATGAAACACTCCATCCATAAAAAACTGAAATCCATCCATGAAGCATTGACCCCATGATGTGGATCACTGAAATCAATCATCACTACACTGATGTCCACCACACTACACTCATGTTCACTTCACTACACTGATGTCTATTTCACTACACTGATGTCCACCACACTACACTGATGCCCACTTCACTGAAACCTGAAGTCCATCCATGAAAAGCTGAAGTCAAAGTCCATCAAAAACTGAAGTCTATCCGTGAAAAACTGAAGTCAAAATCCATGAAAAACTGAAGCCACATCCATTTGTGTCCACTTCACTACACTGATGTCCACTTCACTACACTGATGTCCACCTCACTACACTGATGTCCACGACACTACACTGGTGTCCACCTCACTACACTGATGTCCACCTCACTACACTGATGTCCACTTCACTACCCTGATGTCCACCACACTACACTGATGTCCACCTCACTACGCTGATGTCAACCCCACTACACTGATGTCCACCTCACTACACTGAATTCCACCTCATTACACTGATGTCCACCTCACTACACTGATGTCCACCTCACTACACTGATGTCTACCACATCACACTGATGTCCACCACTCTACATTGATGTCCACCACACTACACTGATGTCCACCTCACTACACTGATGTCTACCACATCACACTGATGTCCACCACTCTACACTGATGTCCACTGAAATCCATCTATGAAGCATTGAAATCCCATCCATGAAACACTGAAGTCAATCCTTACTACACTGCTGTCCACCACACTACACTCATGTCCACTTCACTACACTCATGTCCACTTCACTACACTGATGTCCACCTCACTACACTGATGTCTACCACATCACACTGATGTCCACCACTCTACACTGATGTCCACTGAAATCCATCTATGAAGCTTCGTGAAGCTGGTGAACTCCATGTGGCGCAGATGTGATGAATGCCAAAGGAATCGTGGTGGACACACACACTACTGAACATGTTGAAGGACTTGCAATTTTCATTTTGAACCCCTATGTTGTTTGAGGACTCGCGGAAAGCAAACGGATAATCAAATAGGAATAACATTTGGTACTCTGATTGATGAGATAATGAATTAAATGCTTGCCCAAAAACAATTGCATTGCCGTTCGTGGTTGGAAAGTTGTGCATGTGTGTGTGACTGGTCCCTAACTTTTTTCCATCGGAGAGTGCGTGGGAAGGAGCGTGTGTGTTTGCGCGCGCGTGTGTCTATGTGTGTGTGTTACACACGCATATGATAGCATAATGGATGTTTGGTATGCGTGCAGGCATTTGCGGGCATGTGGGGACATGTGATAGTATATGCGATGCACGTTTAGCATGCATGCCAATATGCGCGTGCACGTGTGTGTATGCACACCAGTGCCTTTGCATGCGCCAATGTGTGTGTGTGTGCGCGCGCGTGCCTACATGTGTGTGGGGACGCGCGCGTGCGTGCATACGATTGAGAAAACATAAATGTGTGCGATTTGTCAGTGCTCGCGTCATGTCAATGCTTGTGTGTGTAGTAGTAGGCTATGTGCGTGTACGCGTGTCTATGTTATGTAGTCCTAGGTATGAGTACATAGGCTCGTACATATGTGTGCAGTAATGTATGTGTGCACATGTACATATGCATATGTATGTGCGCACACAGATTATTATATAGGCCAAGGCTTATGTGTTCAAGCTCGCGCACATAGTTGGCCTGATATAGAAATGTGTGCACGTGTGTTTGCACGCAAATGCGTGTGATGTATTTGTGGCTATGTAAGCGCGTGCATGTGTGTGTGTGTGTGTGTGTGTGTGTGTGTGTGTGTGTGTGTGTGTGTGTGTGTGTGTGTGTGTGTGTGTGTGTGTGTGTGTGTGTGTGTGTGTGTGTGTGTGTGTGTGTGTGTGTGTGTGTGTGTGTGTGTGTGTGTGTGTGTGTGTGTGCGTGCGTGCGTGCCTGGTGGTAGTCGATAGAGGTATACTGTGTCATTAAGTTTTCAGATGCGGATTATTAATGCCCCCCCACCCCTCCCAAAATAAAATAAAAATATGAAGAAAAATAAGAGTCGGAAATGTAATTTTAATCCATAGATTTAGCATATTCTTCCAGGGGAGGCCTTCGTTGCTTCTTTTTCATTCAAAAATATGGTCAACTTCTGTTGGCTTTCGAATACCCCTCACCTTCCCACCCCTACCCTGACCCTTTAACCAAGCACACAGACTCCCCATTCCATGACTTAACTGGCCCGCCCGTTTTTGACCCTTTCTCACACATTTTAAAAACCCATTTTGTGTGTTTGTGTGTGCCATTTTTAAGTTCCTTGACTTTTGCCCCTGTGTGTGTATGTGTGTGTGTGTGTGTGTGCGTGTGCGCGCACGCTTGCAGGCGCGTGCATGCGTACGTGCGCACGCGCGTGCATGCGTGCGTGCATGCGTGCTTGCATGCATGTGTGTGCGCACGCACGCATTGCTTATTACTTCTCCTTCTTCTTCTTCTTCTTCTTCTTCTTCTTCTTCTTCTTCTTCGATCGCTCAGACAGTTTCCTGTCAATTATGAGCGCAGATGCGTCATGCTGCCGTTATGCGCCTAACCAAGAAATAGTTAGGCCCAGCAAGTCCAACTTCGGCTGAAGGAAATGTTTTTGAAAGTGTGTTTCGTGAACAAAGGCAGGATAATGGACCGGTAAGGCAGAAAGATAGTAGATGATAGTAAGCAAAAGGAAAAGGCAGAGTTCAGGGTAAGGCTTTGTTGTGCGCCATTCTGTCAACTTAATGGGTTAAATATGGATAGGGGAAGACGGGGTAAAAAGCGCATGGGCGGGTAAGAAGCCCACCCCAATTATCTCATGAAATGAAGCAAATTTCAGTCTCATTTTGCCCATGAGACGAGCGTTAATGTCTAGCATTCGTCTCATGGGCAAATTTGACTGAAATTTTGTCTAGCATTCGTCTCATGGGCAAATTTGACTGAAATTTTCTTTATTTCATGAGATAATTGGGGTGGGCTTCTTACCCGCCCATGCGCTTTTTACCCCGTCTTCCCCTACCGCTAAAAAGCGGGTAGCTCGGAAGCAAACAAATTCTTCCTTTAACCCCTTGACTGCCATATAACGTATCACGTACTGACTTGATTACATCACTCATTACGTCATCAGATGAAGACGGATAACTCTGATATGCTGGGTTTTGCCCTAATACAGTCAAGAGAGTTATATCCCCATACCATTAATTTTTGCCAGATTGGCTCTACCAGTTGTCTTTTTGTGGCATTTTTTTTTTTATTCTTTAATTTTCTCTGGCATTCAAGGGGTTTAAGATATACTGTGCAACTGTTCCAAGTACAACTTGACTAAGGGTGAACAGTTGCTAACATTTCAGACGCCGTTTTCTTCGCTTCAAGTACCAATGATACTATTTGCAATGCAGTAATGTCATAGCTCAAGGTCTGACCTTTTCATGCAATGTCCAAAATCATGCACATCATTTAGAATGCGCTGATGGAAGACCGTTTAAAGATGGTACCTTAATCGATCAAATAAGATGCACTGCACACCATATCGATACAATGTAATAAATAGCAGTATTTAGAGACGACTAATGAATAAAACTGAGCCTTAGAGCTTTTAATCACCTTTGTCTTTTGCGCGTTAAAAACACCCAAAGACAGCCCCTAAAAGCATGATTTGCCCTTTGGCCCATTAGAGGCCAATGATAACGATATGAGAATAGAAATGTAAACACTGACATTGTTGTCATTATTCTCGATTGCTTATAAAATATCAGGTGAATTGGTGGGGCAGTTCCTTAGTCAGAAGCAGCTATGTCTTGTGTCACCAAAGTGAAGCTTTTAACCGCCATGTTGGACAGTCACGTGATTTCTGACAAACTAAAAAAACATATTCTGTTTCTGTTTCTGTATCTTTTAAAGGTGGACCCTGACGGATGAGTTTTGCAAGAAACACGTCGAGGTCTCCAGAAAGACAACCTTTTCAAGGATCGGAACACTCACTTTGCTCTGGTTTCATTGAAATCAAACCGTCAAAATGGCGATTCCTCCTTGGTGGAGATGCCGGAGAGAGAAGCCATTTTGGATGGGGTGGGTGGAGGCCACTCATTGTGGTTGAAGCTTTTTCTTCTTTGTAGTGCAGTAGAAAAAATCGGAGCTATTTCCTTTGTTGTGAGCGAAAGCCCTTTTGTTAAACTGTATAAAATTAAACGTAAAGAGGCTTGTATTTTCGTGCAATGATTTGGTCTAACTCAGGCGGCCATTAGAAAAAGAGAAGACACATGCCTTTTCATTGATTAAAAGAAATTGAATTCCAACACCTTTGCCAAGGAGAAATTGCCGATTTAACGGTTTGAGTTCTAGGAAACCGGAGCATGGTGAGTGTTGCAATCTACGTAAAGGGTGTTTTCCTGGTGATGTCGACGTGTTTCTTGCAAAAACTCATCCGTCAGAGTACCCCTTTAAATGAATGCTAGCTGTATCTTCCGAAGCAAAACCTCAAGGTATGCAAACTTTCCTTTATGTCTCGTTTTCTTGTGAATTAATTTCAACAGTTTCAACGGGTGATATTGATGACTGCAACAGGCGCAATTGACACAGACGCGATTGAGTATAGGGGTAATAAAAATATGAGCAACTGAGCTGCACCACATCCAAGACTAGGCGAAACGGACGGCACCTTACTTACACATCTTTTCACCCCTCTCCCCAACACACACTACAGCCCACTACCACCCCCCTACAGCCCACTACTTCACCCCCTCCCCAACACACACTACAGCCCACTACTTCACCCCCCTCCCCAACACACACTACAGCCCACTACTTCACCCCCCTCCCCAACACACACTACAGCCCACTACTTCACCCCCCTCCCCAACACACACTACAGCCCACTACTTCACTCCCCAACACACACTACAGCCCACTACTTCACCCCCTCCCCAACACACACTACAGCCCACTACTTCACCCCCCTCCCCAACACACACTACAGCCCACTACTTCACCCCCCTCCCCAACACACACTACAGCCCACTACTTCACCCCCCTCCCCAACACACACTACAGCCCACTACTTCACCCCCCTCCCCAACACACACTACAGCCCACTACTTCACCCCCCTCCCCAACACACACTACACACTACACTCCCCAACACACACTACAGCCCACTACTTCACCCCCCTCCCCAACACACACTACAGCCCACTACTTCACCCCCCTCCCCAACACACCTACAGCCCACTACTTCACCCCCCTCCCCAACACACACTACAGCCCACTACTTCACCCCCCTCCCCAACACACACTACAGCCCACTACTTCACCCCCCTCCCCAACACACACTACAGCCCACTACTTCACCCCCCTCCCCAACACACACTACAGCCCACTACTTCACCCCCCTCCCCAACACACACTACAGCCCACTACTTCACCCCCCCCCACACACACTACAGCCCACTACACACACTACAGCCCACTACTTCACCCCCCTCCCCAACACACACTACAGCCCACTACTTCACCCCCCTCCCCAACACACACTACAGCCCACTACTTCACCCCCCTCCCCAACACACACTACAGCCCACTACTACAGCCCACTACTCCCCCAACACACTCCCCACTCCCCAACACCTCCCACTAACACACACTACAGCCCACTACTTCACCCCCCTCCCCCCAACAGCCCACTACTTCACCCCCCTCCCCAACACACAGCCCCACTACCCTCCCCAACACTACAGCCCACTACTTCACCCCCCTCCCCACACACTACAGCCCACTACTTCACCCCCCTCCCCAACACACACTACAGCCCACTACTTCACCCCCCTCCCCAACACACACTACAGCCCACTACTTCACCCCCCTCCCCAACACACACTACAGCCCACTACTTCACCCCCCTCCCCAACACACACTACAGCCCACCCCCTCCCCAACACACACTACAGCCCACTACTTCACCCCCTCCCCCCACACTACAGCCCACACACACTACAGCCCACTACTTCACCCCCCTCCCCAACACACACTACAGCCCACTACTTCACCCCCTCCCCAACACACACTACAGCCCACTACTTCACCCCCCTCCCCAACACACACTACAGCCCACTACTTCACCCCCCTCCCCAACACACACTACAGCCCACTACTTCACCCCCCTCCCCAACACACACTACAGCCCACTACTTCACCCCCCTCCCCCACACACTACAGCCCACTACTTCACCCCCCTCCCCAACACACACTACAGCCCACTACTTCACCCCCCTCCCCAACACACACTACAGCCCACTACTTCACCCCCTCCCCAACACACACTACAGCCCACCTTCACCCCCCTCCCCAACACACACTACAGCCCACTACTTCACCCCCCTCCCCAACACACACTACAGCCCACTACTTCACCCCCCTCCCCAACACACACTACAGCCCACTACTTCACCCCCTCCCCAACACACACTACAGCCCACTACTTCACCCCCCTCCCCAACACACACTACAGCCCACTACTCACCCCCTCCCCAACACACACTACACCCCCTCACCCCCCTCCCCAACACACACTACAGCCCACTACTTCACCCCCCTCCCCAACACACACTACAGCCCACTACTTCACCCCCCTCCCCAACACACACTACAGCCCACTACTTCACCCCCCTCCCCAACACACACTACAGCCCACTACTTCACCCCCCTCCCCAACACACACTACAGCCCACTACTTCACCCCCCTCCCCAACACACACTACAGCCCACTACTTCACCCCCCTCCCCAACACACACTACAGCCCACTACTTCACCCCCCTCCCCAACACACACTACAGCCCACTACTCCCCAACACACACTACACCCCCTTCACCCCCCTCCCAACACACACACACTACAGCCCACTACTTACAGCCCACTACTTCACCCCCCTCCCCAACACACACTACAGCCCACTACTTCACCCCCCTCCCCAACACACACTACAGCCCACTACTTCACCCCCCTCCCCAACACACACTACAGCCCACTACTTCACCCCCCTCCCCAACACACACTACAGCCCACTACTTCACCCCCCTCCCCAACACACACTACAGCCCACTACTTCACCCCCCTCCCCAACACACACTACAGCCCACTACTTCACCCCCCTCCCCAACACACACTACAGCCCACTACTTCACCCCCCTCCCCAACACACACTACAGCCCACTACTTCACCCCCCTCCCCACACACACTACAGCCCACTACTTCACCCCCCTCCCCAACACACACTACAGCCCACTACTTCACCCCCCTCCCCAACACACACACAGCCCACTACACCCCCTCCCCAACACACTACAGCCCACTACTTCACCCCCCTCCCCAACACACACTACAGCCCACTACTTCACCCCCCTCCCCAACACACACTACAGCCCACTACTTCACCCCCCTCCCCAACACACACTACAGCCCACTACTTCACCCCCCTCCCCAACACACACTACAGCCCACTACTTCACCCCCCTCCCCAACACACACTACAGCCCACTACTTCACCCCCCTCCCCAACACACACTACAGCCCACTACTTCACCCCCCTCCCCAACACACACTACAGCCCACTACTTCACCCCCCTCCCCAACACACACTACAGCCCACTACCACACCCCCCTCCCCAACACACACTACAGCCCACCACCCCCCTCCCCAACACACACTACAGCCCCTACTACTTCAGCCCACCTTCACCTCCCCAACACACACTACAGCCCACTACTTCACCCCCCTCCCCCCACACACACACACTACAGCCCACTACTTCACCCCCCTCCCCAACACACACTACAGCCCACTACTACACCCCCCTCCCCAACACACACTACAGCCCACTACAGCCCACTACTTCACCCCCCTCCCCAACACACACTACAGCCCACTACTTCACCCCCCTCCCCAACACACACTACAGCCCACTACTTCACCCCCCTCCCCAACACACACTACAGCCCACTACTTCACCCCCCTCCCCAACACACACTACAGCCCACTACTTCACCCCCCTCCCCAACACACACTACAGCCCACTACTTCACCCCCCTCCCCAACACACACTACAGCCCACTACTTCACCCCCCTCCCCAACACACACTACAGCCCACTACTTCACCCCCCTCCCCAACACACACTACAGCCCACTACTTCACCCCCCTCCCCAACACACACTACAGCCCACTACTTCACCCCCCTCCCCAACACACACTACAGCCCACTACTTCACCCCCCTCCCCAACACACACTACAGCCCACTACTTCACCCCCTCCCCAACACACACTACAGCCCACTACTTCACCCCCCAGCCCACTACTTCACCCCCCCCCAACACACACTACAGCCCACTACTTCACCCCCCTCCCCAACACACACTACAGCCCACTACTTCACACCCCTCCCCAACACACACTACAGCCCACTACTTCACCCCCCTCCCCAACACACACTACAGCCCACTACTTCACCCCCCTCCCCAACACACACTACAGCCCACTACTTCACCCCCCTCCCCAACACACACTACAACCCACTACTAC
>CM065691.1:18019479-18034479 GCA_017654935.2 Phymorhynchus buccinoides
TAGAGAACAGAGAGCGCAAAACACAACAAGAGAAGCACACCACACACTAACCACACACAACAAACACACCAACGACGAGCGCAAACAACAATACTGCGCTTTTAAATACATTTTGTGTAGTCCTCTTATTTACTCAGTCAGCTGGTCTTCAAATGAATGAATTTTGGTGTTTTACATCCTCTCGACCCGTGAAGGCACATATGGGACATAACGCACTTCAAATCTAGGCTACACTTCTGGCCGCTCTTTAATGATGTATTTTAAAAGCGTACAAATAATAAACATATGTAATACAGACACTACACAGACAGCACGAGTATGCGTGCTTCTTTCGATGAGTATAAGTATGATAAATAGTTTTAAATGTTTTCAAAAAAATATAAAAAGTTACGAAATGGTGCAGAGAAACATTCTGGTTTACAGATTTAAAATTATTGAAAATCCAGGGGAGGTAACTCATGATTGGAGTGGTAAAAAATAGACCGCGGTGCCACAAACTATTGCGATTTCGCGCTTGTGTTTAACGTGGGCATTGACTCAGCGTGTGTGATATTTGTGGCTCAAGCCACCAACCTATAACTCACTTTGTCGGTCGGTCGGTCAGTCTGTCCGTCGGTCCAAAATTGTCGCACATTTTGACAAAATTGTGTCGCACTTCAAATCGAGGCGACGACGAAAATGGTGTTTTACGTCCTCTTGGTCTGAATCAGACACATATGGGACATTTGTAAATTACAAATATGGTGGGAACAATACTGGAAGCAATGCCCGGAGGCAGTACGAAAACCAATAAAGTCCCGATTTTTTAAAAGTAATACAGATAGGTTTGTAGCGTTAAAGACTACACCTGACGGGTATAATGCCTCATATGGCTATGTTATGTGCTACAATATTTGTTGCACTTCAAATCGAGGCTACACTTCAAATTGAGGCCGCTCTTTAAAATGATGTATTTTTAAAAGCGTACTACAAATAATAAACATACGTAATACAGACACTACAACAGACACGACGAGTATGCGGTGCTTCTTTTGATGAGCATAAGTAGGATACATAGTTTTAAATGTTTTCCAAAAGATATAAAAAAAACTTACGAAATGGTGCAGAGATAACACTCTGGTCTACAGATTAAAATTATTGAAAAACCAGGGGAGGTGACTCATGATTGGAGTGGTAAAAAAATAGACCGCGTGCCACAAACTATTGCGATTTCGCGCTTGTTTTCTCATACTCTTTACATCTTTATACAAAAAGAACAACAAAATTATCTTGAATCTTGTGCCGTCCATGACCTATCTTCTTCATTTTCCGTTTTTCTCTTTTCTTAATATTTTTCCCCACACGTAAATGAGAAACTTAAACACTCAGGGACATTCTTTAGGAACAATGCATACTCTAACTCTTTACACAGATGATTTGATCAGTTGTGTGTCGTACTATCACAAGACAGACGAAAAGACAAACAAAAAAAGGCACAAACATGTAAGGGGCCGACACACAGCACACGACTCGATCCAACTACGATCCGATCGTGACGATGTCTGTGAGGCGTGGTTCTCGTGAAA
Source organism: Phymorhynchus buccinoides (assembly GCA_017654935.2). NCBI lineage: Eukaryota > Metazoa > Mollusca > Gastropoda > Neogastropoda > Raphitomidae > Phymorhynchus > Phymorhynchus buccinoides. Next base: position 18,021,045 of record CM065691.1, read on the forward strand.
TACTTGTGTCTAAAAACAATTCTACTATTTTCGTTCACTAAACTCATGCATACCCCAACTACACGAATCCCATAAAATGTCTGATAACAAAAATACAGATATTTAATTAGATTCGTGTATACGTAGGACGACTAATGTAGTGAACAAAGCTGGTAGGATTTCATCAGAGTCGTTTACGGGGGACTAATGTAGTGAACAAAGCTGGTAGGATTTCATCAGAGTCCTTTACTGGGGACTAATGTAGTGAACAAAGCTGGTAGGATTTCATCAGAGTCCTTTACGGGGGACTAATGTAGTGAACAAAGCTGGTAGGATTTCATCAGAGTCGTTTACGGGGGACTAATGTAGTGAACAAAGCTGGTAGGATTTCATCAGAGTCGTTTACGCGGGAGACTAATGTAGTGAAAAAAGCTGGTAGGATTTCATCAGAGTCCTTTACGGGGGACTAATGTAGTGAACAAAGCTGGTAGGATTTCATCAGAGTCCTTTACGGGGGACTAATGTAGTGAACAAAGCTGGTAGGATTTCATCAGAGTCGTTTACGCGGGAGACTAATGTAGTGAAAAAAGCTGGTAGGATTTCATCAGAGTCGTTTACGCGGGAGACTAATGTAGTGAAAAAAGCTGGTAGGATTTCATCAGAGTCGTTTACGCGGGAGACTAATGTAGTGAACAAAGCTGGTAGGATTTCATCAGAGTCCTTTACGGGGGACTAATGTAGTGAACAAAGCTGGTAGGATTTCATCAGAGTCATTTACGGGGGACTAATGTAGTGAACAAAGCTGGTAGGATTTCATCAGAGTCCTTTACTGGGGACTAATGTAGTGAACAAAGCTGGTAGGATTTCATCAGAGTCCTTTACGGGGGACTAATGTAGTGAACAAAGCTGGTAGGATTTCATCAGAGTCATTTACGGGGGACTAATGTAGTGAACAAAGCTAGCAGGATTTCAACAGATTCGTTTATCGGGGGACTTATGTAGTGAACAAAGCTGGTAGGATTTCATCAGAGTCATTTACGGGGGACTAATGTAGTGAACAAAGCTGGTAGGATTTCATCAGAGTCCTTTACGGGGGACTAATGTAGTGAACAAAGCTGGTAGGATTTCATCAGAGTCGTTTACGGGGAGACTAATGTAGTGAAAAAAGCTGGTAGGATTTCATCAGAGTCGTTTACGCGGGGGACTAATGTAGTGAACAAAGCTGGTAGGATTTCATCAGAGTGGTTTACGGGGGACTAATGTAGTGAACAAAGCTGGTAGGATTTCATCAGAGTCGTTTACGGGGGACTAATGTAGTGAACAAAGCTGGTAGGATTTCATCAGAGTCGTTTACGCGGGAGACTAATGTAGTGAACAAAGCTGGTAGGATTTCATCAGAGTCGTTTACTGGGGACTTATGTAGTGAACAAAGCTGGTAGGATTTCATCAGAGTCGTTTACGCGGGGGACTAATGTAGTGAACAAAGCTGGTAGGATTTCATCAGAGTCGTTTACGGGGGACTAATGTAGTGAACAAAGCTGGTAGGATTTCATCAGAGTCGTTTACGCGGGAGACTAATGTAGTGAAAAAAGCTGGTAGGATTTCATCAGAGTCGTTTACGGGGGACTAATGTAGTGAACAAAGCTGGTAGGATTTCATCAGAGTCGTTTACGCGGGACACTAATGTAGTGAACAAAGCTGGTAGGATTTCATCAGAGTCGTTTACGGGGGACTAATGTAGTGAACAAAGCTAGCAGGATTTCATCAGAGTCGTTTACGGGGACTACACTAATGTAGTGAACAAAGCTAGCAGGATTTCAGATCAGAGTCGTTTACGCGGGACTAATGTAGTGAACAAAGCTAGTAGGATTTCATCAGAGTCGTTTACGGGGGACTAATTTAGTGAACAAAGCTGGTAGGATTTCATCAGATTCGTTCAGACAGTAGAATTTCACGAGAATCATATGCCTCACAAATGTCACAATCGGCTCGCAGTTGGATTGAATCTTATGCAGGTGGGTCAACCCCCTAAGGTTTGGGCGAAGACGAAAATAATTGAGAATCGAAGTGTTTGGGGACAATGATTATGATAAATAAAATTAACTTTCCCACAGCCGAGAATAAACATTGAACATAAAATACAATCAAACTGTTCGCCAATAGGCAGTGCAACACCAGGAAAGTCCCGAATTTTTAACAATACACTAAATGTATTGTAACGAAACAAGAGGCACATTATGCTATGCATAGTATTTGTGTCAATTTTCTGATACATCATTTTATACTCTTTGGTAATCTTTGTTCACCTACGCTGAAATCTTTCAACCTGTCTATTAACAGTATTATTTTGTTAGAACATTCATAGTTTACGTTAGCTTTAGTGGTCAGTGTAAACAGAAAAACTACCACTCAAATAAATTATTCTTTAAAGAACAACACCACGAGAATATTTCTATGTGTTAAATTCCACCCAGATCTTATACTCTTATAGTTCTATTTTCTAGAATTTTGTGATGGCAAAATAATGTTTGAGGATTTGCAAAACCTCTTTCTTAACCAAACAAGAAAGACACTGTGATATAAAGAGAGAGAATGGGAGAGAGAGAGAAGAGAGAGAGAGAGAGAGAGAGAGAGAGAGAGAGAGAGAGAGAGAGAGAGAGAGAGAGAGAGAGAGAGAGAGAGAGAGAGGAGAGAGAGAGAGAGAGAGAGAGAGAGAGAGAGAGAGAGAGAGAGAGAGAGAGAGAGAGAGAGAGAGAGACAATATTATTGATTCAACCTGAATTACTACAAAAGACGCCGTTATGTTCCACTCCTGGTCTTTATTGGCAAATGTTTGCAAACAAAATCAACAAACAAATAAAAGGCAGCTGTGGCTTGAATCAATGTTTTATGTAACGTTTTAATTAATCAATAATTTAGCCTCTCTCTCTCAGTCTGTCTGTCTCTCTCATAGGCATATTCTAAATAATGTGTGTGGATGTATGTGTATGTACGTCTCTCTCTTCCTCTGAGTGTGCGTATGTTTGCTTTAGTGCGTGTGCGTGTGTGTGTACATAAGGCACTCACGCACGCAAGCGCGCAAGCTAACGTATTAATGTAGGCCTATCTCTTAGCGCTCGTGCGCTGTATTGTTGTGTGGTCTGTGCATGCATAATGCACGCGCAATTACAAATGGGAGTATGTGGCTGTGAGTGAGCGCACGCGCATGCGTGGGACCATGTCTGTATGTTTGCTGTATATGTAGGCCTACCGGTATGTGTGTAGAGTGGGTTTTTTTTCTTTTACACACGTGTGTTGTTGTAAACAACACGCTAAGAAATACCAACGAAGAGAGAGACAGCAAACGCCCTGGCCGGGGTCCTCGGCAGTGCTAGCCAGACCAAAACTTGACCACAACTAGAGCAAAACAGAAGAGAGAGACAGCAAACGCCTTGGCCGGGGTTCTCGGCAGTGCTAGCCAGACCAAAACTTGACCACAACTAGAGCAAAACAGAAGAGAGAGACAGCAAACGCCCTGGCCAGGGTCCTCGGCAGTGCTAGCCAGACCAAAACTTGACCACAACTAGAGCAAAACAGAAGAGAGAGACAGCAAACGCCCTGGCCGGGGTCCTCGGCAGTGCTAGCCAGACCAAAACTTGACCACAACTAGAGCAAAACAGAAGAGAGAGACAGCAAACGCCCTGGCCGGGGTCCTCGGCAGTGCTAGCCAGACCAAAACTTGACCACAACTAGAGCAAAACAGAAGAGAGAGACAGCAAACGCCCTGGCCGGGGTCCTCGGCAGTGCTAGCCAGACCAAAACCTGACCACAACTAGAGCAAAACAGAAGAGAGAGACAGCAAACGCCCTGGCCGGGGTCCTCGGCAGTGCTAGCCAGACCAAAACTTGACCACAACTAGAGCAAAACAGAAGAGAGAGACAGCAAACGCCCTGGCCGGGGTCCTCGGCAGTGCTAGCCAGACCAAAACTTGACCACAACTAGAGCAAAACAGAAGAAATAACATACCAGCATTTAATAAATCAACGGATTATACAAACCCAATTCACGCACCAATTAAATTTACCAAGCTTGCTATGGCCCTTCGTAGTATGAGAAAAGTAAATAAAGCCACAGGAGGTGATCCCATCTCCTGCACAATTTTAAAACAGTTACCCCCTTCATGCTTAAATATTGTACACCATTTTTACTCCAGATGTTGGGAGAGTGGGGATATTCCACAGGCTTGGAAAGAGGCTCAGGTGATAGGGATCCCCAAACCCGGAAAACCGAGAGGGGATCCTAAGAGTTACCGGCCCATCTCCCTCACCCCTTATCTGGGCAAAGTTTATGAAACAATCATGAAAGCATGATTAGAATACTTTTTACAAAAAAATAAAATTTTACCCCCATTTCAAACAGGATTCCGTAAACACAGAAGTTGTATGGAACAGGTGGTTAAATTAACATCCCATGTCAGAAAAGCTTTTAGTCGTAGAAAGAAAGTCCTGGCAACCTTTTTTTTATATCAAAGGAGCGTACGACTTGGACTAGCATGGGAAATTACTTCAGAAAGTTAGCAGGCTCGGTATTGAGGGCAATACTTTCAATTTCATAAAAAACCTTCTTACATAACAGAAAAATGAGAGTTAACGTGGAGCCGTCCCTCTCGGAAGTATTCTGCTTAGACATGGGTGTACCCCAGAGTAGCATAATAGCTCCAACGCTATTTAACATCATGCTGTACGATATTCAAACAATACCCTTAAAAAACACAAACATGTCTATGTACGCAGATGATATTGCAATTTGGACACCCATAAACAGAGCTAACAATAAATATTTTCAAAGTTGTTACAAAGACCACCAAAGTTTTACCACAGTAATCGCAGCATTCTTATGGGACAATGGCTTTGCGCTATCCCTAGATAAGTGTGATTTTATGTTTTTTTCGAATATTACCAATACCAAGCTGACAATCGACATTTTAGGAAACATCAAACATCAATGCTCACAAGTCAAATTCCTGGGAGTAATACTTACTCCAAATCTAAGCTGGCAACCACACATACTATACACCATTAAAAAAGCGTCACAAGCCCTCAATTTTATTAAAATAATTTCCAAGGAGAGATGGGCTAAAGACCCTAAATTCCTCAACCATCTGGTAATATACGGAATGGAAGCCTTCTACTCATTAATCCAAGCACAATTTCAACACCTACAAGTAATAGAAACAAAAGCCTTAAAAGTAGCCCTTGGGGTCCCCATCTATGCAGTCAACAAACTACACTACTCACAAAAAGTTAAGGATCACTATGAGAAAACAGGTGCGCAATAAACTCCGTTCGCTCCTGTTATTTATTTCTCAGTCAAGCCAAATTGTTATGAATTCTTGTTCAGCTGTAAGTGGGCGATGTTGTGTTAGTGGAAACATTGCACGTGATTCTCTATTACTGAGCTTGGCAGCAAAAGAAAAAGCGGAAACTTGCGAAAAAGGACCTTGTTTTGGATCGTTCTGCATGAACACATTGCACAAGCCAGATGGAAAAACCATTATGCACGTGCAAGCACTGCTGTTTATGTGTGAGATGCTGTCTCTTGCTTGGCTTTATAAGAAGACATACCACCAGTATTAGGCCTGATTTGACAATGCCTCCACGACGAAAATTGAGCGAGTTGGATAGGGGACGAGCTGTTGCATGGTTCCAAGATGGTGTTCCCAAGCGAGAAGTGGCCAGGCGACTTCAGGTGTCCATCTCGGTCATTGTCAGACTGATTCAACGCTTCACAGCCACTGGGAGGGTCCATGAAAGACGCAGATCTGGTCGACCGAAGAAGACAACTCCACGTGAAGATCGTCTCATTGAACGACAAGCCCTGCAGACAAGAACAGCCTCTTCCAGCATCATTCGAAGGCAGCTGAGGGTGGCTACTAACATCAACATCAGCCAGCAGACCATACGGAACCGCCTTCATGGGTTTAACCTCCGTTCTCGTCGCCCAGCTGTACGGCCACGCTTAACTCCAGCCCATAGGGCAGCACGCCGCGCCTTCTGCAGACGTCACGTGAGGTGGACACGTCAGCAATGGTCCCAGGTCCTGTTCAGTGATGAATCACGCTTCACCCTGAACCACAACGACGGCCGACTGAGGGTCTGGAGGCGCCCAGGGGAACGCTTTATTGACGCCACTGTCCAAGAAAAGGTGGCCTTTGGTGGAGGTTCTGTAATGGTCTGGGGGGCCTTCAGCCTTCACCACAGAACACCCTTGTATCATGTACAGGGTAACCTGACTGGCCTCCGATACCGGGATGAGATCCTTCGACCGCTGGCTGTGCCTACACTGCAGCAGATGGGACCGCCGGCTGTCTACCAGGATGACAACGCTCGCCCCCACAGGGCAAGGGTGGTCAACGACTTCCTGCAGCAGTCTGGAGTCAACAGAATGGAGTGGCCAGCATGCAGTCCCGATCTCAACCCGATTGAGAACCTCTGGGATGAGCTGGATCGCAAAGTGAGGAGCAACCACCCCCCTCCCAGGGATGCCCAGCACCTCTACCAGATGCTGCAGGCTGAGTGGCAGGCGCTTCCACAGAGGATCTTCACCACCCTGGTCAACTCCATGAGGACTCGCTGCGTCGAGTGCCAGAACAGCCATGGCGGATACACGCATTACTGAACTTTTGGGAGCATCAGAATGCCCTGTCTTGTGATTTCAATGACTTTGGGAAATCAAATTTCGATACGTACCCACTTTGATCAAATGTACAGACCAAACGATTGCTCGAAATTGAAGGCAATTGTGTATCGTTATCACTAAAGCATTGAATTAAATGTTGGCCAAAATTCAACGCATTGGCTTTCTTATTTGGAAAGTTATGAATTAGTTTGCAAGTGATCCTTAACTTTTTGTGGATAGCTTAGTATACAGAGATATAGGATGACTCCCTCTACAAAATCTTATGAAACTAAATTGTGCAAACTTTGTAATAAGATGGCACGCAGCTAAAACTAGCTCGGACAAAGAATTTCAGTTAAACATCAAAGATCCTTTCCTTGACTACTCAAAGTTACAAACTAAAACACCTCGAATATACACAAAATCTAAAGACATCATACACTACTTTGTGGATTTATTCCAGGAAGCTAATCTAAACTTGGAAGATGTTTCCCCCCATCCCACGGCGGCTTTTCCGCCGTGGGAGAGGGGGGGAATTCACCATGATACAACTTTACATGAAACCTATTCTAAACAAGAAGTTAACCTGATAAGCATAGCCGCTACAGAAACAGTAGATAGCTTAAAAGAACATCTACAAATCTTTACGGATGGCTAAAAAATCAACCACAAAATAGGGTGTGCATTTACCATTTCTGCACTCAAAATCACAAAATCTTTCTAACTAAATTACTATTTATCTATCTTTAGCGCAGAACTATAGGCACTGCTAGAAGCAAGTGCTTTTATAAAATCCACTAAACGTTGTCATTTTTACAGATTCCCTGTCCTCTATTCAAGCCCTTCAAGGAGAAACTACAAACAGATTAGAAATCATAAATGAAATCAAGATACTATTACACCAAATATCAATAAAAGGCACAGCTTTACAGTTAACCTGGATACCATCCCATAGCGGAATAATAGGCAACGATCAGGCCGACAGAGCAGCAAAAAGTGCAGCTATGGGTACATCTGGTATACCAATAAACATCAAATTATCGATCAAAGAAGCTAAAAGCAAATTAAAAACAGTAGCTTTCCATCAGTGGACTAGAGAACTAGAAGTATATGCCAAAGCCCACTCTTGGGACCATAATAATAATTATAGTAAAAGATGGAATTGTTCTAAAAATACAACCATCACTACAATCCGTAATCTTTAGACTCAGAACAGATTCATATCCATGAAATTTGTGAAAACTATATGCGAATGTGAGAAAACTCTTAATATTGACCATCTATTCGATTCCTGTACAACCATCATTACGGAACTAGAACCACTATTACGCAGGTTAGAAACGACTAAAATTACATTTACAAAATCAATCATGTTTTCAAATAATACGGAGGGGTAGGCCCCTATGGTCTGGCTGGCGGAAGCTGTCAGCCAGTCATCGTTCGGTCGCTATTTTTAAACCTTTTAAATATTACAAAATCAAAAGTATAATTTAACCGTAACGCTTAACCTATTCTTATCACAACAAACATGACCCTAATGCACCATTAAAGAGCTGGGTCCCACTAAATAGAGTATTGGAACAGAGGGGGGATAGCCTCCTATCTCTCTCTACCCCCCCCCTAATGCACCATTAAAGAGCTGGGTCCCACTAAATAGAGTATTGGAACAGAGGGGGGATAGCCTCCTATCTCTCTCAACCACCCTCAGGCACAATAGCTCTCCTTCTGTAAATACACAGCTCTGTTTGTAACGATATACTACCCAGACTCGGCCAATAATATGTTTCAAGTGCCTCTGGAGTCGAGGGGATTGTACATTTTAATTAAATGCTAGGGACCCTCACTCTTTCATAAATAATACATCACACACCAATGCATAATACGCCTCAAAGTAGATTATGTTTGGACTTAACAAAGTCAAAATTAATATTTTGTATTCGCTTGTTTTTAAACCCTTTGGTTGAAAATAAAGATCATATGTATATAGTGTAAATTGTCTCTAGACCTTATTAGATTTTTAAAGATTTGTATTGGTTTTTTAAAAAGTGGTCCTGAAAATGTTAATCTCCTATAGCTCAGAGAGTAAGAGATTAATAATAACATTGTAAACAAAAGAATATATATATTTATAACTTGAGAGTAGTCTTTGTGCGAGCCATGACACCTAATAAAATCTTGACCTACTATTATTTTTTTTATATTCCGTTCTTGGCCACTGCAACGACCACCTTTTGTAAGAGTGAATGCCCTTGGTGGGTGGGGGAAGATGGTTGAGTACTGACCAAACAAGGGCATAACTCTCGCCAATAACCCTTTTTGAGGCCACTGAATGGCTGCCTTTTGCAAGAGTGAATGCCCTTTTGGATACTGGCCAACAAGGGCTTAATTCTTGCCGTCAAGGGCATTAATAACCCTAGTTGCAGTGGCCAATAGGCAGGCCTAATATGATACAAATCGATGGAGTTAGCCAAATCATCTACATCGGAATCCACCAAGGCAAGAAGTAATCGTCCAAGTTTTCCCCGTATTTCCGACCAAGGGAGTCGGGGATGTAAAACAAATATTTCCAATAGACCACCACAGCGCCTTTATGAATATTCTTATAGGCAGACCACCAGCCAAAAGTCCCCCAGCTGATGACCATGTGGTCCAAGCGTGACAGGACCTCCATGTCGACCTCAGGGAGGTTAGATCTTCCCAACTGTATTACATCAGACGCGTTGGAAACGTCTGTCCTAAACCAATTCGGTTTCTTAGAAATGACAACAAACGCTACATCAGAAAACTTGTGGCGGAAGTACATCATCGCCCGGAAGAAGTAACTGGGTGGTGTAAATTCCCTTCTGACTTGGTCTCCAGGGTTCAAGAAGATATCATTCCGCACGTGAACGCCCACCAAAGTTCGGCCCGGCAATTTCTGCCGCAGGTCGGTCACGATTTGAACGGCTCTGTTGATGACGTTGTCCTGGAAACCGATGACTGGAATCACTTCTGCCTTACAAGGCTTGAAATACTTCCAGGACTGGAAATACCCGGTGAGGGAGTGGCTGGCATTGGTCGGGGTGAGAGACATGAGCGACGGTTCAAACTTCCTGGCAGACTTTAATCTGTACTCGTGCACATGAATAGGAAGCGACTTCCACTCTTCGTCCGAAAGGCGTATCCCTGTGTATCGCAGATGGTTCAGGTGACGAACGTCTTTGACCAGCAGAGTCAAGTTGTTCAAGCGAGCGATGCAAACCATTGCGGACAGCTGGAAAAGAACGTTCCCCAGACGTCCTTTAAAACTGTGCAAAAGATACCGCTTACTAGCATCCCACCACGGGCCCAGAGTGGGAAATTGTGACTGCCTCGGTCTTTCAGAAATCTCTTTGGTCACCTTCTCACCCTGTTCATGTCTATGCTCTTCACTTTTCTGCACTGATTCTGTCTTCTTCTTTCCCTCCTTCTCCTCTCCATGCCTCTTCTTCTCCTCCTCCTCTCCCTTCTCCTCCACCACCTCCTGTTCCTCCTCTTGACTTACATTTTCTTTTTCGTTGGCAAAGTTACTTCGCTCTTTAAGAATAGAGTTTCCTCCAACGGGACGAGGAGTAACTTTGAAGGCTGTTTTGGAAGATGGGAGAAAACTGGTGATTTGGAGGTCAGCTTTTTCAGGTTGCTGAAGATGTGGGCGTCCTGGCCACTGTAGATTGTGTGTGGGCGTCAACCAATGTAGGGTCAGCAGGGTCAGCAGGAGGCAGGGACTGACAACAGCTATGTAGATGCATAGCCCTGAAAGAAGAGAGAGAGAGAGAGAGAGAGAGAGAGAGAGAGAGAGAGAGAGAGAGAGAGAGAGAGAGAGAGAGAGAGAGAGAGAGAGAGAGAGAGAGAGAGAGAGAGAGAGAGAGAGGGGGATTAAGAGTTAACATTAAAGTTGCGACATATGATGAGTGAGAGCTCTGATTGTTGCTTTGCACAATCAAACTCACTCTCTCTCTCTCTCTCTCTCTCTCTCTCTCTCTCTCTCTCTCTCTCTCTCTCTCTCTCTCTCTCTCTCTCTCTCTCTCTCTCTCTCTCTCTCTCTCTCTCTCTCTCTCTCTCTCTCTCTCTCTCTCTCTCTCTCTCTCTCTCTCTCTCTCTCTCTCTCTCTCACACACATTTTTTTTCGGGGGCAGCGATCACTACCCAGTGTGTCTTACATGGTGTAGAAAAGGAGTAAAAATCCCCAAAAGTAGTCATACCTATATTCAATATAGAAAGTTTGCTTATTTCAACAAGAACAGTTTTTTACAATATCTCAGTAATTCCGGTATATCTTGGGTTTACCAGTTTACGAACCCTGACGAGGCATTTGAGGTATGGAATCATTCTTTTTTTTACTATATATGATAAGCATGCACCTTTAAAACTAAACGTGTTCGAGATAACCCTAAGTTGCCTTGGCTGTCGAAAGACGTCGAAGATGCTATAAATTTACGTGATTCCTTCCTTCTAACGGGCAATAAAGAGGAAATTGCAACAACAAAATCAAGTTACATACATAAAACGTGCATCCCAAAAGAAATATTTTCAAAATCTTGTTTCATCTGATGCTAACACCAAATCAATTTGGAATTCCATTAACCAATTAAGTAGCAAAAATGTTAACAATAAAACAACTGTCAGCAAAGAACTGTCTGCAGACAAACTGATCAATGCCCATTTCTGTGAAGTTGCCCAGTCTACAGTAACGAATGATAAATCCAATATAAACAATCTAGACCCTCTTAAACAATTCTGACTCAAAAAATGATCTTGATATCCCATCAATGTCTGGTCATGAAGTATTATCCGCTCTCTCCCAATTAAAACAAACGTGCTCTCGTGGCGTAGATGATATTGATGGAAAATCATTAAAATTGCTGCTCCTGTTATATCTGAAACCCTCACATAACTATGTTTACAATCGGATCCACGTCAGTTGCTCGACGACAATTGCCCACCGACTGTTGCTCGTGGTCACTTGCCCATGGGACAATAGCCCTAAGAGTCATTTCCTCTTAGGACAGTTGCTCGTGTGACAGTTACTCTTAGGACAGTTGCTCGTAAGGACAATTGCCCAGCGTCCATTGCTCGTTGAACATGATAAAAAACACACCAAAATTCTGATATTCACGAGCTGCATGTAATAAATATCAAACATCGTTCAGTGGCAATTAGAATGACTGGTGATCTCTGTTCACTTCCGATTACAACACGGATGTTACTGCCGCTGGATCAGGAATAAGATTTTTTATGATCAGTTTCTTTTCAATTGAAAGATGGCACACACAGATAACCTACGTGTTTGATGGCTGAAAACTGAAAAGGGGAAACCCAAAGCCAGTTCAACAATTTCGACGCCATGAGCAAACAAGATGACTCTTTGCACTTTTATGCATGTGAAAGAAAGAAAACAGATCGCTGCACCGGACGTCTTCACGTCAGAGGAGATGAAGTGGTGAAGTTTCTAGGAAGTCACGCTCACGCCCCAGACGGTAGCAGGCATCTGTTGCTTGGTGTCTTAGCTGGAGTGAAGCAGCAAGCAGCAAGCACGCAGGAAACTACAATGGCTATTCTAGCCAACCAAACAGCTACTGTGGGTAATGTTGTGGCTTCCCAATTGCCATCAGAGAGAGCAATCAAGAGGACAATTCAGAGGACAAGGAACAGGAATGGTCGTGTGCCGCCTCTCCCACTAATCCTCTGGGAACTGGAAATCCCTGATGACTATCAAAAATTGGAAAACGGAGAACAGTTTCTCGTTCACGATTCTGGACGAGGACCAAACCGTTTTTATATATTTCTAGTATTTTCTACAATGGACAATTTGAAACTGTTGGGTGATAGTGCGGACTGGTTTGTCGACGGAACGTTTGACGTTGCGCTTGGACTATTCCAGCAGCTTTACACCATCCACTGTCGCTGTCATGGGGTAATGCTACCTCTGGTGTTTGCTTTGTTATCAGGAAAAGCTATGCACAACTACGTTCACCTTCTTCAGGTTTTCATGGATTTGCAGCCAAATATCGCTCCACAAAGCATTATGAGCAACTTCGAACAGGCCGCCATCCGCGCGTTTGAACAAGAGTTTCCTGACGTGACCATGAGTGGGTGCTTCTTCCACCTGGGTCAGTGCGTGTGGCGGAAATGCCAACAGTTAGGTTTCGCGACGCTGTACGCGGAAGAAGATGGAAACTTTGCATCATGGATAAAATGTCTTCCTGCACTCGCCTTTCTGCCTGACGACGAATTTGAGGCTGGCTTTGAGACACTTACAAGTAATGATGAATTCCATGCTTGTGTTGGAGAGCGAGCTTCTGAATTAGTTGACTATTTCGAGGACACATGGATTGGACGACCCCCGCGAAGAGCAGGATCTTTCCGTCGCCAACCCATGTTCTCCCATAAGCTGTGGAACCAGCATCACCGGACCATTGCTGGCATGCCACGCACGAACAACAGCGTGGAGGCGTGGCACAACCGCATGCAGGCAATATTTGGCGCATGTTTCCCGCATGTGTATCGGTTCATTGACTCGATCCGGAAGGAACAAGGGTTGAACAGCATTTGATGTGATAGTATTAAAAAAACCTCAAATTGTATGGTCTTTCTATACTGACAGGCAGAAGTATAGTAGCACTTTAGATTTTATATCCTCTTTCTTAGATAACAGATATGAGCTTGTTTTGAATAATAATAAAACATCTTCTCTCCTCCCGCTTAAGTATGGTGTTCCCCAAGGGTCAGTCCTTGGCCCAATTCTTTTTTCAATACATATAAATGACACCCCTATATATAC
>CM065691.1:18041979-18058414 GCA_017654935.2 Phymorhynchus buccinoides
GTGAACCCAAATGAACACCCAAGGTCTTCGAGCTTAAACGTATTCCAAATTGACGACGATGGACCGAAACAGGTCAGTAATGAAAATAAGGCGCTTCCTCCGCAGATCTCCCTGTTTTAAGTGACGGTGTTATGATAAATAAGAACCTGTCATTAAATATCTACCTCTCGCATGAGAACTGTACCCATCTAACCCTAACCCTATCCCTAACCCTAACCCTAACCCTATCCCTAACCACGGAAAGAACCAAAAAATAGAGCAGGAGGGTGTAAATCTACATATTTGCCGATAAATCGATGTACAAAGCCATAAATTAGTTTCGTAAAATTCACAATGGCGGACAAACAAACGATTCTGATTGGCTACGCTAGGACTACTTCCGGCTAGGACTACTTATCTCATAGAGGTAAAAATACACCGCCACAACGGGTTTAAAATTTGTGAGAGGCTCGGGGTACGGGCCCGTATCTCACATTCTCCAGGATACGGGTACGGCGCTCAATCGCGGGACGCATAAATTGTGCGTAAATGTCTTAAAAAACTACTAACATTAACTCTGACATGTTCCTAACCCTATCCCTAAGCCTATTCCTTACCAAGATGCGTTAAATGTACGGGAAAAAAAGAAGCATGATTTGTTGACGAACATTTCGGCTAGGAAGAGTTACTAACCCTGAATATGGTCTGAGTGTTGCATTATGCAAGAATGCCGTACCTCTAGCCACTGTGATAATAATAATAATAATAATAATAATAATAATTAGAAGAAGAAGAAGAAGAATACCCTAGATCTAGTGCTCGTGCAAATTTGCAGCTCGTACAAATTTGCAGCTTTACAAGTGCAGTTGTAGTGCACGCGCACTATAACTTCACTTGCACTCCAAGTGTTACCATAGTCATTGACTAAGTCAACTTCAAGTGTGACTGTGGTCACTCAAACAGAAGGAAGGAAGTATGTAAGTGATACTGCAGTGATTCCATGCCACACCCAGCAACGCAACTCCTCCTTCTTGAGTTCCTCCACCGCACCATCACATCAGAGTGGAATGCCCTACGTGAGTACATGAGTACGCTTCGTTTATTGTCTGCATCAGCTCAGTTCTTTCTTACATTTACACAGGACAGTCTACTGTTAAATAAAGTCAGCTTATCTTGAGAGACTAACACCTTTTGTCCATAAGAGCAGGGCTCTCAGGGACCCCCTTTTGGGGGTCTATGAAGCACTAAAATTCTATTTTAGAAAACCCTCTAAAAGAATGTGCAGGGGGTCCCAGGGATGCACTAGAAAAATTCTTTTTTAGCATTCGCAATGCCACTGGGACCCTCTATCCCGCCCCTAGGACCCTCTATACTGTAAGTGAAGGAGTCCCTGGGACCCCTTGTTTTGCGGGACGATTGGGAGCCCTAATAAGAGTATATGACTAATTGGACGTTAAATTCACCATCATCAGAGACTAACAACAAGTCTCAAAGAGTTTAACTTAATCCATATCGTGTGTGTTCTGGGGTAAAATACTGTTCAATATTTTAACATCCCCGGACACTTGATTTATAACATGGTTAGTTCAACTTCTTTTTTTTCTTTAAAAAAGAATGCATAGTTTAAAGCTACATCTTATTATATGAAAGAGAGTTTCAAAATATAACAAGCGCGGATTCGCAATCGTTTGTGGCAGCGGTCTATTTTTACCACTCCAATCATTACATACACTGAGTCGCCTCCCCTGGCTTTTCAATAATTTTAATCTCTGCACCATTTCGTAACTTGTTATATCTTTTGGAAAACATTTAAAACTATTTATCCTACTCATACTCATCGAAAGAAGCACCGCATACTCGTCGTGTCTGTTGCAGTGTCTGTATTACGTATGTTTATTATTTTGTAAGCTTTAAAATGAAGATTCATGTGCTCTGTTCAGTATGCAATTCTTTCCATACCTAAGGACTGTAGATATGACAACTGAAATGTTACTTTATGCCTAAGTATTTTTTTTCTCTTTTACAATATGCGACAATTTTGGACCAACCGACCGACAGAGCAACAGACCGACAGACGGACAAAGTGAGTTATAGGTTTGTGGCTTGTGCCACAAACAATAACAAGGGCATCGCCGAGTGGCAGCAACGCATTGTGACAATGCAAACCCGGCCAGAGTTATGTCCTGTCCCCCACCCTACCCCCCAATAAACACACCACTTTCCACCCTTACAGAACGCATAAAATACATAGCCCAAAATTTGAAGCAATTCTGTTCAGTAGTTCACGAGATACAGTTGAACTTTTATACAAACTTCCTTGCACCGAGTGATGTAACACCACTTTCCACCCTTACAGAACGCATAAAATACATAGTCCACAATTTGAAGCGATTCTGTTCAGTAGTTCACGAGATACAGCTAAACTTTTATACAAACTTCCTTGCACCATGGTACACCACCACACAAAGTTTGAAGCGATTCTGTTCACTAGTTCACGAAATAAAGCTGGGGGAAAGTTACATAGCCCAAAGAAGGAAATTTCGGTTTTCAAGGTCAAACTTCAAGGTCAAGGTCAGCACGGTGTTGATTAACGAAAGGAAGCTTCCTTTCCAAGCTGTCTACCCCTCTGCCAATTTTAATCAAAATCCAAACAGTAGTTTTTTTAGATAATCGATACACAGACAGACAGACACACACACAGACACACAAACCGATCGCAATACCTCGGCCTCTGGCCGGGTAAAATGTGAAATGTATGTGTGCTACAGCTAGACTAGTACGGCAATTACACTGACATCAGAGGAGGCAGCTACTAGTATGGAAAGCTGGACAGAAATTCAGGCAAATGAAATATGTAGGCCTACCTTAGTCATCCCCTCGTGTTTACTACCCTCAATCTCAAAGTCTGCTTTCAGTTTTATAAATTATCCTAGGCTGATTCTAACTCTATCCTTTAAACAAAATTGGCAGAATGTATTTGGTACTTACACGCCATCCATTTATTTTTTATTCGCATGAGATTTTTGTGTGACTGATAAGGAAGGAAAGGGGTGGGTGGGTACATTTTGACCAAATGACAACGTTTTCGTTACCACTGGGTTTAACGTGTGCTAAGTGCATGGGCACGTGGGACCTCGGTTTATCGTCTCATCCGAAAGACTCCACGTTCAGACCATAAGGCCTAGTGCAGAGTGAGAGGAAAAAATCCCTGTACCCAGGTTCGAACTCGGGTTTATCGTGCGCGTGGCGAACGCGTTACCTCTGTGCCACTCTACACCTGTTGCTTATTAAAAATAATAAAAGTTATATACGAAAATCTGAGGGTGGGGGTAAAATACATGATAGCCGAAATTCATTCATCATTGCGGAGATTCCTTGCTTAGGAAATGTTGCATGAAACAAACTTTAGACGGTTGGCATAGGGCATCAGGACTCCCAATCGTCCCGCAAAACAAGGGGTCCCAGGGACTCCTTCACTTACAGAATAGAGGGTCCTAGAGGCGGTCCAGTGGCATTGTGAATGCTAAAAAAAAATTTTTCTAGTGCATCCCTGGGACCCCCTGCACATTCTTTTAGAGAGTCTTTTAGACTTTTAGTACTTCATAGACCCCCAAATGGGGGTCCCTGGGAGCCCTGGGGCATTAAATCTCAAGGCCAACTCAGCCTCTAAGCTGCAGTACCAAGAGCAAGCGCTAACACAACGGTAAAACAAAAAAATAGCAAAATCTGTCGTTTTCTGCATATTCCTTCTTCTGTGTGGCAACCAACTTCTATTCATAGAAGTAAATGTTCGCACTTTAGGAAGTGACCATAGAAAAAGAACAGAAGAAATCAGACAGAGGAAAACAATCTGGATCCTATAGAAATATACATTCATTCTGTGATCAAGCCAGCTACTGGTGAAACGTCAGAATAAAATAGTGAAAGATTCTGAGAAGAGTTGTGATGTGCTGTTGTTTTTCACTGTAAGTATATATATATATACACTCAAGAAAGAAAGAAAAAGGCGAACACAAATCTTCAGGTTTGTCCCTCCAAGCTTTCGGCTTTTGCCTTCCTCCGTCTTGTTGATGAGACAAATGTGTTTGGTCTACTTGAGTATAGTTAGCGAACATGGCAATTATTTTTAGACGGAAGTATTTCACCTGAATAATGACTCATGACAAATCAAATCAACTTTTATTTCAAAAAACCCTGGGGGCACAAGAAAATGCATACACGTACCATTCACACCTGCGGCATCAAACATTACAAACAACAGCCCAAAAGACACCATAACAGTACACATCAACATAGTATTACATAGGCTCCAAACAAAAACAACAACAAAAACCAACAAAAACACTTTTATTTTTTTAACAGTACTCATCACCATATAGACAGGCACATTATAACATCATGACGCATCTCCATACGATTTTACACGTGTGGCGCCGGCTTAACCCTTCAGGCGTTGTGGGAGGAGGAGGAGGGGGAGTCAACACCGAACCTGGAGGAGGAGCATGGTGGGGAGCAGCTGACGGAGATTCTGAACCTGGAGACTCTGAAGGCGCTGCACGATGCCGTGACGACCGTGGACAGTGAGGGCCTAGCCACCAACCACCTCACCAAGCACATGTTCTGCCAGATCATGAAGGACACCACCAACATGGAGGTAAGTCATGATGATGGTGATGATGATGATAATGATGATGATGGTGATGATGATGGTGATGATACACAGCCAGGGCCACGCCCCCAACCACCTCACCAAGCACATGTTCTGCCAGATCATGGAGGACACCACCAACATGGAGGTAATTCATGATGATGATGGTGATGATGATGATGATAACACACAACCAGGCCACTAGCCACCAACCACCTCACCAAGCACATGTTCTGCCAGATCATGGAGGACACCACCAACACGGAGGTAATTCATGATGATGATGGTGATGATGATGATGGTACACAGCTAGGGCCACGCCCCCAACCACCTCACCAAGCACATGTTCTGCCAGATCATGGAGGACACCACCAACATGGAGGTAATTCATGATGATGATGGTGATGATGATGATGGTACACAGCTAGGGCCACGCCCCCAACCACCTCACCAAGCACATGTTCTGCCAGATCATGGAGGACACCACCAACATGGAGGTAATTCATGATGATGATGGTGATGATGATACACAGCCAGGGCCACGCCCCCAACCACCTCACCAAGCACATGTTCTGCCAGATCATGAAGGATACCACCAACATGGAGGTAATTCCACACCTGATGATGGTGATGATGATGATGATGGTGATGATGATGATGATGATGATGATGATACACAACCAGGGCCACGCCCCCAACCACCTCACCAAGCACATGTTCTGCCAGATCATGAAGGATACCACCAACATGGAGGTGGTTCATGATGATGGTGATGATAATGATGATGAGCAGTCAGGGCCATGCCCCCAACCACGTCACCCACCAGATGTTCTGCCAGACTATGTCAGTAAAGGATGATGAGGATGATGGTGATGACGATGAAGATGATGATGGTGGTGATGATGATGATGATTATGATGACGATGATAATGGTGGTGATGATGAAGGAGATGATGATGATGATGAGCAGTCAGGGCAATGCCCCCAACCACGTGACCCACCAGATGTTCTGCCAGATTATGTAGGTAAAGGAGGAGGAGGAGGATGGTGATGACAATGATGGTTGATGATGACAATGACGATGATTCTTCTTCTTCTTCGATCGATCAGAAAGTTTCCTGTTGATTATGAGCGCAGATTATGTCCATGCTGCTGTTATGCGCCTAAACTAAAATAAATGGTTATTAGGCCCAGCAAGTCGGACTCCGGCTGGAGAAAATCTTTTTTTGAAAGTGGTTCTTTGAAAAAAGGGCTGGAGAGTGGACCGAATAAGGCAGAAAGATAGTATATGACAGTTAGCAAAGGGACAAGGCAGTAGTCAAAGATGAGTGACAGATTAGAGGAACTTACAGTCACAGAAACTTCCAGAAGGTTGGGGGAACTATTTATGCAAAAGACCCCGGTATCCCCATGGGGGGAGAATGATGGTGATGACAATGATGATGGGTGATGACAATGATGATGATGAGGACGACAATGCTGACGAGGACGATAATGACGATGACGATGATGATGATGATGATAATAGCCAGAGTCTATGCCCCCAACCACGTCACCCAGCATAATTTTTATTATGTTCTGCCAGATTATGGAGGTAAAGGATTATGATGATGATGACGATGCACCTCTCTGGATGATGGTGATGATGATGGACGATGCTGATGATGATAATGAGGCCAATGCCCACTACATCGTCACAGGAGATATGGCCAGTAGAATAATGCAGGAGACTTCTCACCCTTTCTCTTCTGATTTCATACTCATTCTCTGATCTTCCTCTCTCCGTCTGCACCCTCCACCCCTCCTTCTCACCTTACCTTCTTCTCCCTTCCCTTCTCCTCCCACACCCCGCTATACCTCTATCATTCCCCTCCCCCTCCTCTCTTTCTCCCTCCCCCCACTACACTCTTTCCTCCTCCCACCCTGCTCTCGGCTTCCACACGCGTGTCTCTTCCCATGTCTCAATCCTTTGTCTCTTGCCCTCCCCCCCTCCTCTTCCTCTCTCCTCTCAGATTCCACTACTCCTCTCTCTCTCTGCTACTCTGTCCTCTCACAACTCTCTCTATCTCTCTGATCCTCCTCTCTCTCTCCTTCTCTCGCTTCGTCTCCTCCTCTGTTTGATCTTGTATTGCTTGTCTTACTCCACTCCAGTGAAAACGTAGTAAAAAAAAAATAAAAAAACAATAAAAATAATGCAACTTGGTCCTTGTGATCTTAAGATATACAAAGCAATTAAAAGGTTTGTTTACTGTACTATTGATTGGTAACTTTCTTATTTGCGTTATTACTCATATGCATTTCGTTATTGTGAATTGCTCCCTCTCATAATAAGTGGGACTTGGACCTGCATAGAATGAATTTCCAATCAAGTCTCTCTCGTGCTCTCTCTCTGTACTCCTCTCTCTCTCTCTCTCTCTCGTCTCTTCTCTCTGTCATCTACTCTCTCCCGCTACCCTCTCTCTCTCTCACTCTCTCTCTCTCTCTCTCGCCTCCCTCTCTACTCTCTCGTCTCTTCTCTCTCTACTCTCTCGCTTACCTCTCGCTCTCTAAGTCTACTCTCTCTCTCGTCTCCTCTCTACTCTCTCTCACTCTCTCCTCTCTCTCTCTCTCTCTATCTCTCTTCTCTCTATCTCTCCCTCTCTATCTAGTCATCTCTACTCTCTCGCCTACCCCACCCCCATACAGCCAGATATGTGGAGAAGATGTGTCCTCAGATCGACTGGGTTCTGTGACAACGTCGTCTTGGAAGGACTTTCTGCGATCACACATGAGCCAGGAGATACATACATCAGGGACGCCAAGGACGACCTACACAAGAAGGTGATGGAGTTCCAGATAGCCTCCCCCACCTAGGCCCCAGGGCCCCCCACAGGTGACTACCCGGTCATGGGTCATGGGCACACCCTGACGCGGCTGCGGTTTGGATCAACGCTTAGCACCGTGAGTGGTGTGAGATGGAATGCGAATGCACGAATGGTTATTCAAAAAAAGGCCTGGCCAGCATTTGAATGCGGGGGAAAGACATTAAACATATCAAACGATACGAATCATCTAATTTGAACTTACAATTGCATGATAAATGGAAAAATAGTGAAGTGGCTGTGAGGATAATGCGATTGCGAATGGCTGATGATCAAATAAGACCTTGAGCCCACATTTGAAGGGAGCAAAGCACTTATCACTCAGACAATTACATTCATCTTAATTTATCTATCTCTATCCTATTGAGCCATAAAATAGAATGATAAGGAACATAAATATTATTTGTTCTGAGCATAATGTGAAGGTTATTCACCATTAGGCCTTGGCTCACATTTGAAAGGGGAAAAACATTTAAAACATTCAAAACGATACATCATTCACTAATGTAGTAATTATTCTAGGTATGAGACTTAAATGCATCATAAGAAAAATTATGTGAGTGGCTGTGAGATAATTGCTGAATGCGCAATGATTCTAAAAAAAGGCCTTGCGCCACATTGGAAGTCGAGGGGAAAAAACCTTAACATTCAAAAACGATACATTCATATAATGTTATAATCTGTACGTATGACACTATAATCGCATGATAAAGAAAAATAGTGAGAGAATGCGATAATGCGATTTATCGGTTATATTAAAGAAAAAGGCCTTGGGCCACCTTTGAAGGGGATCACCACAAACATAACATTCAAACCGATACAATTCACACCTAATGTATATATCGTGTCTCTCGAACTTAACTATGCTATGAATAAAGAAGAAAGAAAGTGAGTAGAATGTCGAAGCGTCAGAACCATGGTTTATTCACAAAAAGGCCTTGGCCACATTTGAAAGGGAAAACCATTAACATTTCAAACAATACATTTCATCTAAATGTACTATCTCTATATCTGAGCTCTAAATGAATGATTAATAGAAAAAAATAACAAAATTACATTGTATTTTCTAACATTTTAAGTTGCTAGATGCGAGTAATATTATAAGTTTAACAGACAGGGATTACTCACTGAACGTAGTCGCCGTCGAGATGAGAGAAATTGAGAGAGCTGAGCAGTGGTGATGCGGTCACAGGCTAGAGAGAGAGGAGAAGTAGTGTATGCGTGTGCTAGTGTGCGTGCGTGACGTGTGATGCATATGAACGCATATGCGTGTACTTGTCGGGTGATGTGTGCTACGTGTCCAAGTTTACTGTGTATAGCCGAGCACCTTGGGGCAGTTTTAAGCAGTAGGGATAGTGTGTGGTGTGAGGGAGACTCTGTCTATGTGTACTTCGGGTGTGCTGTGTTACGTGCAGTTTTATGTAGTTAGTTGTATGCAGACACTATGCGGGTTTAAAGCCGTGTCTGCTATGTGCTTAGTGTGGGTGTGTGTGTTGATGTGCATTCAAAGTCAAGTCTTTTTTTTAAAGCATGGACATTGAAAATAACTGCAAACCCATACATGGCACTTTTGTCTTACAATCTATCTATATACTATAGTTATGCACAAAACACAAACCCTATGATGCTAGCGTGACATAAGTTATAATAAAATAATACTAGATAATGAACATTTATCTAGCGCCTTTACTCGCTTTCGCTAGGGAGCTCAAAGCGAGCTTACATAGACAAATAAAAACACAAATAAGTCATTATAACATAAGCACACGTATATCACAATAAGATATAAAAATAATAAGTAGTGTAAGAATCACAAGCACCACACTGTCATAATACACACATAAAGACAAAAGAATAATGATAGGCTTAATGGACTCATTTACAAAAGAATATGAAAATATGGAGAGCATATGATATCTACATTAAAAAACAGAAACTAATGAAAAAGTCATCAACACTATCACGAAATGCGCGAGCCTCTGTGTGTGTGTGTGTGTGACGTGTGTGTAGTGTGCTGGTGTGATAGACTACAATTATTTAAAAAGATACCAGGCGCAACGCCGAGTACCGGTAACGCCTACTACACCGTACCGTCCTAGTCAACGCGGCACAACGGCCATAGTACTGTGGTATACGCTGTTAGGAGACATAGCAAACTGTTGGAAGCGTATTCGCTGTAAGAAAACACGGCAGATGTTATAAGGGCCCCCGTTTCCCGATTGTCGCTGGTATGTTTTTTCCACTACTGAGAGTGACGCGCTCTCCCTAGTAAGAAAAGGGATCAACTGCCTAGTTGTAACGGTAACGCCAGTAAGTATGGCGTAACGCTGAGTAAGTAAATATTGGAGACGATTCGGCGTATAAGAAAGGCGGCGCTTAATCAGAGACCCTCGTTTCACGTGATGTGTATATGAATTTGCGCGAGCACAGTGACGTAGCGTCGCGTGATTTGGACACACGCATTATAATGCTGTGTCGTGTGTGATGATGTGTGTGTGAGTGGTGTAAATGTCTATGCAGGAAGCACATATCATATATGCGGACATAAATAACGCGTTGTCAACTCAACGCTATAAACTGTGTCCTGGCGGGTTGTGCCCATTCCTTCCCGCTTTACTGAAAATTTGTTTTTTCTGCGCTACTCAAAGCAAGTGACTAAAGTAAGAGATCCGTTATTTTTAGAAAATCGAAATGCGGGCATATCGACCCGTACTTACTCTCACTTTATCTTTTTAAGTTATTGAAAGAAGGAAATAATGTTTAATTGAATAGCAGTTTGGAAAATCCCCTTCTAAGACACCCCACTCTACCATAATAAGACCTCCAAACAAAATAAATTCTAAATAATAGGACTCACCTCCCCACTTAAACTGACCTACTTAATCTGAGAGTCAGGCCCCATTCTTGTAAGCACCACAACTTACCTTCCCTTTACCAACTATGTTAAAAGACCTCATTCTTAGGATGATTTTTTTCTAAGGTCCATTGTATAAGGGAGGTGTTCGACTGTATTTTGAAAGATGGGACTGCATTAATTAGAACCGTCTTTAGGGGGAAATAAAACGTGTAATACCCTGGTTAGTTCTCTAGTTTCATCCAAAGGGAATAGATGTTACGATATGATATATGGTGACATCTCCAAGAATGCTACAATCATAATACTCGCGTTATACATCATCACACATAACACACCTGCTTGCGCGCGCGCGCATCACAATCCAATCACACTGTACACATGGCGGCGAGCGCTCAAAATTAAGGAATTAGAGAAAACGGCCGCGATTTAATGCTCCCCAAAAATAGAGATTTTGACCCAAATCAACAGATGCTTGTGGCCAAAGAAAGACCATCTAACCCTACACACCTCATCCCCTAACCACACTTATCCATTTATTAAACCCTATCGCCTAACCATCGGATAGAACAAGATAATTAGAGTAGGAGGGTGTAAAATCTACATATTTGCCCGTAGTAAATCGATGTTACAAAGACCATCACTTTATACTATCTTTTTGCTGGAACCATATCCTTTTTGTGCGTTCGAATAAATTTTATAGTCATAGCAAACTATGTGAAGACAGCGCGTAAGTCAACTTAATCATACGCTAATGTAATAGTAATTAGATAATCAATGTAGTTATCGAGTGCAACGAAGGAGAGCCTATGATTACTACAATGTGATGCACATCATCTTTTCGGGTGCATGCCTAGTCTCCATGCAAGCATCTCACGCCATAAGGTATCCAGTATAACATTCTTGTATGCGTTTGGTATTTCGTATAATTCTAGTCACAGAGTACTATCTTCATGAAATTCGTGGACGGGCTTTGGATGCCTCTCCCATCACGGAGAGCGCGTCGCCGCAAGAGACAGCAACTACCCATTAAAAAATAGAAGGGGGCACAGGGTGAGTGAGCTGGGGGGGAATGCACACTGTGAAACCTTGCTAATCCAAAACTTTGGCCATACCTAGCGCAGCAGGATTATCTACCCTGTTCTTACCTGATCTTTCAACTGTTTCGTGCGGATTATTGTACCGGGCGTTAAGCGCACGAGGTCACGATAGCTTAAGTCCTATCCGAAAGGACTCGTACTGTTCCGGTCGATTCTTCTGACAAAAGTAGAATAGAAATAAGGCGAGCGGGATTCTAACCGGGTCACTCACTCTGCAGGTCACGCATTACATTGGCGGCAACTGTACTAAACCACCTGACTCACCGTTCTCTCTATGGCCCTGCGATAGATTATAGCACCTCTATGTTCAAGTTGAAGCACGGTAGACAGCCAGGGATTGACAGTAAGGACTAAACGACATAGCGACAGTCACTCACCTTTTGCACAGAAGCGAATAAACTGAACGGTCAAAGCATGACCTGATGCTGGGTGTACTTTAGTTCTTGCTTTGAACTCGATTCTTTGGTAGCACCCAGACTTCTAACTAGAACGGAGTACATCTGGCGATGAAGAGGGATTGCAGACTCTCGTCCGTATCTGTGTGTGTGCTGTGCGCGCGTCGCGGGCGAGCGGCGCGCGATCTGTCATGTGACACCCGAATTGTGTTCCAGCTCATAGCGCTATAACACTTTCACCGCCAGGCATACTTCAGGCCAAAAAAGTCAATTATAATCGTACTCTTTGGAGCAGAGAACAACAATGCACATCTTGCAAGTCATCGGCGCATTACATTCTAGTAGACATCTATAAACATAAGATCTACCCTTGACTCTCACAAACAACTATGACAAATACGGTCTTTGGATTAAACAGGACTCCCAATGATGCGTGATTAGTGACATAGGTGTTAAATACACTGAAATTGGTGCTAAATGCGTACTTTACGCTTTCTATTTGTTATCTTGCCGTGATGCATGTGAGATGTGCGTGCTGTCGAGTGATGAAGAGGGGCTATGGTGCACAAAACACAGAACGCTCCTGAAGACGTCTTTTTTACATTCTCGGGTTTACCCTCAATAAAAACATGTCCTCGTTGACGACATTAGTAATTCGTGTGTCACATTAATCAGAGCACAAAAGCCGGATGAAGACGAAGATGGCAGAGAGCAGTGGATCACGACTGCGTTATCATGAATCCAAGAAATTCTCCAAAATTCATCTCTCGGCCCACAGGGTTAGTCTCTGCTGATATCTGAATTTTATCCGGTAAAAACACTGCGTGGACGGTGTCACTCATCTGCTCTCTGGCTTTGTGTTTCGAATGTTCATCTGTCTTGTCTAGTTGTTTTTCTATCTTTGTTCCTGCTCATAAGTCATTCTGAGTCCGTATTGAATGCTTAAGGAGCACCATGCATTTATCCTATGATGTTTACAAGAGTCAAATGGCATTTGTACCTATGATGTTACAGGAAGCCATGTGTGCATTTTATCATATTGATGTTTACATTAGAGTCATGCATTTTACGTCTCTATGATGTTACAGGAGACCAAGGCCATTTTATCCTATTGATGTGTACAAGAGCCATGACAATTTGTCCTATTGAGATGTTACAATGAGTACATGCATTTAGGTCTTTATATTGTTAGACTATTGATGTTTACATAGAGTCATGGATTTATGATTGTCCTATTGATGTTTACAAGAGGCCATAGGCATTTTTTTAGTCTATTGATGTTTACAGGACGCCATGGCATTTTTATCCTATGATGTTTACCAAGTACACATACGACATGTATTGTCCTAGTGAATAGGATTTACATAGAGTCGGATCAGGCATTTTGTCTCTATTGAGATTGTTAGCACATTTTTTTTATTTGCAGTACATGAGCTTATGTCCTAGTGTATGTTTTACAAGAGTCATGGCATTGTCTCTGACGTTACAAGGGGAAGGGGGTCTATGACATTTTTCCTATTGATGTTACAAGATCATTCATGAGACATTTTGTACTATTGATAGTTTTACACAGCAGCCAATAACATTTTGTGTCACTATCGGTGTTTCAAGAGTCATGGCATTTTGTCTATAGTCATGGCATTTTGTCCTATTATATGATATTACAAGAGTCATGGCATTGTGTGTTCTTCTATATATTGATTTAACAAGCAGCCGTATGGCATTTTGTTTCTATATATGTTTACAAGACGTCTCATGGCATTTTTGTCCCCACATATATATTGTTTACAAGCGAGTCATCGGCAATTCTGCTACTATAAATATGTTTATACAATAGAGCCGATGCGCATTCTGGATAAATATATATGTTACAAGAGGCGTTAGGCATTTTGAGCCTACATATGTTTACAAGAGCACGTTGGCATTTCCTACTCATTCGAATTGTTCGTTGATTTGAGCAGTGGTACTTTCACTTTCCCTCCCTGTGTGCGTCAACTGATTATGACCTGGTAGCATGTCCTGCAGGAATCGTGAGCTGCAGTATCATGACATGGCCTCGTCACGCCCTTCTCGCCAGTGTCAGCGACATGGAGACAGTGCCCATCTGTATCTGCCTGCATGTGCTATTCCTCTCTACCTGTTCTCCCTGAGCTGCTCTCCCCCATCTGTAGTTTGTCTGTCTGAACAGTGCATCGCTGATTTGACTTGATTTAATTAAAGTCTGTATCACACAATGCGCGATATTAGACTCTTAAAATTAAATAGATATACCAAATTTAATTAGATTATAGGTGAGTGCGCCGCATAGTGGTGTTATTGGGGTGGTGTAGACGCGTGTTATGTATGTGAATAGTAAGTGCGTTGTGTATGGAGTAAGCGTGTAACTATGACATATGATTTCTAGTCTTTGTAAGTGTGGGAAGTGGAAACATGAAAAACCCGAAAAATAACAACTACATTCTTGTTTTAAAAAATTAAAAGTTAATTAAATCTAGAACTATAGTAATCTTGCAATTCCTAGAGCCATGGATAAGTACTTGTATGCAATATTGTTATCATTCATGACTGTAAACAACATCTATATTTAAAGTGTCACAATTGTAGTCATATTGTATCCAAGGAATAGTTGCGTCTAACAAGATAATAATGGGCCTTCTAAAAGGAATGTGTTGAATGAATATTTGTGACTTCGACAAGCGCATTACTACATCTTTAGTTATAATTTGGTTCGCTCACGACTTTGTATCGAATTTGTAGTTAGGAAGGGGGTGATGGTGAAACATTGAACACATGAAAATCCTATGCCGCACAGACCCTCACACCCCTGAGGAACACAAAATAATATTTTATTGCAGAGACCGCTCTAGTACGTTCCCATGGTGTGTAGTGTGTGTCGTTCGCGCGGCGTGCATGCGTGCTAACTTGTGACAGTAGAGAATGAATAATGGTTTGTTGTGAGTGTGCGTGGCGCGTGTTGGCACCGAGTGTATAATGCACACGGGTGAGTGCCTAGGTGTGTTGTAGACACGTTGAGAACGATCAAGTGCCTGTTGGGACCTAATGGGGACTGATGGTGCGCGTATCAAGCTGTTCCGTCATCTTCAAGATGAGCCTGGAATATCCTTTCAGGTGCGGGGTATGTGCGCGCACGCACGAGTGAGTGTTCCTTTCTCGTCTGTGGTGACTGTGTGGTGTCGTATGTATGTGCCATTGTGTCTCTGTGTAAGTTCTTTTTTGTGAGTGATATGGCCCGGGTGGTCGGGCGTGGGGCCGGAGGGCTCTCGTGCGTATGTCTTGCGGGTTTGTTAGGGCACGTAGTGGTGTGTTGTAAGGAGGCGGGAGGCGCCCATGGCCGATTGTTAGAGTCGCCGCCTTCGTCATCCAACAGGTTGCGGTGTGCACACGGTGGGTTCGAACCCGGCTAAGGGACGGTGTTGATCCTGGGAAATGATTACTTTATCCTATATTGACCTGGTCCTTCCTGGATGAGACCTAAGCGAAGTCACGTGTGACGATACGCACACGCACAAGATCGTTGCAGCGCACGTGTCAAAGCCCATTCCACTTATTTCCCCCCCCCCCCGGTACGATGTATGGCGTGTGTGGCCGGTCGGCGATCGCGGATGACGGCACGAATTCATTCATGCTACCGCATCCTGTGCGCTCACTTAATGGTCTATGAATGAGAACCTGTGGTGATGTGCAGGGTCGCAGGGAAACATCCCACGCTAACTTTAAGAAGAAGAACGAAGTGATGTGCTGTGTGTCTGTGCTCATTGACGCGCGCGCGCTTGAACGCTGCGCGCTGAGTGTGTGTGTGTGTGTAGTAGTTTGTAAGCGTAACATGTGGTGGGTGTGCTGTGTGTGTGTAGATCATACGTATGTCTCTGCATTGTAGTGTGCGTGTTGACTAGAGTCCCTTTTGTGTCATTTGGATCTTATATAGGTATAAGAGTTATACTTATAATATCTAGTGGAATCCCCTTTATAAGATAATCCCTTATAAGATCCTCCACCAGTATAGACTCTTTCCCACATAACGACCTACTTCTCTGATGACATTGCCCTTATCTTTGTATCAACTTAAAATTACCACGTAGTCATTAAGAATACACCCTCCACTTATAAGACCTATAAAAATCATCCAAAATGTATATATACACAGACTTCTTTTCTGTATGCTCTGTAAGATACTCGCTAACAAAAAGAACAGTGGTCAAGGGGATTTGATCCTGCCAAGTATGGACCACTGGCAAGAACCCCACTATTTCCTGCTTTTGCACACTTTATGACTAGGTGTCACCCATTCGACAGGTATCAGCAGATCTCACTTTAAGCTTTTGATACAGTCCCCTTATTTGTAACGTTTCTAAATATAGCCTGAAAAACCTATTCAACGTGAATTTGAAGCTTCTATCGTGCATAATCCTATGACTCTTGAAACTTTTGTGTCATACATATCACGTTTGTTGGTGATACTTCTTTGAATACCACATTCAACTTCTTTGTAGTAGGGCACTAATGACGAGTTCGTAATTCGCGGACTAGGATCCGGATAAGGACGATACATACGGATCACCTGCAACTAGGGATATATT
>CM065691.1:18076414-18079777 GCA_017654935.2 Phymorhynchus buccinoides
TATGTGCGTGCGTGCGTACGTGCGAGCAAACGAATGAACAGTAAACAGAATAGGGTGACAATAAAAACAAGCGCGAAATCGCAATAGCTTGTGGCACGCGGTCTATTTTTACCACTCCAATCATGAGTCACCTCCCCTGGCTTTTCAATAATTTTAATCTGTAAACCAGAATGTTATCTCTGCACCATTTCGTAACTTTTTATATCTTTTGGAAAACATTTAAAACTATGTATCCTACTTATACTCATCAAAAGAAGCACCGCATACTCGTCGTGTCTGTTGTAGTGTCTGTATTACGTATGTTTATTATTTTGTACGCTTTTAAAATACATCATTTTAAAGAGCGGCCTCAATTTGAAGTGTAGCCTCGATTTGAAGTGCGACAATTTTGTCAAAATGTGCGACCATTTTGGACCGACCGACCGACAGACAGACCGACCGACCGACAAAGTGAGTTATAGGTTTGTGGCTTGAGCCACAAACAAAAAAACTTTCCTAAAGTGCTAAAAAGTGTAATTCCCTATCGGCACAACGACAAAAAAGCCAAGATTTTCTAAGACGATTGGAAAGATTAGGACAACGGAAAGTAGGCCGACATCCATTTATTCTTGTTTTTCTCTGGGGAGTTGCTTCACACACAATAGGGCCTACATACAGAGCTGAACGATGTGCAACGGAGGCGTGAAAAGGAGGGGGGGGGGGGGGGGGGGGGGGGGGGGGGGGGGGGGGGGGGGGGGGGGGAGTAGAATGACAGAATCTGATAAGCAAGGAGTTAAGAAGAGAGGGTGGTAGAATGGATTGACATTTCGCTGACGAAAGCAGACGTTCTCCTATTTTTTTATATTTTTTTTGCTGAAAGTGACATATTACGTGACGCTTGCGAAATTCTGATTCGAAGCTGAAAATGTATATAAAGAAAAATGTCTACATGCTGGTGGGTGGTTTTTTTTAAAGGTTGACCCTGACGGATGCGTTTTTGCAAGAAACACGTCGAGATCACCACAAAACACCCTTTCCAGAGATCGCAACACTCACTTTGCGCTGGTCTCCTAGAAATCAAACCGTCCAATCGGAGATTCCTCCTTGGCGGAGGTGCAGGATGTCAAATTCTTTCACTGAAAGAGAAGGCGTGTGCCGTCTCTTTTGTAATGGCCGCCTGAGTTTAGACCAAACTGCTTGCACAAAATTTGTGCAATACAAGCTTTTTTTCTTCTTCATTTTATACAATTTATCGAAAGGGGTTTCGCTCACAACAAAAGAAATAGCTTCAATTTCTTTTTTTACTGCACTACAAAAAAGAAAAAGCTTCAACCACAATGGGATTGGCCTCCACCCACCCCATCCAAAATGGCGTCTCTCTCAGGTATCTACGCCAAGGAGGAATCGCCAAGGAGGTTGGGGCCTAAAAATAATCAGGCACAGTTGAAAACGTTAATGAATTTTGATTGGAAAGAATGCATGAACCTTTCTACATTTTCTTGTTGAGCGCACGAAGTTGGTTTAGTGTACTTATAGCGTTGCCTTCCATCCCATCCTCCTCTCCCTCAATCATGGTTAAAGGTCTCAATACACGTTCACACTTTTCATTATTTACCCATGACAACACAGCGATAGCCACTCACAAGATTACTTGCATATCACCGTTTTGTCATGGGAAAATAGTGAAAAATGTTCACGTGTATAAAGACCTTTAGAAACAGAGATAAAGAATAGATTTAACTGGACAAAAAGAAATAGCTGTTATATACGACTTTTTGATATATAGGGGAAGACGGGGTAAAAAGCCCATGGGCGGGTAAGAAGCCCATGCCAATTATCTCATGAAATAAAGCAAATTTCAGTCAAATTTGCCCATGAGACGAATGTTGGGCGGGTGAAGCCCATGCCAGACATGAGCAAATGTTAATGTTTTAAAGCATTCGTCTTTTGCCCATGAGGCACGATTTGAATGCTTAGCATTCGTCTCATGCAAAATTTGACTGAAAGTTGCTTTATTACATAATAATTGGCATGGGCTTCTTACCCGAACATTAACACTCGTCTCATGGGCAAAATGTGACAGAAATTTGCTTTATTTCATGAGATAATTGGCATGGGCTTCTTACCAGCCCATGGGCTTTTTACCCCGTCTTACCCTGCATCTTTTGGTCTATGTATCGGGTGTCCATTTAACCACTTGACTGCCACCAACGTATTATGCACTGACCTGATGACATCACTGATGACGTCATCAGATGAAGAGGAATACCTCTGATATGCTGGCTTTTGCTCTAACACAGTCAAGAGAGTTATATCCCCAGACCATTTTGCCAGATTGGCTCTATCAGTTGTCTTTTTCATGTCATGATTTGTACAATGATTTTTTTCTTTAATTTTCTCTGGCAGTCAAGGGGTTAAGAGGTCACCATTTCCGGTATCCCCCGTCCACGACAACGAAGACACCTGCGTCAGAGAGAGAGAGAGAGAGAGAGAGAGAGAGAGAGAGAGAGAGAGAGGGGGGGGGGGGGGGGCATGAGATTGAGAGATTGTGATTTAGTCTGAAAAGCATCCGAAAAAGGCCGAAGCCCCCTGAAACTAAAGCCTTTTAGTAATCTAAGCCTCCAAAACAGCATTAGAAGTAGAATTAATATATTCAGTTAATTTTAAAGAGGTATTTATTTCTATACTCAATTAGTCTCTTCAAAAATGACATCTGGGGCCATCAAAAAGCCTGAAATCAGCCTAAAGGATGAAAAATATCATGCCGGTGAGAGAGAGAGAGAGAGAGAGAGAGAGAGAGAGAGAGAGAGAGAGAGAGAGAGAGAGAGAGAGAGAGAGAGAGAGAGAGAGAGAGAGAGAGAGAGCACGCACGCACGCACGCACACGCACACACACACTTTTATTTTAGCTCTGTTTGTTAGAAAGAACGATCCTACGTTGGTTTTAGTGCTTTCCCTTTTGTCAATGCACCTGCACCCCTCTGTCTGTCTGTCTGTCTGTCTGTCTGTCTGTCATCCTCTCCTGCGCGCGCTGACTATGAACTTTCCTAACGTATAAGAGATTGAAGAAAACAGAATTATCCTCTTTAGAATGAAAAACACTCTTAAAGACACACTGACGCACCACGATTAAGTCCCTTTTTTTTGTCTGGGTAGCTGTTACCCACATACAAATGTCCCCAACTTCAAATTGAGGCTGCTCTTTAAAATGATGTTTCGGTTGGAATTTGGAGGCATTTCTATGGGAGTCAGACTTGATCAAAACAAGATTTATTTATTTCCAGCTATAAGAGGGAAAACACGCGAAACCCGTGATTTTGACACATCGTGATCTGGTGGGTCTTTAAAACACAACACCAGCGTAGTTGTCCCTTCAAGTTTCATT
>CM065691.1:18080277-18103267 GCA_017654935.2 Phymorhynchus buccinoides
TCTCTCTCTCAAAGTTTGCATGGAAGGGCAGGCTGACTATACAACATGATATCATATTTTTACCTGCAATTTTAAACAACATTCTCATTTCTTTGAAGTTTTAATTGAACAGAACAGCTGCTTGTTGAAATTTAAAAACCACAAACTTTAACCATTTCACCGCCAACTTCGCATTTTTGCACCACAATGGTTTAACACCCATGTCACTAAAAGGCATCAAATCAGGGTCTGTTATCTAAAGACCCTATTCTCTTAATTTTGGGAGGTAAGGATAGTCCTTACTTTAAATATATATGTCACAGAGGAATCCGCAATATTACAGACAGGTTTTTGTTTCTACCCAGGTAAGTTTAATGGAATTTTTTTGTAGAAAAATGGCTGGCGGCGAAAGGGTTAAAGCAAAGACTGTATAGGGGAAGGTAAGCATCCGATCTCTTTTCCCTATATGAGTAGTGAGGACAGAAACACTGGTTATGTCCCTTTTAAACAGGACACATTTTGCACGTCGATAGGCCAGTTGAATTCTCCGTTCAAGTTCCAGTCTGAGTTTTTGGATAGCCTCCACTGTGAATGGTGTACTGTCCCCACTAACGATAACTCTATCAGCCCGGTTCGCCGAGCTCTTAAGTAGTCCATCTTACCCTTTTAGAATATCTTTGGTTAAAGTAAAACTAAAAGCAGGAATCCAAATTTTAATTTACAAATTTCCCATCTATGCCCCAAAAGAGGTGTACGTGGATCCAGGATATTATGTTCTTGTATTTGTTATGCAGAGGGAGGAGTGTGTAAGAAACAAAGAGGGCTGCAAAATTATTTTACACTGTTTTGTCAAAATGATATTTGAGTTGCATGCATTGTACTTGTAGAATGAAAAATAAGCTCAGTAATGAGTTTTATTATTAATGTTCTTTTGTTTGTGAACATGTTCTGTTACTTATTTTATAGGCTGATAATTTATTTTGCGGATTGTTGTTTGTTTGTTTTGTTTTGACAGACAGACAGAGAGAGACAGAGACAGAGAAACAGAGATTTGTTTAAAATGTATATTTAGAGGAAGAATAAAAAGTGTGGACAACGACAAACAGAGACTGAGAGAGGCAGACAGAGAGCTGACAGACAGGAGGGAAGTGGTGCCATTGTATAGTGTAATGTTTGTTCTTTGATAAAATTCCCACTTCAAGGTTGTACCCTGCCATCATAAAACACAGCTCTGTCTCACCCACTGACCTTGTTTCTTGGAAAGTGTGTGTGTGTGTGTGAGACTGTGTGTGAGCGTGTGTGAGAGAGACTGTGTGTGAGCGTGTGTGAGAGAGACTGTGTGTGAGCGTGTGTGTGTGAGACTCTGTGTGCGTTTGTGTGTGTGTGTGTGTGTGACTGTGTGTGTGTGTATTTGTGTGTGCATGTTGTTTGGTGTGTGTGTGTGTGTGTGTGTGTGTGTGTGTGTGTGTGTGTGTGTGTGTGTTACTCTGTGTGTGTGTGTGAGAGGTGTGTTTGTGTGTGTGCGCGTACGTGCATGTGTGAGTGTGTGTGTTGTTTGGTTGTGTTGCGTGGTTGTGTGTGTGTGTGTGTGTGTGTGTGTGTGTAAGAGAGAGTTTTTTTTACACACATATTGCATTTGTCATGGTCTGCATAATTGTTATAGACATGTGTAAAGAACTTTGGGTGGGTGTATATATTTCTTTTCTTTTTTATTTGTATCTGAAGACATGCGTGTATTTGTACCGCAGAGAGCAACATGATGAAATTCTGCTTAACGTCCTCCGGTCTGGAACAGACATATGGGACATTAGTAGATATAAAGATGTTGAGAACGATCCTGGAGGCAGTGCCTGTATGCAGTGCAACACCAGGAAGGTCCTGAATTTGTAACCATACAGATGTGTATAAAACAAAGAGCTACATGAAAGATAGCAAATGGCTTTAACCCTTTCACCGCCAATGTCGCATTTTTGCACCACAATAGTTTAACACCCATGTCACTAAAAGACATCAAATCAGGGCCTGTTATCCAAAGACCCTATTTTCTTAATTTTGGGAGGTAAGGACAGGCCTAATGTTATAAACATCACAGAGGAATTTGCAATATTGTATTTTTTTTTTCTTTACCCAGTTAAGTTTAATAGTATTTGTTGGCTGAAAAATGGCTGGCAGCGAAAGGGTTAATAAACATCATATAATAAAACATCTAAACATTGCAAGCACATCTGTTCATGAATGATGCGAATGAATGAATGAAAAGTAGTGTTTTACATCCTCTCGACCCGGCAAGGCACATATGGGACATTTAATGAATGGTGCCATTTGAAATTGTCAGATGAGAGGCGTGCAATTCATTTAATTTTTAGGTTAGAAGTAAATCATATTAAGAAAAAAACCTAAAACTTTCAGGAATAGAAACTCAATTAAACAAATAGCTTGTTGTTCTGCATGGCTAATATTGTACAGCTCAATCTGGTTAAAATATCAAATAGTTTTTCGTGCAAGCTGTTACATGGTCATTTAAAATACATATGTGTTGCATCTTTGATCAGCACAAAAGTTTTTTTTGTCTGTCTTTTTTCTCATCTTTAACCAGACGCGAAGCGAGAGCTGGTGAATGTTTTCAGGGTTTTCTGTTTGTTCCTGTCTGTCTGTCTGCTGTCTGGCTATCTATCTACAGTAGAGAACTGATAACTCAAAAGTGGATAACTCAAGAACACTGGATAACTCACACTAATGTTTTGGGTCCCAGTATAATAATCTCTATGTTGAAAAGTCTTTTGAACTCAAAATATATCTCAAAATAAAATCTCTGTCCCTTCAATTTTGACTTAAGCGCTTTTTACTGTATGTGAACACAATAACGTTTGAACGGAAGTACCTAGGAGGCTTAAACTTTGCGAATTGCGTACCGATAGGTATTTAGGATATCTAGGTCAAGTTCGAAAATGAAGGTCAAGGTCACTGGAACCGGCTTTTTGATCTCTACCTGTCAATAGTGCGCAAGCTACGGTTGAGATCCTCGCTGGCACAGGGGTACTGTAAAGTGTAGGTGTAGACTGTTTAGTTAGACTTTAGCTTCAGGGGTGTTTGTCTGTTTGTTTCAGCAAGGTCACTGGACCCGAAATGCTGCCGGGCAGCTGTTTGATTTAGCGTTTTAATGCTCTAGTTTGAGTTTCGGATTCATACAATATAAAATATGAGATGTTGCAGTTTTACTTAGATGACTCATTTGATAAAAGTAAGGGGGTAAAATATAGGGGAAATGCAGGCACATTAACAACGGAATGTAGAACCATAATAATCAAAGTCAAAATCAAAGGTCAAAGTCAAAAATACTTTATTATCACGTTAGGTGAAATTACAGTGTGGTCTCGTACAAACACAATACAAGCAAGGAAACACATTTGCATGCATTAAAAATAGAAAAAAACCTAAGGGAAAATGAATAACAAATCATGCTTCGCCAAAAAATTGAACATAGGGTCGATACAAGCGACTATCAAAACATTAAGAACTGCCCTCTTTCACACCATTTCTATCCTCGCATTCATTTATTCACCCCCACCCTACCCCCAAAACCCCACCCTCTCCAAGTCGCCCCAAGCTTTCACATATTTTGGGTCCCTTCCCGTTCCCAACATTTCATGCGCCTCTGCCTATATGTGTGAGGAGGGCTTTCGTGAATGATTTTGCCTGTGTTTCTTCCTTTGCTTTTCTCTCTTTGCAATATTTTTGTGAACCACTGCATGGAATAAAAATCAATTACAGTGGAGAGCTGGTAACTCAAAAACACTGGATCAGTGGCGTAGGGATAGGTGGAGCAGGGGGGGCGGCTGCCCCCCCCCCCCCCCCCTCTCCTTGGCTCATAGGAGGGAGGGCAGACATGTCTTCCTGCTCCCCAAAAATTTGAGCAAGCCAGCAAGTGAAAAGGAGAGAGAACGAATGAAAATGGAGTGTCCTCTTGGTCTGAATCAGACACATATGGGACATTTGTAAATACAAATATGGTGGGAACAATATTGGAGGCAATGCCCGGAGGCAGTACGAAACCAGTAAAGTCCTGATTTTTTATTTATTAATACAGATAGCTGTAGCGGTGACCACGCCTCGGTTAAACCTCATCGGCTATGGCACCGCCACAAGTATTAAAAAAAAAAAAAGGAGAGAGAGACTTTGCAAGCTTGCATTATAGGGACATAGTTGTGTTGTTTTCAGGTTGCTTTATTAGCCCTCTACTTCATTCCAGAATGGTGAGGTATTGGTTGTTATTTGTGTACCTTCTTTGCTGTTGTTTTGCTTCTGCCATCACAATATGAGAATCGCTGCAGAAAATCTCTTCAAATGTTGTAGGTGGTAAATCTGTGGCAGCTGGCCCCCTTCCCCTGGCTCAGGGGGAGGGGGGGGGGCAGACATGCTACCACTAAAATGAGAGAGAGAGAGAGAGAGAGAGAGAGAGAGAGAGAGAGAGAGAGAGAGATTCAAAGGCTCCACTTTTTATATTAATATCGATTTCTTTAAAATCCTGATGCTAAAATTATGTCCGTTCTTAAATGTATAAGTACTAGATCTATCAACCTTTTTTTTTCTGCCCCCTCCCCCCACCTCCCCACTGGTCCATATACTTTGTTATCAAAGGTAAGTTTACCTTTGATCCATATTCTATGCCACATTTTGAACTTTGAAATGGAAAATTGTGATAAATTGTTAATTTGTTGTTATTGAAAGTGAATCCCAAACTTGGAGGCATTTGCACTGGCTTTTACTAGTACTACAGGAAAGGGGATTATTTGGCCTTTGGGGACCTTCCCTAACACCAGCTGTCTAACATTTCTTTGGCCAGGAGAGTGGGGATATTTTGGGCAAGACTTCTTTACTTTACTTTACTTTTAACATTGTGCCCAGTCCTCCCTAATAGTAATGCTCCCTTTGCTATCTTAGAAAAAAAATAATAAAAAAGGAAAGAAAGGAAAGAAAAAGAGGTAGAAATTGAATATAGTTCCATGCTATAGCTTTAGCTTATTCTCCCTTGACAAGCCTTCATTGCATCCTTTACATTCAAATTATCGTCAGCTTAGACCCCCACCCTCACCCCAACTGAGCACTTGGAACTACCCCACCCCCACCCTCTTCCGTGACTGACTAATCCACCCTTGTACATGGTGGTATTTTTTATGTTCTTCTCATGTCTTTTTTTAATGTGCAGGATATTTTCTTTCATTCATATCTTTTTTATTGTTGATCGTGATTAAAACTACTGGATTATAAAGTGTTTTTGTAGCATTTACTAAGACGCGTAACTTAACAAATCCGTCTGCCTTGCCTGTGTGTCCGTGCCCCCCCCCCCCTGTGTTTGCTGGCAATCCTGTCCCCCCCCCGGCTTCAATATGCAATATGTTCCTACGCCACTGTGGATAGCTCACAATAATTTTTGGGTCCCAGTATAATAATCTCTATGTTGAAAAGTCTTTTTCAGTTTTTAACTCAAAATATTGGCTATCTCGAAATAACTTTTCAGTCCCATCAATTCGCGATTTTTACTGTACGTCAAATTTTAGGGGATGTTACATTATTATGATGCCAACACAATTCTCTGTGTGTGTTTAAGTGTGTGCTTGTATGTGTGTATGTGCATGCTTGTATGCGTTTGCTTGTGTGGGTATGGGTGTGTGTGTGTGTGCGTACTTGTGAGTTTGTATACACATGTATGTGTGTGTGTGTACATGCGTGTGTGCGAGTGTGTGCCTGCGCGTGCGCATACAGTGTGTTTGTGTGTGTGTGTGTGTGTGTGTGTGTGAACAGAACAGAACAGAACAGAACAGAACAGCTGTTTATTGCCTTAGAAGTCAAAAACAACAGACTT
Source organism: Phymorhynchus buccinoides (assembly GCA_017654935.2). Classification (NCBI taxonomy): domain Eukaryota; kingdom Metazoa; phylum Mollusca; class Gastropoda; order Neogastropoda; family Raphitomidae; genus Phymorhynchus; species Phymorhynchus buccinoides. The sequence goes on from CM065691.1 coordinate 18,086,120, forward strand.
ATTTGGCACAAAACAATATCAATTTAAACTAACAGGATTGCTCCTTATATTTTGAGATGTAAAAGAGGAAAACATGTCTATAGCCATGATCTTTGTTTAGTAGGTCTATTGTTTTCCTCTTTCTTTAAAACAATCGTAAATGAATTTTGATATTTCTTTTTGGTAGCACTTATAATGAATTAAATAACTTATATTTTTATTAATTGAATAATCCAAAATGTATTTTAATTGTATAACAAGATTCTTTCTTAATTCATCATATTTAGTGCAGTCATTTAAAAAATGAAATTCATCTTCGATCTTATTGCAGGATACGCATTTTCTATTTTCCCTCGTTAGGTTTTGGTATCTTCCTTTTTCAGTCATAAGATCATGAGAACTTGTACGTCATTTGGTGAAAAGAAATCGATGTTTTTTGTTTGTATTTCTTACTAAGTATTGTTCCATACCATAATCTTTTGTTATAGCATTATAGAAAATTAGCTTAGATGTCTCTTGTTTTTCTTTTTTCCAGAACTGAATATATAGATCTTCCAACTTCTTTTGCATTGCATAACATAACCGTTTAATATTTAATGTATTCTGATTGTCCCAAATGTGTTTGAAGCCTAGTGTCCTAAAAATATTTTGAACTGTTGTTATCCATTTGTCTTTATCACCATTTTTATAAGTATGGTCGTAAAGTAATTTAATGTAAGAATTCTGATTTGAGTTAATTATATGGAACCAAAATGTTATCACCTGATGTATAATCATAAACATGATCGGGAATCTGCCTAGTTCTCCTAAAGTAGGCAATATGATCGCTTTTTTATGCACACCTAAAACCTGTCTACAGAACTTTGTATGCATATTTTCAAATGTAAAAGAACCTGATAAGCATTTCGTAAACACTTCATTTATATCCAAATTATCCTGCCAGTTAAATGTTACTGGAAACCATACTTCAGCACCATAAGTTAAAACTGGTTGTATCATTCTATCAAACAATTGTAATGTTATATTAGGCTTCATGTCTTGCCCATGTATTGCTTTTCTAATAGCATGAATAGCTTTGTTACTTTGTTTCGATAAGTGAGCTTGTGCCGAATGAAACTTTCCACTTTGGTGAAAAATTACCCCAAGATATTTGTATTGCTCAATTGTTTCAATTATATTGTCACCACAATAAAAGAAAAAAATCAGTTTTAGGGACTGATTTAGTAAAAATCACCACCTTCGTTTTATTAATATTTATTTTTAATCCCCATTGTACGCAGTATTCATGTAATTTATCTAACTTAGCTTGTAAACCAATCTTTGTTGTTGAGAGCAATGCCAAATCATCAGCATATAGGAGACATGGTATTTTGTCTGTTGTAGTTAGGTATGGTGAGTCTGTATTTCCTATATATTCAACAATATCATTCACATAAACATTAAATAGGGTTGGACTTAAGGTGCTGCCTTGGTGAACTCCTTTCTTTATAAGTATTTCGTCTGAATAATTATTGTTGTGCTTTGTACAAATTGTTGCATTTTCATACATAGTTTGAATAACTTTAAACACTTTACCCCTTATTCCAATTTTGTTAAGTTTTACAAATAGAGCGTCATGCCACACATTATCAAACGCTTTCTGGAAATCTACAAAACAACAATAAAGTCTCGAGTTCTTTGTGTTTATAGCATTTTCAACAAGTTTAGTTAGTACGTATATGTGATCTGTTGTTCTACATTTTTTTCTGAAACCAGCTTGTTCTTTAATAAGACTATTAGTGTCTTCCAAGTAATCTGATATTCTCAGATTTAATATTTGACAAAACAATTTTCCCACGGAATTAGTTAGTGTGATTCCTCTATAGTTTTCTGGGTTAAATGATGATCCGTTCTTATATATAGCAACACTTACTCCTTTTTTCCATGCTGATGGGTATATGCCAGTATCTAAAACCGTGTTAAAAATATGTTTTAATATTTCAATTAGTTCGGGAGTGGCACATTTTATCATTTCATTTAAAATTCCATCTTTTCCAGGCGATTTCTTGTTCTTTAATCTTTTAATTGCTTTTCCAAGTTCTGCTATTGTAATTGGTTTGTTAAATATTTGATTTTTAGTGTGAGATAAACTATCATGCAGGTTCTGTATTTCTTCTTTTTGTTTTTTCGTTTATATCAGGTTCTGTTCCAATAAGATTTCTTAAGTGTTCCAGCCATTTAATATAACTAAGATTATTTATGCTTTTTGATTGTGCATCTTCACATTCACTTAACTGCTTTAACGTTTTCCATAATAAATTTGGGTCCTCGTCTATCATATCGTGTAATTTTGATACCAATGCATTTTTAAATGTTCTCTTTTTACGTTTAATATATTTGTTGTATGTTTTGCTTTTTGAAAAATATTTTTGTTGCAAACCACGCTTAAATGGATTTTGATTGACTGCATTTAATAAAGATTTTACTTCTTTTCTCATTTTAAAGCACTCTAAATTAAACCATTTCTTATCTCGTTTTCTTTTGGTTCGTGTTTTCACTGGCTTAGCTTTTAGGCTTAACTTTGCCGTTTCAGTAAAAAGCAATGACATGTCCTCTATGCATTTATTGAGATCACCTTGTAGTTGGTTCATATAACTTTCTTTTGCTTCTTGGTTAATTGTATGCGATAATGTAATTACTTGAGATTTGAGTTGACTCATTTGTGACTGTATTGTTGGTAGTTTAAATGCATTTTGGAAGGAATCTTTGGATGTTTCATTCCATTGAAAGTGCTTAGATGGATCTCCAATTGGTTTATTGGTATCACCTGTGTGATAATTTCTTTTTATTGTATGTTTATTATTGTAAAAGACACAGTCAACAATTGGTACGTTTACTTTTAACATCAAAGGATTGTGATCAGATAATTCAGTTAACCCTTTTACTTTCATAAATTCTACCTGCTTCAAAAGACTTTGTGAACAAATATAATAATCTACTACGCTACATCCTTGATGTTGATAACACGTATATCTACCTTCTAAGTCTCCCAGAGTTCGTCCATTTAAAATCAATAATTGATTATCCATGCACGTATTTATTAATTTGTTACCATATTTGTCCTCACTCCAATACTCTATCACTTTATTGTCTTCTACTTTCTCCAGTTGTATGGTCGAGAATATCGGTTGTAACTGTTGAACTGTTGACCGCCATGTTCTTGCTGGTGATACTGTGGCCGTCTCTGCCCATATGGTACGTCGTGCTCATACTGGTGATGTTGTGGTCCTCTCGGCCCATATGGTGCGTCGTGTCCATCCTGTCCGTTGTTTTCCCTCGTCCAGTATCGTCTCCACCCTGGCCTGTAGGGTCCTCTGTGACTGTCCCACTGTGGTCTGGAGTCCCATGTCCTTGGTTTGTTCGTATCGTTTCTTGTGTTCCCATCGTGGTCTGTTTCTGAACTGGTGAGCCTGGTCTTCCTCGTCTTCTGTCTCACTGACGTTTTCTGACTGGAACTTCTTTTTGTGTTTTGTGTCTTTCTTGTCCCTGGTGGTTCTATTGTTCACACCACGATTCAGGAATTTGGGTCTTGGGTTCTTTTTGGTGGGTCGTTCCCACAGTAGTGCCTCAAGGTGTCTGCCAATATTGCTGGCCAGTATGCTGCTGCCTTGTTCGGATGGATGAATTGCATCCCGAAACAGCCTCTTGTTTTCAATTCTGATGTTGTGTTCAACAAATGTGATTTGTTCTTCTTTGAACAGTCCTCTGTGAACCAAAGCGTTGAACACTTTTCTTTTTGACTCCAAATCTTCGTCTTTTGTTTGAATTGCTTGACTCACCACTATTTTAGTTTCTTTTAATTCTTTCTTGATTTTCTGTATTGTTTGGATCAGTTTCCCGCTTGCTGTTTCTGCTTCTTCGGTTTTTATATGTGTGTGTGTGTTCATTCTTAAGTTTAACGTCTATCCACCTTATGATGATCTTTTTAAAAAATAATAAAATTGTGTCTTGATGGTATTTTGAATGTGCGTCTGGAAGAGGGATGGGTGTGGGTGTAGGACGAGAGTGTATGAGGCTATGTACAGATATAATTTACATAAATAAAATGGGGGAAGTGGTTATGTGGGTCTGTGAACATGCATAATTTTTGTAATTTGTGTGTATGTGTGCGCATGCATGCGTGTGTGTGTGTGTGTACGTGCGTGCGTGTGTGTATGTGCGTGTGTGCATGTATGTGTGCGTGTGTGCATGTATGTGTGTGTGTGTGTATGTGCGTGTGTGTGTGTGTGTGTGCAGGCAACGTGGAGAGCTTTCAAGACGCCTTCACTGACTCTGATGTCAGTGCGGGAGCCATTGCCCTGTCGTTCTATTCTGGATTCTGGGCCTACAGTGGATGGTGAGAGAGAAACTCAGAAAGAGAGAGACGGAGAGGGAGTATGTGAGAGCTATAGAGAGAAAGAGAGGGAGAGAAGGAGAGAGACAGAATGTTACAATGCGTAAATATTCACAACGTTGCAATTCAGTGATAGAAATGTTTGGAACAACAGCCTTTATTTTCGTGATGACAATTTATGTCTTCCTATGATGCTGGTAGGAAAGAGAAGGAACTGATAGAAGTTTGTATGATATTAAGCATGGTGTGATTTTTTGTTTGTTACAGGAGTTACTTGAACTTCTTGACAGAAGAACTTGTTGAACCGCACAAGTGAGTTATTTCTCTGTTTATGAGTTCACATTTCTTGAAATCCTTTATAAGAGATCAACAAAATAAGTTCACTTACAAAGAGCAAAATAATTAAAGCTAGAAAAAAATGTCGATGCATTTCTGACACAGAATGCTAACACATTCGATATACAGACAAACCTCTATTTTAAGACTTCCAAAATGTCCGGAAAAATCGGTCGTAAATTGGAGGGGTCATATGACGGAGGTTTTCACTGGCAGCCGTAGAAAGAAAAAGTTCAGCACAGTTCATACTCTCTTCTTCATGCACACATACAATGACATATTAAAACTGGATTTGGGTCTTTCCAACTCCATAGGATTGTGCAATCGATGTATTACAGTTTCACTTCGCCGACTTCTGTTAATCACCTCCACTCTCGTCCAAAGTCAGTGGTTTTCTTTTTCAAAGTCAGTGGTTTTCGTGCTTTTCCTACGCTTTCCGCCATCTTTTCTACAACAAGGGAAGCGACTCCGCTTACAGGCCCTTGACCGTGGTTGTTTCCCTTTGCTCGAAGTCTATGCAGACGACAACAACGGTCGTAAAAACCAGCAAAATGGCGGTCGTAAGTCGCGTTTTAGAGGAAGTCGTTTAAGAGAGGTCGTTTACATAGTAAAATGCATCCGTGCCAACAAATCCGGTCTCAAATGAGAGGTGGTCGCTTAACAGAGGGTCGTAAAATAGGGGTTTGTCTGTACTCTTAGAATTGCTTTGATAAATTAACAGGACAAATTATTAATGAGATAGTCCCTATGCAGCTTTTTCCAGACACGGAATACTATGTTGCATGCCATATTTAAATCTTAAAAGTTTTAACCCTTTCACTGCCAACCATCTCTGTGCCAACCATCCGCCGTGGTGTAGTGGTTAGCGTTGCGGACTACTGGCTGGGAGGTATTGGGTTCGAATCCCATCAGAGGCGAGGGTTTTTTTCGGTCCTGGACCGACTCCTACCCAGAGTGAGTGGCTATGGGCTCAATGGGAAGACTGAAACCACACAGTCGAGTTTCATCCGCTTAACGGATGCGATTCTGAGAGTGTTGCTCTAATTGCAAGACCAACACTGCAGGTGTCTGTAGTTCTCGGGCCTGGTTAACGCTGGGATATCATTATGAAAGGAAGCGTAGAATACAGCCCTGCCATGCAGTCTCAGACCGATACAGAACTCCATAGCATCATCATCATCATCGTTATCATCGGCCTCATTTTCCATCAATCATAAAATTTTAAAAATGTCTCAAATTCTGTGGCTTTGCATGCCCTGCTCTCATGGTGACCTCAGTTTCGGTTTCCAATCCAGTCTATGCCTTGGTGCGTTCGGGTCAAAGTCATGGGGATCAGTGTGTTCTGGGGAGCTGTCGGTGGACGGTCGTGGTGGCGCCCTCGGAGGAGGACCTCACTCACGCTGGCTCCGCGACTAAGAGAATAGTGTCGTCAGTAGGGGGCTTAGTAGGTGGTGTCCTGAACAGGCTCCATTGAACTCCACCGAAGTGACTCAGCAGAAGTGCAGTGTCTCCTCGGTTGGTTGCCTCCTGACGGCCTAACATAGATTCGCTCCCCTTGGACTGCTGGTCTCGGATTCTGCGACTTGAACAAACCGGGGTGTAGCTGCGAATCGGGATTCGGAACGAGCGGCGTGGGAGCAACGCCACTGTACGGCCCAGAAGATGGGACAGCAAAAAAACACAAAAAACAACAACCAAAAAACCCATCTCTGTGCCAAAAATTTCCATTAAACATATTTGGCTACAGAAAAGATTTCGTCTGCACTATTGGGGGATTTTTCTGTGACACATTTAGAATAGGGTCAATCCTTACTACTCGAATTTAAGAATACAATATCATTCAATAATAGACCCTGATTTCAAGAATTTGAATGACTTGGGTGTTGAATCATTGTGGTGCAAAAATGCAACATTGGCGGTGAAAGGGTTAAAGTGATAGAAAATGTTTAAAATGTAATACTGGAGAAATTGGTGACAGGTTTCATTACCTTTTTTCTTGTCCTTATTTTGATGAAAGTCATTCAAATCTACTACCAAAGCGATGTATCATAAGACCTAATTGTGTTGAATATGAGCAACTATTTTCCTCCGCAAATAAAAACTTATTGCGCAATAGTGTTCAGTTAATTAATATAATCCAAAATAATATGTTGTAGTATAACTGATTTTGCAATTGTTAGAAGTACATAGTTATTATTTAACGGATAATTTTTTTTTGTATGTATCTGCATGCTTCAAATGTTCTGTTGCATTTTGTGTTTCCTCTGTTGTGCATAATCCTCCATATCCCAATATTTAGGGATGAAAGGAATTAAATTGAATTGAATAGGGCATTTGCCGCGTGCCAGCGACCTTGAAGCTCACTGAGTTGAATTTAGGGAGTTGAATTAGAAAGGTCAGCGTAACTCTGGCAGAACGAGCGCGGGCAGATTAGTAGTCTAGTATAGAGAACGAGCAGTCGTGGCAAATGCCCTATTCAATTGAAATTAAAGTATTAAACAGCCCTTGTGTTGGTAGGGTAGGTGTGGCCAGTTTGCCTCTGGGTCTTCTCAGCAATCTTGGGTGCTTCTTTTTCATTATTTATGGCACTTGAAATTTTCTGTTTGTGTTAAAGATTTGTCCTGCATGGGGAAACCAGACATAACGGAATTTGGGCAATAATTGAGATTGTGTTTTTGCAAGATGAGGCAAAGGTTCTTAAGTCAATACACAAAAAAAAATAGAATTGAATTATTTTGTCTAGTTTTAGTTTTATAGCCATTTGAAGTTCGATGTTTGAGATAGATCATTTGCAGAAATCGGACATAGAAGACAGAATTTGACATCACATTCACATTTTAGTCAGTGAAAGATTGGCCTGCGGATTGATTCTTGCTTACACTGTATTGTACAGAGATTTGCTTACCAAGGTCCAACTCCTAGTGTCTGTCTTCAAAACTCCTAGTTCAAGTGTTTCAGTGCTCTCCAAATACCATAGTTGTAAGTCTGGGTTTGCTTTTGTTGTTTGTTGATGTACCCTGGATAAAAGACTCCACGGATAATCCCTACAGTCGAAGCACTTGAACACCATGGTACAAATGCATCATGAGAACATTACGTGTGTAGACGTTTTTGATTACTCTGTCACGCGGGCAGCCACACTTCGACTTCTGGGGGATTTTGGAGACTGATAATATTATGCTAGGAGCTTGTCATGGCTAAAGACAATTCCCGCATAACTATGCATAGCATAGCAACATTTTGATGTAGCTTTGGTGTTCTAGCCTATGTCACCTGGTCTGTGCAGGAATCTTCCTCGGGCCATCAAGATATCCATGTGCACCATGATCTGTGTCTACCTGGTGGTCAACATCGATGTAGCCTTGGTGTTCTAGCCTATGTCACCTGGTCTGTGCAGGAACCTTCCGCGGGCCATCATGATCTCCATGTGCACTGTGATCTGGTGGCCAACATCGATGTAGCCTTGGTGTTCTAGCCTATGTTACATGGTCTGTGCAGGAACCTTCCGCAGGCCATCATGATCTCCATGTGCACCGTGATCTGTGTCTACCTGGTGGCCAACATCGATGTAGCCTTGGTGTTCTAGCCTATGTCACCTGGTCTTTGCAGGAACCTTCCGCTGGCCATCATGATCTCCATGTGCACCGTGATCTGTGTCTACCTGGTGGCCAACATCAATGTAGCCTTGGTGTTCTTGCCTATGTCACTTGGTCTGTGCAGGAACCTTCCGCGGGCCATCATGATCTCCATGTGATCTGTGTCTATCTGGTGGCCAACATCGATGTAGCCTTGGTGTTCTAGCCTATGTCACCTGGTCTGTGCAGGAATCTTCCTCGGGCCATCAAGATATCCATGTGCACCGTGATCTGTGTCTACCTGGTGGTCAACATCGATGTAGCCTTGGTGTTCTAGCCTATGTCACCTGGTCTGTGCAGGAACCTTCCGCGGGCCATCATGATCTCCATGTGCACTGTGATCTGGTGGCCAACATCGATGTAGCCTTGGTGTTCTAGCCTATGTTACATGGTCTGTGCAGGAACCTTCCGCAGGCCATCATGATCTCCATGTGCACCGTGATCTGTGTCTACCTGGTGGCCAACATCGATGTAGCCTTGGTGTTCTAGCCTATGTCACCTGGTCTTTGCAGGAACCTTCCGCTGGCCATCATGATCTCCATGTGCACCGTGATCTGTGTCTACCTGGTGGCCAACATCAATGTAGCCTTGGTGTTCTTGCCTATGTCACTTGGTCTGTGCAGGAACCTTCCGCGGGCCATCATGATCTCCATGTGATCTGTGTCTATCTGGTGGCCAACATCGATGTAGCCTTGGTGTTCTTGCCTATGTCACCTGGTCTGTGCAGGAACCTTCCACGGGCCATCATGATCTCCATGTGCACCGTGATCTGTGTCTACCTGGTGGCCAACATCGATGTAGCCTTGGTGTTCTAGCCTATGTCACTTGGTCTGTGCAGGAACCTTCCGCAGGCCATCATGATCTCCATGTGATCTGTGTCTATCTGGTGGCCAACATCGATGTAGCCTTGGTGTTCTAGCCTATGTCACCTGGTCTGTGCAGGAACCTTCCACGGGCCATCATGATCTCCATGTGCACCGTAATCTGTGTCTACCTGGTGGCCAACATCGCCTACCTGGGTGTACTGTCTCCGACGCTAATGACCCAGTCCACTGCCGTCGCTGTAGTGAGTATAGTGATTGATGCGCTTGTGTTGTCATCAGTAGGAATTGTTCGGAAATAATTAAGGGGAGTAATTTCATGGTGTGTGGGAGTGATCTTGCCTAATTCAATCGGTCAAACAGGGGAAGTCACTCTACCTTCAGTTCTCGTAGCCTATCAACTAGTGTGTTTGAGCAGACATACAGCACTTAGAACACCATGCGTCATACTTTTACGTCACATTTTGCAAGTTTTATCAGTTTGTGGCTACTGCCAACCCCTAATTTAAAAAAAAAAAAAGTTTGCAATTCGCTGACTCGCATCCTGCGGTTTCAAGCTTCAGTTGCCATTGTTTCTATGGCATTTGACCGAGTAATGGAGGTTAGCAACTCTAATTTTCACGGAGTGCTCTCCCCTAGTTTTTTTTTCCGAAAATCGTCTATTGATAAAGACGCAGCACGTGGCAGCCAAGATGCTGTGGTAGTGTTTCACGGTGGTGGCTGTGAAGTGATTGCTTCGATTGCCCTCGACGGCACAACTTGTGGTTTTGCTTACCGTCATTTTCGGACTATTGCCCACTGCAACAACCATGTTTTGCTAGAGTGAATGCCCTTGGTAGCTGCTTGAGTACTGACCAAACAAGGGAATAACTCGCCAATAACCCTATTTAAGGCCACTAAATGGCTGCCTTTTGCAAGAGTGAATGCCCCTTTCAGTACTGACCAAAAAGGGATTCACTCTCACTGTCAAGGGCGTTATTAACCCTAGTTGCAGAAGCCATAAGGCGATATTTTTTTCTCCAATTTAGACCTATGCGCCCACTAGACGAGGGCACCCAATTTGTGGACAAAAACATGAAAAGAGGGAGGCAAAGATTACTGTGCACCATACACTAGACGTTGAAAGAGTTAACTAGTCTCTGATACAACAAATACTTTAAAATCCTTCAAAGTCCCTATTATTGTTGAAAATACTGTCCAACAGATGCCTTAACCCTTCATCAAAAGTATAACTAATCTTTTTAGAGCTTCAAGTGCCATAATTCTACCCGTTTTTGTTAAGAAAAAAAGCAAACAATAACTGGAAGTTGCGCAAATGAAACTGCTAGTTTGAAAGGGGAGCCTACTCTCAGGCATCAGAATTGTCAGAGGATCAGAGGATTTCAGAGGATTAAGAATTTCTGACAGAGAATTGGCTTCTCTTGTCAGAGGTTTTGCCTTTTTATTGAGTGTTATCCTTTGTGTTAAATAGCATTTTAAAAGTGATTTATCACTATATTAAGCCTTTTTTGGTGGTGTTCGGAACTCATTTCAGTGCTGTCCCTCTACAGTCTTGGGCCTTGATGCCCCTTTTACCGCCGTTTTCAGAGGATTGGACTTCAGACTATTCTGATGCCTGTACTCTAGTTGGGAATCAGTACTAAGGTCGAAAATACATTTCGTCCTAAGGTCGAATATACATTTCGTCCTAAGGTCGAATATACATTTCGTCCTAAGATCGAAAGTGCTCAGTTCGTCCTAAGGTCGAATGTACATTTCGGCCTAAGGTCGACTGCAACATTTCGTCCTAAGGTCGAAAGTGCTCAGTTCGTCCTAAGGTCGAATCTACATTTCGTCCTAAGGTCGAATCTACATTTCGTCCTAAGGTCGAATGTATATTTTGTCCTAAGGTCGAAAGTGCTCAGTTCGTCCTAAGGTCGAATCTACATTTCGTCCTAAGGTCAAATCTACATTTCGTCCTAAGGTCGAATCTACATTTCAGTCAGTCTTTCGTTTAGTTCAAAAGATCTGGCAAACGAGCAGAGGGAGGAGAGAGAGAGAGAGAGAGGGGGAAGAGAGAGAGAGAGAGGCAGAGACAGAAAGACAGACAGAATGAGAGAGAAGGTCGAATCTACATTTCAGTCAGTCTTTCGTTTAGTTCAAAAGATCTGGCAAACGAGCAGAGGGAGGGAGAGAGAGAGAGAGGGGGGGGGAGAGAGAGAGAGAGAGAGGCAGAGACAGAAAGACAGACAGAATGAGAGAGAGACACACACGCACGCACACACACGCACACACACACATACGCGCACGCATGCATCTACCACTCATCACCCACCCACCTGCTTCACAAATGAAAAAGTCCACCCCACCACCCCAAAAAATTGTTACGCCCAGAGCTGAGCACTTTCGAGCTTAGGACGAAATGTAGATTCGACCTTAGGCCGAAATGTATATTCGACCTTAGGACGATCTGAGCACTTTCGACTTTAGGACGAATTGTTGCAGTCGACCTTAGGACGAAATGTACATTCCAACATTTTTTTTTCGCGACCTTCGTCCGATCTGTGTATCATTCGACCTTAGGACGAAATGTATTTTCGACCTTATTCTTGTAACCCCTCTAGTTTATGACTAGTAATGGCAGTCGGCAAGTGTTTACCTAACACGCTTCAAAATTTGACTTTTCTTTTGCCAGGTTGATATCGCCTTCTAAACGAGGGTGCCTTTTTCTTTCATTTTGTTCAAAGTTTTCTTGAAAATTGCCTGATTCTCCTTATACACACAAGCGCCTAATGGTCCGAAAAATATGGTATTTGTTTCTGTCCACACCCAACCTGCATCCACAATGAGTATGCTATGGGCACAATGGGTTGTTTTGTGCTGGCAATTTCCTCTGATTGTACAAGTTCCTCTTTTTGTGTTTTGTTTTCTTCTTTTCCTGCTCCCGTTTTCTCCCTATTATTAGTATCTTTGACTCCGTGTTTTCCTTTTCTTACTGTCCTACTATTTTTCTGCCTTATTGACCCATTTTAATTTTTTACTTAAAGACAAACTGACACACCACGATTAAGACCCTTGCTTTTTTCTGGGTAGCTGTGACCCACATACAAATGTCCCCAACTTCAAATTGAGGCTGCTCTTTAAAATGATGTTTTGCTTTGAATTTGGGGGCATTTTGTATGGGAGTCATACCTGGTCAAAACAAGATTTCTTACCAGCTATAAGAGGGAAAACATGTGAAACCTGTGATTTTTACACGTGATCTGGTGGGTCTTTAAAAATCTTCCAAACAGGTGTTTTTTTTTATCCTGTGAAATCAGAATGTGTTGGCTGAATGCAGCGAGGAAAAATGGGAAACTGAAGACCTGACACTTACATAGATTACACACTATGCCCATATGGCCTGGGAACACGGGAGAAGAAGAAGAAGAAAAAGAAAGCAGCGGATTGGCATATGTGATAAAGTTGGTCCTTTAACTCATTCGCATCGCAACCATTTTGAATTATTACAAAAAAAACTCAACAAATCACTCCAGCCATGCACACAAACAAAACCATGCATAAACAAAAGGAGAAATGAAGGAAGATTACAGGTTTTTACTTCAGGTTTAGACATCTATAGGGAAGTGGTAGATCAGACTTTTTTTTTATATAAACGTTATATAGAAAATCTCTCTACATTGATTGGTTCCCCCCCACAACGAACCACTACAAAAGCAAAGTCAGGGGCAAAATTGTGGTCTAAGGAGTGCGAAGTGAGTTTAGAAGTGACCAAGGTATGGTGTGCACACAGATTTACTTCCCTTGAAGCAAATGCATCAAATTGACAGCTATCTATTAATTCCGACCATATATGGCCGGAACGACTTGAATGAGTGAATTGAGTCTAGTTTATTTCTTTTTGGTTTGCAGACGTTTGCAGAGCACACGATGGGAGTGATGCAGTGGCTGATGCCCATTCTGATCGGCATCTCTGTGCTGGGTACAATCAACGGCACCATTCTCTCCATGTCTAGGTAAGATTATGATCAAATTGTGTCCCTTGGGAAAAAATGGCATCATTATTTTCTGGTATCTTGTTCAGGTTGTCACTCTCCCTGCCTTGAATGATTTTTGCATTTTTATAATTCATTGAAGCAGTCCTGTGTTTATTCGGTTTCATATGTTCTTTATATGTAAATATTCAAAATAATAATAATAATGGGAATTTATATAGCGCTCTTTCTCACATGAGCTCAGTGCGTTTTACATTGATAACAAGAACATTAAAGGCAAACAAACAAATAAATCATTAGAAAGTAAAATAAACATGATGCTTGCACGCAACGTTCTCTTTCTTCCTCACACACACACCCACACACATACACACACACACACGCATGCATGCAGGTACACACACACTTACACACACACATGCACACACACACACATACATGCGCGCACACACTCACACACACACACACTCACGATTAAACAAGAGTAAAAGAGTTACAATATAAAAATTATAAGAAGAAACATAGACCACATTCACCTTCTCAATCAAGCTTATATACAATACTGGAAATATATACCGCCATCGACATACCAGTTACATGACTAATTATAATAGACAATTTTTGCAAAAACAAAGATACCCTTCTACCTCCTTTACAAGCGTTTAAAGTTTACAAGACCTAGATTGTTTACCACATTTTACATACAACTTACAAAATATAAAAGAATTGCAAAACAAAATTTCACAAGATTTCTGCAATGAAACGGACCCCCCACCCCCACCCTCACACACAAACACTAATCAATCATAATATGTCCGAAACAAGTGAGTTTTAAGGGCAGAGCGAAAGGCAGAGATACAGAGTCAGATGAGCGGACATGTTGTGGGAGGGAATTCCATATATGAGGTGCTAAATAGTAGAAGGATCGTTCACCAAAAGATTTCGTGTGGACCCGAGGAATCCGGGACATTTAGTCAATGATAATTTAGTCAACGGACACTTAGCTAATGGACATTTCACCAATGGACACTTAGTCAATGGACATTTAGCCAACATTTGCAGGGGGGGGGGGGGGGGGGACACTTAGCCAACATTAAAAAAAATGGTGACAGTTGTGGATCGAAGGGGGACCGGATAACGTATAGTTGAAGGAATCCAGGTGGTGCTATAGCGAAGCTGCCATCCATGAACCACGTGTCAGATGTAGAGAGTGTACGCAGGGCAGCAAAAACTACTATTCTGGAATCTGACTTGGCCATTGTAATAATAATAATAATAAACAGACACTTATATAGTGCTTTTTATCGAGCACAAAGCGCTTTACAATCAGCATTGAAACACTCACACACGCACACACACACGCACAACAAACACACACGCACGTACGTGCATGCACGCAAGTGAATGCGTTCTTGCACACAAACATACACACACACGGACCCACACACATTTAATCAAACACACAGAAAACACATGATCACTTGAAACGCACATACACTTATACAAACATACACTTGTACAAAACACACACGCTCCCACACAGACACACAGACACACACAAACATACATGCACACTCACATACACAAAACACACGTGCACTTACACTCACAGACATACTCGCACACACTCACTCCCCCCCTCTCTCTAGCCATACACAATCTCTCCTGCGCACACATACACTGTACTCATACACATGCAAGCACATATACCCACACAGAACATACACACACAACACACACACAACACACACCACCTGCTCGGAAGCGCTGCCATTGGCGCACGCACGCTAACAATCGCGCACACGCTCGCAAATTACATATATACACATACACACACATGCACGCACACAAATTACATACATACATACAAACATACGGACATACATCGCACAATCACACACACACACACACACATCGCACAATCATGCACACACGCCCTACACTCCATAGGTCAGGAGTGTAGGGCTTGGTGTTTGAGCCCATTCACCTTCAATGGTAAGCTCACCGAGTGAAGCTGGAACTGGAGCGGCCTCGCCTTTGCGTACGCGCCATATCATCTTCTTCAGGGCATCTTCCTCACCAGCAAACTGCCTGGCAGCAGCAGGAAATTCAGCAAGTTTGGCAGACACCATTGACAGTACACTAATTCCCCTCATTCTAGCTCCTTTCAGTTTTCCACAGAGAGCTATTTGTTTCAAGTTATTTATTTTAACAGAGGCAAATATTCTTATCATTGATTGTGGTTATTGATAGGAAAAGACCTTACAAGTGGTAGACCACCATAAGACAAATGTAAGACTAATGGATAAAACACTTTAAATTGGTTTATGCTGGTGATGAGTGTTACCAAAAGGCATGAACTGAAAAGAGCTGAGAAAAGCTACTGTGCATTGTTGCTGGTCGTTCTGTGGTGTTGGCTGTTAAATGTTTCATATCGACTGTGGTCTTGGCTACGGCAACTTCCATCAGATTTGCATCATGGTTGTGAGGTTTGGTGTTGAGTACCTGACTAAGGTCAAGAGATGTACATATAGCACCCTTGCACTGGTTGTTGCATTTAACACACTGCCATCTTAAACGCATAGAGATTACAGATTAAGCACTATAGAAATTGTCTTAATAAATAAATCTAATCTGTTTTTTGGAAGTTATCTGCTTGGTATACATACATAAAACCATCTAGACAAACATTCTGCTTCCCTCGGTTAGTAGTTACAATCTCCATGGCTGAACCTGTGCAAAATTATTTTTATTTCTGATACTGTAAGAAAATTCATGTGTGCACACACCAAAGAAAACTACCAATAATGAATCAGGGTGAGTGGCACTATGAATGAACAATTCATGAAGTCCACAACAGAGCTCAATGTGCGGTGATACAGTAAGATACATTTATTTTTAATGTTGGCTAAAAGCCCCCCCCCCTGCAAATAAAGGCTCAATGTCCGTTGGCTAAGTGTACATTGGCAAAATATCCGTTAGCTAAGTGTCCGTTGGCTAAATGTCCATTGGCTAAATGGCTGGATACCGGACCTGAGGAACCTTGAGTGTGCAGCAGTCAGAGGAAGAACGTAGGGAGCGAGCAGGTGTGTAGACAGTTACTAGTTCGGAGAGATAGACGGGACCAGAGGAGTGAACAGCACCGAAACAAAGGCAAGCTATTTTATACTTGATTCTAGCCTCTACTGGAGGCCAGTGCAATTAAGTTACCAAGATGAGGTGTTATATGATCAGAGCGTGGAATCTTGAGAGTGAGGCGTGCTGCACTGTTTTGCAGTTTTTGAACACGTTGCAGGAGATACTGAGGACAGCCACAGAGAAAAGAGTTGCAATAGTCAATGCGGGAAAAAATAAAGGCAGAAATAAGAGTTTTTTGTGGCTTCAACAGACAGAAAGTGTCGCACAGCAATTTAGGTCAGGTCAGTTCAGAGAATGAGGACAACTAGGTCTCGCAGCCTCTTAACTCTCTCTGTACTATCGTACGCTATAGCATACCTGACGTACACAAGCGTTCCATACTAGGCGGGCGGGTTTGCATCATTACATACAAAATATTAAAATAATAATGCTTAACCGCAGTTTAGAAAATTTGCGGTATTGTTTATAATAATAAAAGCTAGCATAAAGTAGCATATGTTATAATTCCAAAATTCAAAAATATTATTAGCAGATTTAGAAAAAAAGCATAACAAAGAAGACGAAGAGAGGGGTAGTGATTCATTTGCATTCATGGCGGTACTAAAAATAGACGGAAAGTGATTTCATTGGTTGAAAACTATTAAGGGAGCGTAGAGGAACACTTTTGTACCAGTTTGGGTTGCCAGGCTTCGCGGGGTTGTGAATTGTGAATGGTTTCTTAAACGCTGTGTAGCTATACGTACGAACAGTATTACAAGGTTGTAAAGGGAAGCAATGGCAGAAAGAGTTGATGTTAAGAAATAGCTGCGTCGCTGATATAATGGGAGGATTAGGGTTACAAAATACATGTTGTTTTAGAAACGGAACTAGTATGCCTACTAGTATGAATGTGA
>CM065691.1:18103767-18106267 GCA_017654935.2 Phymorhynchus buccinoides
ACATGCGACACACACACATGCCCCAACGGACATATTCTGCGTGCCACACGTCGCACACAGAAAAACAAAGAAAGAGAGAGTGAGGAGAGCGATAGAGAGAAACTGACGAACGGAGATAGAGAAATACTAACTCTTTACTGTTTGACTGAGAGAGAGAGAGATGAGAGAGAGAGGCTACACATACAGAGAGATGGGCGAGAGAGAGAGCTAATATACATTACACCGAAATCATCCGGGATATTGTCAGTTGTGTCAACTTTTCCCTTGACAAGAGATATCCATTGATTCAATTCATACAACTTTGCTTGTCATCTATAAAAACGATCTCATCCCACCAAAAAAATTAAGCTGACCACCTGAATGAATGAAAAAAATGGTGTTTTACGGTCCTCTCGGTCACAGACACATATGGGACATTTGGTAAATGTAAAAATATGGTGGGAACAATACTGGCTGTCAATGAGCCCGGAGGCAGTGCAAACACTTAGTAAAGTCCCGAGTTTCGAACAATATAGGAAGAATAAAGGTTTTAACGCCCACTTTGGCCTTTCGGCCATGTGGTAAAAAAAAAACCAATATCGATAGGTGTAGCAGTAATCACGCCTCGGTTAAATCTCATTGGCTATGGTACCGCCACAATAATGATGACATAATGGATCAGAATTTACCCCAAAAAAGCCTAAATGTCACAGGCTTTTTTTTATATCCCACTTGCCCTCTACTCGTGGGTTTTGTAGTAAGACACCCTATCCCCATTTGTCCTTTCTTTTGACTTTCCTTCAAACAAAATAGTATATAAAAAAAAATGTTTTAAGTCTACAAGAACTACAAAATTATTTCCCTTGTCTGACATTGTTGGTGCCCTGCGCTCAGCTGTCACATTAACGTTTTAGACCCGATTCATTTACAGCATGGGACGGGACGCGATCCCAGGGAGTTATTGTTCTTTGCAATTCCCTAGAGTGTCTCCTACAGTGCTTAAACCAAAGAAGCGCACACGATCAGACCTGGTATTGCAGTACCTCCAGGATCTGCTCAGAGCATTGAATGATAGTTGGTTGGATGGTTCTGTCCCATATTATGTGCTGTTTTGCAGCCGAGTGGACGTCAAACCTAAAAGCGCACACGCATGCACACATACGCACCATACCACAAACCACATATGCACACACGTACACGCACGCACGCACACCACACGCACTACGCACACGCACACACACACACACACACACACACACTACGTATACCCTCATACATCTTTTTTCGGTGACTCATTTTTCGGTGACCGGGGCAGTGGGTAAAGTTTCGTACAGGATGCTTTCTTTCCAAATTCCATTCTTCAAATTATAGCCTATATCTCGTTTCATTTTAAAACGAAACAAATCACTTTAACCTTCATTTTTTAAAAAGTACGAACATTTAAAATACTGATGATTCGACGTTAACTTTGAGGAGCGAATGCTCGTGGCGATGTTTCAGTCACCTGCAACTACTGATATATAAATAGATCAGATGCATCAACCAAATATGAAAGGTGTGTGTGTGTGTGTGTTGTGTGTGTATGAGTGTGTGTGCATGCGTGCGCGCGCGCGTTGTGTGTAGGACGTTTGCGTGGGAGCCAACAAGGTCAAATAACTGGTGAAAGAAAAAACTGAAACAGACTGCAACGTCACTGATTTTATATATTACGCATTGGACTGTAGAGGGGAAAAGTTCTTGTTGATTTTTTTGCTCCTTTTGTTTGCCTGCTTTTTGCTCCTTTTGCTGTTTTCTTGTTTGTCTGTGTTGATAAAGGCGCATTCGCCGAAATATCCAGTAGTTTTGTTTTCGTCTCTTGTGAATAAAATAACGTCACTTTACACTAGGGGAAGACGGGGGTAAAAAGCGCATGGGCGGGTAAGAAGCCCATGCCAATTATCTCATGAAATAAATAAAATTTCAGTCAAATTTGCCCATGAGACGAATGCTAGACATTAACGCTCGTCTCATGGGCAAAATGAGACTGAAATTTGCTTCATTTCATGAGATAATTGGGGTGGGCTTCTTACCCGCCCATGCGCTTTTTTACCCCGTCTTCCCCTACTCCTTGTCGTGTAGTTGTTTGTTTGTTGTATGGTGAAAAGAGAGTGTTTGGGGGGAGAGGGGGGGGGGGGGGGGGGGGGGGGGGGGGGGTGGGGGGGTGGGGGGGGGGGGGGGGGGGGTGGGGGAAGGAGGGGCAAACAGTGCAACAATTGTCGTCTCTGCAAACCCCCACAGACTGTGACTTCTCAAACTTACTGCAGGTGTCGTTTGCACTGGCTCTCGTGCTGCAGCCGAAGGTATAGGTTGGTATTTATGGGCTTTCCTCAACGCCAGCTGTCCTCAGATCCCTTTGTCCGAGAGAGTGGGGATGTACTCTGGGCAAGGCTTCTCAGTCCACTAAAAACAACCCGCCGGAATAGCTAAGCGGCAGCTGTCCCCCTTTGCTACCTGGCAGTCATGGTCGGAAACGACAGACAGG
>CM065691.1:18111267-18203767 GCA_017654935.2 Phymorhynchus buccinoides
GACCCGCGAGTTGGACCTCCGCCTCGGGTGGCCCGCCCCCCGGGGGTGTGGCGCGAGGATGTCTTGCGTATCCTCCCTCGGGGGGTGCGCCCCCCGCCATGTCGTCGAGGTCCCCCGGATCCTCCCCCCCCCCCACCCACCCCCTCCCCTACTCCCCCCCACCCCCAACCCTCTTTTAAATAAAATAAACTTATAAAAAGGATCCTCCTACAAATTTTTAATTTTTAATTATCAGCCTAAATAATAATACTTAAAAATAAGAAAAGAAATCTGTACATATTTCGTCCTTGATGTAGATATTTCCCCTGTCACTTTAGACAGGGAAGTCCCGGTGGAGGAGTTTGCTCCCCCGGTTGGACCCTTTTTTTTCTTTTTTCTTTTTTCCCCCTCCCCATCATTATGTAAATAAAAGAAATAATGTATATTTTTTGTTAATAACAGTAAATATTTGTACAAAACATTTATTTTAACATAATATAAGGGCCATAGTTGGTTTTTAATAATAAAATAACAAAGTTTGAATTTTAACTCATAGCCCTGAAATTTTAATCAACTTGGGAGGGTTGGTTGCTTTCACCTCAGGCCAAAAAACCCAAAGTAATATTTAATGTAACTCTTTTATATCTATTTTATCAACTATTAATAATTAATTAAACCTTTTATGAAATTTAGACCTTTTCAAAACATCAACTTGACTTGCGCATTTTGAATTCTCCCACTACCCCATTTTCATGTTTACTGTTTGTCCACGTTTTGTATCGTCCATTTTTTGTTGTGTCTGTTTTATGTTATTTGATAAATAACTAACCATTACAAATGTCCCATATGTGCCCTGCCGGGACGAGAGGACGTAAAACTCTATATTTCATTCATTCATTCAACATTCTTTGCACCGCCATAGCCGATGAGGTTTAACCGAGGCGTGGTTACCGCTACAGCTATCTGTATTAATTTTTAAAAATCGGGACTTTACTGGTTTCGTACTGCCTCCGGGCATTGCCTCCAGTATCGTTCCCACCATATTTGTATTTACAAATGTCCCATATGTGTCTGATTCAGACCAAGAGGACGTAAAACTCCATTTTCTCTCTCTCTCTAACATTCTTTGCAGGCCGACATGCAGACTGAAGAGTCTTTCACGAGATTAAACAGCTGTCTTTGCATAGGCATTGTCTATCTCCCCCATTGGGAGAAAAAGTAAATCAGCACATTATTTTATTTTCTTCTTTTCAGAACACAGAACAGATCGTAAATTTAAAGTTAAAGTAATTGAGTTTGTTTCTTAGGTTCACAAACAGATACATTGTATAGAAAAAAAGTTTTATCAAAGCAAACTATATATATATAAGAGGAAAGTTTAATGGTGTGTTTGTTTTTCCTTCTTCAATTATTGTACGTTTATAGTATCTATCTATCTCTCTATCTATCTATCTGTCTATCTATCAATCTGTCTGTCTAGCTATCTAGCTATCTGTCTATCTGTCTATCTATCTGTCTATCTATCAATCTGTCTGTCTAGCTATCTAGCTATCTGTCTATCTATCTGTCTATCTATCTGTCTATCTATCAATCTGTCTGTCTAGCTATCTAGCTATCTGTCTATCTATCTGTCTATCTGTCTATCTATCTGTCTATCTATCAATCTGTCTGTCTAGCTATCTAGCTATCTATCTATCTATCTGTCTATCTATCTGTCTATCTGTCTATCTATCTGTCTATGTTAACACGATATCGTTTGAACGGAGGGACCTAGGAAGCTCAAAGGTTGCATGCGGATAGTTAGAAGTCACTAGAGCCGGAAATGCTGCTGAGCACCTGGCATAATAATGTTTGGAAGGTGTCAACATTGAGTAGCCTAATATAGATTTCATCATAGACTAGAAAATACTGATTTTACCCGTAGCATCGTCAGAGTACACTGAACCCAATAGACCGAGTACACTATCTTAGCCCTTTGTTGCCACGTGTAAGCCAAACAAGCAGGAAGTACTTTCTTTTGGTTTCAGGTCCTTTCCCCACATTAATGAAACCCTATTCAAAAAGCACCTTCATTTGACACCTGTTTTTATACCATATCGATGGTGTAGGCCTATTAATAGTTTGCTTTGGAGTTTCAAAGTGTGGTGTGTGATGTAAGTGTCTATGTGCAACCTGTCACGTCCACAAAGTCCAATTGTTTTAAAGACCCCCCACCCCCCCACCCCCACCCCACGTCACATGTCACATTCCCTCAACTTATAGGCCTTTGCAACTAGGGTTATTAACGCCCTTGACAGTGAGAGTAATTGCTCTTGCTGGTCAGTACTGACAAGGGTATTTTGACGTGGTGACAGCCCTGACATGGCCGTAGCAGTCGACGGGGCTATAAACATCAAACTCTTGCGAAAGGCAGCCATTTAGTGGCATCAAATAGTGGTTATTGGCGAGAGTTATCCCCTTGTCTGGTCAGTACTGAACCATATTCCCCCACCCTCCAAGGGCATTCACTCTTGCAAAAGGTGTTCGTTGCAGACCCCAATAAGAGGGAAACACGTGAAAACCATGATTTTGACACGTGACGTGGTGGGTCTTTAAATGATTAAGAGTTGGGAAAATACACTTCTACAATATCTTGAGAGAGAGAGAGAGAGATGGGGGAGAAAGGGAGAGAGAGGGGGGGGGGGCAGAGACAGAGACAGAGACAAGGAGTGGCTGAGACAGACAAACAGACCGACAGACAGAGATCAATAATGCAACAGCTGATGAAGAGATAGCAAGAAATTGATGACTGTCCCTTTCACCAGCTGTCGGCATAGTTAAGGCATCAATCGACCAATATACTTTTTAGCATGCATAAGTATGCTCAGCACAGACATAAAGGGTTCGACGGACGATCAACACTGTCAAAGGTTTTTGTAAGTCAGTTGTGTTGGAGTAGAGTCAAAGACACTGTGATGGGAATAAGACAGACAACTGGAGAGTTACGGCGAGCCGGGATGATAGGGTTATCGTTCGTGATCCAATTAACAATGGCATCTCTATTCAAAGACTGGGATTTGAATTCATTTCAATCAAAGTTGCCATGATCCTGGACACTTGGGATTGCCAATGGTCCCAAGCCCAACTACTCCCCGTGGCTGCAGCATTGACATTTAACAGCCGTGCAAATGACTCGTAGTTTGAGAGTCAAAAATCTTTAAAAAAGTTTTTAATACAAAGGGAATAATTAGCCTGCGTTCTTATTTCATGATAACTTAGCTACATTCTTTTCCTTCACTAATGTGGGGCCTGCTACACTACATAGGCTACGATTCGCTGTCAATGCGATGCGATTGTGACGATGCGAGTCATTAATTCACGTTAACTTACTTCCGTCTAACAAAGCATTAACAGCAGTGCAAATTACTCGTAGTTTGAGGGTCAAAAATCTATATAAAAGAAATTATGCCAAGCGAATAATTAGCCTACGTTCTATTTGATGATAACTTAGCTTCCTTTCCTTCCCTAATGGACCTGATACACTACATATGCTATGATTCGCTGTCAATGCGATGCGATTGTGAGGTGGCGAATCATGATTCGCGTCTAAAAATAATTCTACTACTTTCGCTCTCTATACTCAAGTAAACCCAATACATACATTTGACTCGCATCGTCACAATCGCATCGTATTGACAGCGAATCGTATGTAGCGTAGCAGGCCCTTAAGTATCCACAGTCAACCGTTTATTTTAGGGTTTGTGAGCCCAAGGTCAATTGGGCCGATAGGGTAAGAAAAAACAAACGTTAAATGACCCAGCCAGCTTGAACTTTTTTGTAAGCTCCAACGTGACGCTTATTGAGCGGATAAGCGTCACCATGAATCGATCATTTCCACAGGAATCGGTGTACCGATTGGCAGACGTGTTCTAAATCCTCAGCCGCTTTTCAGTCCGTCCCACGGTTCTTCTTCGTTGGATTCAGCAATCAATATTAACGCCTATGGTGATATTAATAAAGGGAGGTCATTTACTAATTCTCCCCTCGCGGGGATACCGGGGGTCTTTTGTATAAATAGTTCCCCCACCTTCTGGAAGTCCTGTGCTTGTAATTTCCTCTAACCTGTCACTCTCTTTGACTCTGCCTTTTCCCTTTGCTTACTGTAATCTACTATCTTTCTGCCTTACCAGTCCAGTCTCCTGCCTTTTTTCAAGAAACGCTTTCAAAAAGATCTCCTCAAGCCGAAGTCGGACTTGCTGGGCCTAACTATTTCTTAGTTAGGCGCATAACGGCAGCATGACGCATCTGCGCTCATAATTGATAGGAAACTGAGCGATCGAAGAAGAAGAAATTTACTAATTCTATTATTTACTGTTTTCACCTCCTGTGGGGTCTGACGGCATAGTGTCACATGTCCATTATTACATCCCTTTGCGTTTCCCCAAGAACAGTAACTTAACAAAGAACAATTTCAAAGAACAGTAACACTGGAGAATTTATATGGAAACTCAAACTACAATAACTCATTGTCCTATTTATAGTATCCTTCATGAAACTTTAGTTATGATTTCTGCCGTTTTAAAAGTCCCTCGATCAAGATGACTTCACTCCCTAATTCTCACATATCTGTATTGCTAAAAATGTGGGACTTTCTTGGTGTTGCACTGTCTCCGGGTATTGCCTCCAGCATCGTTCCCACCATCTTTATATCTACTAATGTCCCATATGTGTCTGTTCCAGACCGGAGGACGTTCAGCAGAATTTCATCAAGATAACTTCATGTATATATACATATCTGTTTTGTAAAAAAAAATCGGGACTTTACTGGTGTTGCACTGCCTCCGGGCATTGCCTCCAGGATCGTTCCCACCATTTTTATATCTACTAATGTCCCATATGTGTCTGTTCCAGACCGGAGGACGTTAAACAGATTTTCACAGATGACTTCATCGTTTACTCATCTTGAAGATCACGAAGAAAAGTACGGCCTATTATATAGATGACACTTGTCCCCATTATGCCCAACTTTATCAAAATCCACCCACTAGTTTTTTCTTTTTTTTGTTTCAGAAAAACAAGTGTGACAGACAGAGAGACAGACAGACTAAACCAAAAACATAGTCCTCCTTCTACTTCGTAGGCCGAGGCCAGTTACGATCATACAAATCCTACAGTAAGCGGATATAGATAGATGTGAGCTCAAGTAGGCCTAATTAGCTTAACGACTCAGCAAGCTGTAAACCGTTAATCTTCAAAGGTGCGACAGTACATGTTAGTAAATAAACCAGCAGCGACCGACATTTCAAGGACATCGCAAGAACTTCAAAGAGGTCATTATTGCATCAGACATGCTTAGCCAAAGCCAAGCTGCTGAGACAGCTGCTACTGGCTCCCTGTTGACGCCAGAGTCGACTATAAAGTTGCCACTCTTGCCTATCGTTATCGTCACATATCTGTATTGTTTTAAAAAATCGGGACTTTACTGGTGTTGCACTGTGAAAAGATATAGGTCGAATATTATGACTCACCAGTATTTGGGATTCATGTTGTCGGCTCGACCGTTAGATCCAGAACAATGGACGTCACCCTTGCTGATTGTTGTTGAGGCTTCCATGGAGATATGATAATATCCGTGGCAAGTCCAATGGGTGATGATATTATTACATCCCTCTTTTCACAGAAGAAACAAAACTTACTCAAGCCTAACACACAATGTTAGTGTCTGTTGGTTAGGTATGTTTTCATGTAACAGCCAGGAATCCAAAACAGTAACACTACTAGAACTCATAACAGTCAACTATCACTAACACTAAACACTACAACTTGTTGAACTTGTAAACTTTAAAACTCGAAAACTTGAAGAACTTTTAACAATGTTTTGCGTTGTCAGCATGTCGACTATATGCTTTCAATAAGTCTTTGGGGTTTTTGTGACACCCGTGTTCTGTGTTGAACTGGGCGTGGCGTATCATCCCAATCTCTTTGTGACGACTGCTGTGCGGTTCTACCTGTGAGCTGACCTGTTGTGTTGTCAGGTGTGCTCTGCTCAGGTGTGTTTGTCTGATGCATATTCTGGCTTTCTTGCTTGTGTAGTGGCATCAGACGGTGCCTATTCCTCCGGTAGACTGCACCATTTGGTGTCTTGACAATGTATGATCTTGGCTCTTTTGTTGCACTCTCAACAGTAGCAGGTGTCCATGGTCCTCCTTCTTCCTTCTGCATAAGGATATGTTGGCCCTTGGAGAGAGGTGGGAGGTCATGTGCAGTCCGGTCATGATATTTTTTCTGCGTTTTTTGTCGGTGGATCAGATTCTTTTGGATCGTTTTGTTTCCTGAACCCAGTTTGGAGTAGACAGCTGGAAGAGAAGTTTTCAGCTTGCGTGAGTATAGGATTTCTGCTGGTGATGGAAGATGATGGTCAAGTGGGGTTGTTCTGAAAGCCAGTAATGCGATGTCAAAATCAGTATGGCTTGCTTTTGCTTTGGTGAAAATGTTTTTGACAGTTTGCACTGTGCGCTCAGCTTGACCATTGGATCTGGGGAAATGGGGTGAGCTGGTGACGTGTTCTATTCCCCACTCTTCAACGAAGTCTTCAAATTGCCTCGAAGTGTATGGTGTTCCATTATCGCTGACAATTTTTTCTGGAATGCCATGTTCTCCAAACAGTTGTTTCATGTGACTGATAACATTGACTGCTTTTGTCTGTCCTGATGCTGACGTTCTTCGTATGAAAGGCATTTTCGAGAAGTAGTCTGTGATAATCAGATAATCAAAACCATCGAAAGTCATGACATCTGATCCCAGGACTTGCCATGGCCGTTCAGGTACTTCATGTTGAAGCAGTGTTTCTTTTGGTTGTTTTTTCCTGTGTGTTTGGCATACCATGCAGGTTTTGACTGTTTCTTCAATGTCGTGGTTGATGCCATTCCAGTAGACAGCCGTTTTGGCTCTGAGCTTGCATTTTTCTGCTCCTTGGTGTCCAGTGTGCACGGTTTTCAGGATGTAAGGCTTCATTTTCTCAGGAATGACGACTGTGTCTCCTTTCACGATAACATCATCTTCGATGCTAAGTTCTTCCTTGCATGACCAGTAAGGTTTCATCTTTTTGGGAAGCTCTCTGCATGTGTCTGGCCATCCATTGACAATGTATCTCCGAAGGGTTGAAAGTTCCTGGTCATTGTTTGTTTCGGCTTTCAGTTCTTCAAGTCGGTCATTAGAGAAGTGGATGGCAAAGATCGACTGTTCCAGGTCAATGTTGGGTCCGGGTGTTGGACTGATGCGGGACAAGCAGTCTGCAAGTACCATTTCTTTACCGGGCCGATAGGTGATCTCCATGTCATATGGTTGTAATCTGAGTATCATCCGCTGAAGTCTGGGTGGAGTGTTTGCCAGGCTTTTCTTTTGTATTTGCTCAAGCGGCTTGTGGTCAGATTCGACACTAAAGTGTGCCCCATAGATATAGGTATGGAAACGCTCACATCCAAATACCACAGCAAGCAACTCGCGTTCGATGTTTGCATATCTTTGTTCTGTTTCGGTCAGTGCCTTGCTTGCAAAAGCAATGGGTCTTCCATCTTGTGTCAGTGCTGCTCCAAGGCCAAACTGAGATGCGTCAACTTGTATGATCGCTGGTTTGTTGGCATTGAAGTATCTCAGTGAGTTGTCTTCGCAGATCATGTCTTTGATTTTCTGGAAGGCTTGTTGATGAGAGCTGTTCCAGTCCCAATTTGCTTCTTTCTTCAGCAAACTTCTCAGTGGCATAGTCAGGTCAGACAGCTTTGGAATGAATGGGGCAAGGTATTGTATCATCCCGAGAAATTGCTGGAGCTCTGTGACTGTTGTTGGTGTTGGCAGTTTTTTAAATTTCAGCACATTTCTCTGGGTCTGGGTGGACTCCATCTGCATCATAGATCATGCCGAAGAATTTGATTTGCTTTTTCTTAATGTAGCATTTTTTAGGGTTGAAGACCAGTCCTTTTGTCCTTGCTATTTCCATGACATGATGCAGGTTGCGATCATGGTCTTTGCCGTCTTTCCCATAGACAATGACATCATCAGTGATGCCGATTGTTCCTGGACACTGGGAGAGGATTTCATCCATTTTTTGTTGGAATACAAAAGGGAAGTCTTTTGAAGCGATAACGACCACAGGGACTGTTGAAAGTGGTGAGCTTGCTTGAGGGCTCATCTAACTTGATGGACCAATAGCCGTGCTTGGCATCCAATTTGCTGAACACAGTGGAACCGCTGAGTTTGTTGGTTATTTCTTCAACTGTAGGCGTTTTGTGATAGGTTCTCTTGATGCTTTTGTTCAGGTCTTTGGGGTCGAGGCATATTCTGAGTGCCCCACTGGCCTTTCTGCTGAATGCAAGAGAATTTACCCAATCAGTGGCTTCTGTGACTGGAGTAATGACTTCCAACTTCTCCATTTTTTGCAGTTCCTCTTTGATTTCAGGCACAAGTTGAATGGGATACTTCCTTGGTGGATGAACAACTGGCTGTGCATTGTCTTTCAGAATAGTGTGGCATTCCCCTGTGAACTCCCCTATTCCTTGGAATCTGTCTGGGTACAACTGTTGAAGGTCCTTTTCACCATTGATGGTAGGTGGTTCTGGTTTGTCAGGCATTGTGGTGATAAGACAGTTGACCGTGACGAGTCTGAAGTTTTGGCAGTCTGTCAGTCCAAGAATAGCAGGACCAGATACGTCTGTGATATAGAAGTCTATGTCCAGCTTTATTTTCCCATATTGGCATGGGATCTTCACGCGTCCGTACTGAGGGATGGTTGTTCCATTGTATGCTGTGAGTATGGTGTGGCTGGCTCTGGTTTTGCCTGGTTGTGGGAATCCCTCTGCATTCAGGTTTTCAGGAAACATTTGTCTGTAAATGCGGAGGGGAATAGTGTTGCCCTGTGCTCCGGTATCCACCTTGATTTTCAGTGTTGCTGGTTTGTTCTCCCATATCTTCAGCTGAAGGTTGACAAAAATTTCTGTTCTGTTTTTTGCTGTTTTTTCAATGGAAGAAAAATGTATTTGATCCATTTCCTTCAGTAGATCGTCCTCACTATCTTCTTCCTCATGGCGTGTTTTAATTTCATGATGTCGCTGATTGAAGCGTTTTTTATATGGAAACTTTGGGTTGCTCCTGTTTTGTGGTGGTCTGGTGGATTGGCTTTCACCTTTAGCTGAACGGCACATTTTTTCCCAGTGGTTCAGTTTGCCACATGCTCTACATGTAGATCTGTAAGCTGGGCACTCCCTTGGGCCATGTACTGTTCCACAGTTTCCACATTTTGATGCTTTTGTTTTAATGTAGTCCACATTGTTGCTTGATGATGACTTTGGATGAAGATGAGTCATTTTCTCCATGTGGATGACGCTTGCTTCATGTGTGCGGCAAATTTCTGTAGCATTCTTAAGCGTCAAAGTGTTGTCCTTTGATAGGAGCTGGCGTTGTACTTCTGGATATTTGATTCCAGCAATGATTTGGTCAATGACATGCTCATCATTAGCTTGCTTGTCTCGGAGTTTGCATTTCTGTGTTTTCAAACGGCATCTGGTGATGAAATCGTCGACAGATCCATCAGACTGCTGTGAAAACTGTTGTAACTCCAGTCGATGAATCCTGAAGTTGTCCTGAATATCTCCATCTTCAAGTTTGTCCCAGATATTTTGGGGATCACGTATTTCTTGTTCTGTCAACTCCCAAGTGTTTGACAGCTTCAGTCCTTCATTACCCATCCATAGCAGGATGAAAGAGTGTTGGCGAGCGACTGCTAAGTTTGTTGCAGCAAACCAGTATTTGCATAGTTGTTTAAACTCTGCAACGGCTGCTGGACGATCAGGATTCGACCAGTCAAGCGTTGGATTTGGTAGTGCATGTGCCATGCTGACACGGGACGTCAGGGGTTGAATCTAACCCTAAGTCGGTTCTATACATGTGTTTCACAGTCTATTCTAGACTTCTGTTTCAGCAATTATTGCTTTAAATGTTCATTGTTAAGGCTGTAGGTCTTTTATCTCGACGCTGCCACCATGAAAAGATATAGGTCGAATATTATGACTCACCAGTATTTGGGATTCATGTTGTCGGCTCGACCGTTAGATCCAGAACAAGGGACGTCACCCTTGCTGATTGTTGTTGAGGCTTCCATGGAGATATGATAATATCCGTGGCAAGTCCAATGGGTGATGATATTATTACACACTGCCTCTGGGCATTGCCTGCAGTATTGTTCCCACCATCTTTGTATTTACAAATGTCCCATGTGTGTCTATGACCGAGAGGACGTAAAACACCATTTTTCATTCATTCATCGTTATTGCAGCGAGCATTGTTCCCACCATCTTTGTATTTACAAATGTCCCATATGTGTATATGACCAAGAGGACGTAAAACACCATTTTTCTTTCCTTCCTATCGTTATTTCGCAGACACTCTTCCTGACTACCTCTCTTCTCTCCTCTCTGCCTACATACCAGAACGCAACCTCAGCTCAAGCAACCTAAAACTTCTCTGCAAACCTGTCACCAAGTCAGTTGGAAACAGATCTTTTCGTTTCCAAGCACCACACATCTGGAACAATCTCCCTTTCTCTCTCCGCAGCTCTCCATCTCTGTCTTCTTTCAAAACTGGCCTGAAGACGCATCTTTTCAGAAAATATTTCTGTTAATTTATGTCTGTCCATCCACTGTCAATCAACCTTATAAATAATTCGTGTTGTATGTAGGTATT
This sequence comes from Phymorhynchus buccinoides, assembly GCA_017654935.2. NCBI lineage: Eukaryota > Metazoa > Mollusca > Gastropoda > Neogastropoda > Raphitomidae > Phymorhynchus > Phymorhynchus buccinoides. The sequence continues at coordinate 18,121,960 of CM065691.1, forward strand.
TTAAATGTGAGTTGTGTGAGTGCGATAAAGTGATTTTTGTTCTTCTAAATAATTTTAAATACATGTATTTTTAATATATTTTGTGTGTGTGAGCTAAACTTACTTCTTTTTTTCATGTAAATCGCGGTGAGTCCTGCTGTGTCAGGAGAATAGCGCTATAGAAGATTTATTTATTATTATTATTATTATTATTATTAAAGTCTGTGGGCATTACATCCCTACGTTATTAGGCATTTGACGCATGACAAATATTCAGAATGTGTGTTAATTACTTGTGGCGGTGCCATAGCCAATGAGGTTTAACCGAGGCGTGGTCACCGCTACACCTAACTGTATTAATATAAAAAAAATCGGGACATTAGGGGAAGACGGGGTAAAAAGCGCATGGGCGGGTAAGAAGCCCACCCCAATTATCTCATGAAATGAAGCAAATTTCAGTCTCATTTTGCCCATGAGACGAGCGTTAATGTCTAGCATTCGTCTCATGGGCAAATTTGACTGAAATTTTCTTTATTTCATGAGATAATTGGGGTGGGCTTCTTACCCGCCCATGCGCTTTTTACCCCGTCTTCCCCTACTGGTTTCGTACTGCCTCCGGGCATTGCCTCCAGTATTGTTCCCACCATATTTGTATTTACAAATGTCCCATATGTGTCTGATTCAGACCAAGAGGACGTAAAACACCATTTTCGTCGACAAATATTCAGATTACACTGCAAACGGTGCTATCCAGTGACAGGTCTATTAGTGCCTACTTGGTTTCAAAAGACTACAGCTCGCCCTGGCATGAGGCTGTATCAGACCGTGGCCGACGGTAATAATATAGTCTGATAGCGATTGGCAACGATCAGACCAGTTGACATAAGCTAGAACGCCAAGGCTACATCAAAATGTTGTTATGTTCTGCATGGTTGTGCGGGGATTGTCTTAAGCCATGACAAGCGCCTTGCATAACATCATCAGTCTAAAATCATCCGACTGAAGTCGGAGTGTATCCTGCTATTAGTGACCTTAAAACCGCAAAACTGGGCCCTATTTGTGACCTTAAAACCGCAAAATTGGGCCCTATTTTGGTGACATAATTATCTGTTCAGTTGGGCCAAGACCCTATTCAGAGGCTGGTTACTTCGACCAGGTGACCGCGGGTCCAATACAATTGCCATTTATGCTGGTTAGACCACTCGACTTTTTGTAGTCGGCGGTTCTATGACTATAAGAACTGGGAGCATATTGCATCTAAAACTGTGGTTGCACACATTTGTCTATGGCATTCCCTGTATCCAGAAAGTCTTACATTTTTCTATATCCTAAATAGTGTATTATTAGCTAAACAATCCATTATTTAAGTATATAATGCATTATATATCTTCTTGAAAAAGTGTGATGCTTTATATACTACAAATAATCATTTACTTAAAATAAAACATGCTTTAGACTAAATAATACATTATCTTATATATATTTTCGAAATCTGTCTGTGTGTGTGTGTGTGTGTGTGTGTGTGTGTGTGTGTGTCTGTCTGTCTGTCTGTGTGTCCCTTATGCACGGCCACAGTTCTCAACCGATCGACACCAAATTTGGCATCAAGCATCCTTGGCACCCTCCGGAGGTCATGCCGTCCTTACTTTTCGGAAACCTCCGCCAAGGGGTCGTGGGGAGGTGGGGGGGACCACACGCAGCTCGGATTTACTAACGGCAAGTGCGTGTGAGCTGTGAGCGTGGGGGGGATGGGGATGGGAGGGGGTTGAGGGGAGGAGGGAGGGGATGAGGGGGGCTGGGGGGAGGGGGGCTGGAGGGGGGAGGGGGGCTGGAGGGGGGAGGGGGTCTGGAGGGGGAGGGGTGGGATGGTCAGGTGTGTGTGTGTGGGGGTGTTCAGGGGGGTGGGCTGGAGGGGGCCACAGTTCTCAACCGATCGACACCAAATTTGGTATCAAGCATCCTTGGCACCCTCGGAAGGTCATGCCATCCTTACTTTTCGGAAACCTCCGCCAAGGGGTCGTGGGGAGGGGGGACCACACGCAGCTCCACACGCACTCGCGGTTAGTAAATCCGAGCTGTTCGGGTTTGTTTCCTTTTTTGGTTTGTTTGTTTGTTCTTTTCTGTCTGTCCCAAGGATCTCCCGAACCGCTTGACCGAATCGCTTCAAATTTTGTGTGGTGGTGTGTCCCCATGAGAGAAAGGCATCTGTGCAAAACGTTTTGCCATCCTGACCTTGATGTTGGTGTATGACCTTGAAAACCGAAAATCGTTAAGGGGCCATAACTTCCACACCGCAGGTCCTAGAGTCTTGAAGCTTGGCATGGATGTACTTTCATTTATGGCCGTTCTGATCATGGCATACCAATGAAGGTCAAGGTCAAGGTCAGGGAGATCGGTATGCCTTGAAAGTGGTAGGGGTCTAATGATTGGGTTTTACTGTCCCACGCATATCTCCCGAACTGCTTTACCGAATCGTTTCCAGTTTTGTGTGGTGGCATGTCACCATGAGAGGAAGGCATCCACGCATACATTATCGCCGTCATGACCTTCACCTTGGCGTATGACATTGAAAACCGAAGGGGCTGTAACGTCCACACCGTTGGTCTTAGGGACTTCAAACTTGGCATGTAGGTACTTTGGCTTATGGTTGTTCTGATGATTGCATACCGATCAAGGTCAAGGTCATGGAGATCGGTAGGCCTTGAAAGTGGTAGGGGTCAAAAATTTTTTTATTTTCAGCCACAAAAGTAAAAATATAATATTTTGCGGACCCGGCGAAACCGGTACTCAGCGGTACCGGTACTTGGCGTTACCTGTACAAGGCGTTACCGGTACTAGGCGTTACCGGTACGGGGCGTTGCGCTAGTTTTATATATAATAACAAAATCAATTTGAAACATGTTATTATTTATTTAAATATATTATTTAATAAAACATCACCCTTTAAATAATGTTTTATTTAGGTTTCAGTTTTTGTTTTATTTTAAATAATTCATTATTTTAAATAATGGCTTTCTTTATTTAAAATAATGCATTACATAGAGGCAAAATAAGCCCAATTGGTGGAGTCGTTAAATAAGGACTATTTTAAATAATGAATTATTTAGACAACAGTACCCGTATTGTTTTAAATATTGAATTATTTAGACGATATTACTGTAAATAATCATTATTTAGAAAACAGTCATTCCTTTGATAGATATGTTGCATTATTTAGCATATAATGAATTGTTTAGTGGATGGCTTTGAAGGAAATTAATTATTTATAAACAATCAATTATTTTCAGAAATAAATCATTATTTAGTAAATAAGCCTGATTTAATTGTCAAAAATAGCAAACTCTTTTAAGGAGTACATTTTTTTTTTAAATCTGTGCAAATAATTTATTAAATACTTAAATAATGCGCCATTTAGCTAAACGATGCATTAGTGAATGAATGAAAGGTTATGCTTTACGTCTTCCCGGTCCAGCTGGACACATCTGAAACATTACTATTGGTAGAGTTACGAATAATGCATAATTTAGGATATTGAAAAATATAGGAGTTTCTGGACACAGGGAATGCCATACCTCTCTGACACAGCACAATGGGACGATCACTTTTATAAATACTTCATCAGAGAAACAAACAATTAATGGAGGCAGTGATCATCATATCAATTTATTATAGGGGAAGACGGGGTAAAAAGCCCACCCCAATTATCTCATGAAATAAAGAAAATTTCAGTCAAATTTGCCGTTGAGACGAATGCTAGACATTAACGCTCGTCTCATGGGCAAAATGAGACTGAAATTTGCTTCATTTCATGAGATAATTGGGGTGGGCTTCTTACCCGCCCATGCGCTTTTTACCCCGTCTTCCCCTATCGCCCGGCCTGGCAAAAACAACTTAAATCCGTCCTATGCACAAGCGCCATGTCAAAATAGAAGCCGAAGAAGGGACAGGCAGAAATATGGAAACAAAACTAAATGGGGACAAACATCTACGAAGGATTACACCTTTGGCAAGTCCCACCCAAAAAGTTACCCATCCCCCGCCAAGGGCAACTAACATTGAACACTCTGAACCTCTGAACAAACTTTATTTAACAAGGATAGTTTGTTCAATGTTCAGTGTTATTTTGTCCTTGACGGAGGATTGGTCACTTTCTGAGAGACAAGAAGAGAGAGAGAGAGAGAGAGAGAGAGAGAGAGAGAGAGAGAGAGAGAGAGAGAGCAATCTTATGCCCTTTTTTTTTTATACGTTGTCTTGGACCCTTGCTTAACCTGAATCACTGACCCAAAACGACCTTGACCAGTAACTGATACAGCTAGTCACAATCGAGTTGATTCCAAACTTCACCAACTCCAGTCACCATTCAGTGTGACTGACCATTCCGAACCAAACGCGATCTGACCCTAGCCTGTGTAGATACACAGGCTCTGATCTGACGACATGCTAATCCGCTTCTTTATGACAAGCATGCAGGAAGTTGAACAAATGGTTAGTGGCAGACCGTCAACTGAACACGAACGCAATCAGCTCATTCTGTCAGAAGCAACATTCTGCCTTGCTCTGGTATGGGATAGGGTTAGGATTAGGTTATGGTTATTTTCATGAAACGGAAAGAACGATGCGTTGACATTGGAAGCAAGCTGTCCTAAAACAGCTGACAGGCACAGTTGAGGCATATCAAGGGAATAAATCAAGTAATGGTGTAAACCTTAATCCAGAAATTGTTGCCCAAATATAGGTGAAGACGGGGTAAAAAAGCCCATGGGCGGGTAAGAAGCCCATACCAATTATCTCATGAAATAAAGGAAATTTCAGTCAAATTTGCCCATGAGACGAATGCTAAACATTAACACACTCGTCTCATGGGCAAAATGTGACTGAAATTTGCTTCATTTCATGAGATAATTGACATGGACTTCTTACCCGCCCATGGGCTTTTGTACCTCGCTAAAGTAATCCTCGCTAAAGTAATCTCCACTGTCCAACCGTTTCTTGCTGGCGCGCAGTCGTTCCAAATTTTGAGTCAATGTCGGATCTGGTTTCGCCACGGTTTGTGAAAAGATTAACTGAGCGGCGTATATCGCGCGCGTTTATAAATCGATTCGCTTCCGGTTTGGCACACGGATAGTCACTGTCCCCGGTCATCTACCTTCCAAATTCGAAGGCAATCCGTCTAGAAATACCGGAGATACGGGTGCCGAGAGGCCGGTGGATACGCGTTTTGCGCATTTGCCAAACCACGCAAATGACACGGCCGCCTCGGTTGCCGTTGCCATCGCCCCGTTAGGGCTCATAGCAAATTTGAAGCGATTCGGTCGAAAAACGGCGAAGTTATAAGGCCCGTTTTGTGTTTGATGATTAGTCAAGTGTTAATTGCAGGTACGCTAACAATGGGTGCATCTTAAACAGTTAACACAGGTAGCAACATGTAAGATAGAAGGAACTGCCAATACGATCAGCTGTTTATGCTAGTGTACGTGTTACTACTCGTGTTAACTGCTTAAGACGCGCCCATGATTACCGTGCTAGGCTTCTTTACAGTTACAGGTCTCAGGAACAATGCAAAAGACGAATACGTTCAGTGGTTTCAAATGAAAGGTTACACACTCTCTCTCTCTCTCTCTGTGACTCTGTCTCTGTCTCTGTCTGTCTGTCTGTCTCTCTCTCTCTCTCTCTCTCTCTCTCTCTCTCTCTCTCTCTCTCTCTCTCTCTCTCTCTCTCTCTCTCTCTCTGTGCGTGCGTGCTTGCGTCACAGTGCGCGCGCGCGCGCGCGGCGCTGCGCGCGCGCGCGCGCGCGTGTGTGTGTGCTTTTTTTGGGTGTAACCTATGTAGCCTAAGTACGCATGCACATGTATATGTTTGTATGCACGAGTTTGTGTGTATGCGTAGACTACGTGTGCGTGCGTGTGTGTGTGTGTGTGTGTGTGTGTGCGTGCGTGGTGCGCGCGTGCGTGTGTGTGTGTGAGTGAGGCAGAGAGTGAAAGGAGATACAGACTGGTACTGAGGCAGAGAGAGAGAGGAGAGCTAGAGAGAGAGAGAGAGCTAGAGAGAGAGAGAGAGAGAGAGAGAGAGAGAGAGAGAGAGAGAGAGAGAGAGAATGAATGAATGAATGCATTTTATTTATAGAGGGTAATAGAGTAAGCAATAACATGCTTTTTTACATCCAGCCCTCTGGACAGAATACATATATAAAAGTAGAAAATGAAAAACGAAAATAAACACATACAAAAGCATGCAAAAAACATAACACATCAACAGCAAAATCAAACCTATTATTATTAACTATACTCGTTATTAACATTCAAAATGTGTGAAGTAAGCGCATACACACGGGAAAATAAAACCCAATCCTACTTTTCACACTCATCTTTAAACATTCAAAAATAGAGAAGTGCACACACATGAAAAACCCCATCAATCATACTTTATATATTCATCATTAAAATGTACTTATTTGAAAAGAATCCCATGCATATAATAAGTCAAACATAGTATTACTTTACCTACTCATCTTGGCATGCACAATTTAAAATGTAAATACATGTACCCATGGCAACATGAAACCTATTCCTACATTACATTATTCATTTTTAACATGAGCAAATTAAAAAGTAAACACACACTCGTAACAAAAGCAAACCTAGTCATATTGTTTGCATGTGAATACACATATTAAAAAGTAAATACTGCTCATAACGAAATCAAGCCTAAACCTACTTTCTAGTCCTCATCTTTAACATGCACATAAGTAAAACTTAACTCATCACGAAATAAAGACTAATCCTATTTTACATACTCGTAACATGTACACATTTTAAATTTAAAGCCGATACACATAATAAAATCAAGCCTAAGCCCATTTTACATACTAATCTTAAAAATACATCAAACGTAAATGTAAGCACATACACATGACATAATAAAACCAAATCCTATTCTCCATATTCATCTTTAACATGCACGCATTTTGGAGTAAACACTTAGGGGAAGACGGGGTAAAAAGCGCATGGGTGGGTAAGAAGCCCACCCCAATTATCTCATAAAATAAAGAACATTTCAGTCAAATTTGCCCATGAGACGAATGCTAGACATTAACGCTCATCTCATGGGCAAAATGAGACTGAAATTTGCTTCATTTCATGAGATAATTGGGGTGGGCTTCTTACCCGCCCATGCGCTTTTTACCCCGTCTTCCCCTATACATAACAATATGAAACCCAATCCTATAATAATAATAATATTAAATAATAAGATATAATAATAATAATAATAATAATAATAATAATTCACACAGAGAGAGAGAGAGAGAAAGAGAGAGAGAGAGAGAGAGAGAGAGATGAGAGAGAGAGAGAGAGAGAGAGAGAGAGAGAGAGAGAGAGAGAGAGAAGAGAGAGAGAGAGAGAGAGAGAGAGAGAGAGAGAGAGAGAGAGAGAGAGAGAGAGAGAGAGAGAGATCCCCTGTCAACAGAAGCCGGACTGGCTACTGAAAATCGTCATTAGCGATCCGTGGGCTTGCTTCGTTTTGCCGGAATGACTGTGTGGCACGTGCACATTTCGATTCCGCCTGTGGCCATGCATTCCCTCTAACCGTAGGTGGCAGACAGACACACGCCACTCTGTGCTCCCTCAGAATGCAAACCACGCGGAGACGGACAGACAGACAAACACCTTCAGGAGTGAAAATAGGGTTTTACGCCCTCTTCGGCCTTTCGGCCATGTGGGGCATTTGCAAATACAAAGATGGTGGGAACTATACTGGAGGCAATGCCCGGAGGCAGTGCCGCTAAACCAGTAAAGTCCCGGCTTTTTTAATAATAGGGGAAGACGGGGTAAAAAGCGCATGGGCGGGTAAGAAGCCCACCCCAATTATCTCATGAAATAAAGAAAATTTCAGTCAAATTTGCCCATGAGACGAATGCTAGACATTAACGCTCGTCTCATGGGCAAAATGAGACTGAAATTTGCTTCATTTCATGAGATAATTGGGGTGGGCTTCTTACCCGCCCATGCGCTTTTTACCCCGTCTTCCCTACATACTACTACGACGCATGCACAGACCCATTATTTATCCCCTCCCCTGTTCTCTCTTATCTCCCCACCTAAAAAAGAACTGGGGTCTTTTTCACAAGGGCTAACGTTACGTTGCGCTTTCTCAAATCGGCGAAAACGGTAGTTCGCGTGGCGTTTTGTTCTTGCCAAACACCGAGCAAGCGGCGAACTATCCGGAACTAGTAGGGGGTGAATACGTTTCTTGTTGTTGAATGGTCCATTAAAGTTTGTTTAAAATAAATAAAAATTTGACCAATCAGACAAGAGCTGGTAATATTCTTTCGCAAACGTTTCCTAAATGTTTCTTATGCCCCGTTTGGCGTAAGCGTTATTCGCGCGGCGACCGTTATCAAGAGAAACTAAACCCTGTGCTCCTCAACCCCCCCCCCCCCCTCCTCCCCACCCTCCCCTTCGTCCTCTTTCAACCTGAAACCCACTTGCAGTAGCCTACCAATACAGAAAGTTCAAAGTAGACCTACTGACAATGCCGGTTACATGGGGGATGGGGGTGGGTGGGTTGGAAGAGAGAGAGAACACTAAACACTGAACTGTTTTAATGTCATTGGCTTACAGAGCTTAGATGACATGGGGGTGCGCATAGAACAAACAATCAAACAAACAAACAAAATCAATTAAGGCATGAAAAGGGAAATACAAACAAAATAATGTCTATCTCGATCATCCAATCCTACATCAGAGTATGTCACACATGTGAACTAATTAAGTTATTCAAGACTTTTAATTAAGAAATAATGTTTCGTCCGTGTTCTTCTTGCAATTGCTTTTGTTTTGTTCTAATATTCAAAGCTTCTGCAATATATTTAGCAAGGGATTGTTATAGATTCATTATCATCATAGTTCATTTTCAACACTCCAACTAAATCCATATCATTATACTGCAACACCTTTTCAACACTCCAACTAAATCCATATCATTATACTGCAACACCTTTTCAACACTCCAACTAAAATCCATATCATTATACAGCAACACCTTTTGAACACTCCAACTAAATCCATATCATTATACTGCAACATCTTTTCAACACTCCAACTAAATCCATATCATTATACTGCAACACCTTTTGAACACTCCAACTAAATCCATATCATTATACCGCAACACCTTTTCAACACTCCAACTAAATCCATATCATTATACTGCAACACCTTTTGAACACTCCAACTAAATCCATATCATTATACCGCAACACCTTTTCAACACTCCAACTAAATCCATATCATTATACTGCAACACCTTTTGAACACTCCAACTAAATCCATATCACTATACTGCAACACCTTTTCAACACTCCAACTAAATCCATATCATTATACTGCAACACCTTTTGAACACTCCAACTAAATCCATATCATTATACTGCAACACCTTTTCAACACTCCAACTAAATCCATATTATTATACTGCAACACCTTTAAAAAAAAGTACACTTCTTTCTAATCGTATCATATTTTATACAACTACATTAAAAGTGTATATATCATCTTCTTTATAAAAACCACACATTGGACAGAGAGAAATTACAGATATATCATCATCATGAAACCATTGTTTATCTGCATTCAAACCTATAGTTCTAGACCTGGCCTGGCCTAACATTATTCTATGCCATCTATTGTTTACAACCGTTAGATATTTCTCAGCTTCAAATACATCTTTAAAACTATAATACCAGTTATACTCTCTGTTCTGAACTTTCAAGTTTTGTGGAGGTTTCTCCAATGTTGCTGATAGGAGGCAATAAGTCTGTCTTTAAATTCGACGATAAATATATCCTCACTTCCCTCCCCCTGACATGTCCTCTAATACAATTCCAAACCCATTTCTCTCTCTCCTCTCTCTCTCTGTCTCTCTCCTCCCACATCTCTCCACATATCCTTCCCCTCTGAACTCTCCTGTTCGCCTCTCCTCTCTTCCCCCCTAAACTCCTCTCGCCTCCTACCTCCTCCTCTCTCCTCTGGTTCCCTCTTCTCCTCTCGTCTCTCTCTCTCTCTCCTCTCATCCTCTCCTCTCTCTCTGTGCTCTCTCTCTCCTCTTATCCTCTCCTCTCTCTCTCGTCTTTCTCCTCACTCCCTCTCTCTCTCTCCTCCTCTCCTCTCTGCTCTCGATTCTCGCCTCCCTCACTTCTCTCATCTCCCTCTCTCTCCCTCCCTCTCTCTCTCAACTCTCGTCTTTTTCTCCTCTCCACTCTCTCGCCTCTCCACCCTCTCTACCTCTCTCTCTCTCTCTCTCTCTCTCTCTCCCTCTCCTCTCTCTCTCTCTCCATTCCTCTCTCGTTCCTGCTCATCTCATCCTCTCAGTTCCTCGGGCTGTTCTCCAAAACAGTCTCTCTCTCTTTTTTTCTCTCTCTTTCTCCTCTCTCTCTCTCCTTCTGTCCCTTCCTTTCTGCGGTCTCTCTCGTTATCTCTCTCCTCTCTCTCGCCTCTCATCTCACTCTCTCTCCGTCTCCTTCTTCTCGCTCATATCTCTCTCCTCTCTCTCTCTCTCCCTCGTCTCTCTCTCCTCTCTCTCAACTCACCACAAGAAAGGCACACAATGCAGACCAGAACGAAGTGAATAGGGTGCCTACTGCCTGAACCCTATCATCAGCTGAGGTCACATCTTCTCCTTCGTCGTCGATCGCTCAGACAAGACAGTCTCCTGCTGGGGTCATATGAGCGCAAACGCGTCATGCTGCTGCTAAGCCCAGGTTGTGATTTTAGCGTCTAGTTAGGCGTAGCCTCTTACAGACAGTAACTAGTCCACTCAAAATACACAAAAGGGTAGTGGAGGTGGCCTAGCCTTCGTTTTCTCTGACACTCTGAAACCACACGTCACTCTTACTGCAAATTTCCCGTTCAACCACTCTTCTTTTGAACTTTTCCAGCTGACACTGTCCTACAAACAGAACAAACTACCACCATCTCTCAGACATTCCAACTAGTCTCTGTCATCTTTAAGGTCACAGTCGCGCCAGTTACGGGTCACCCCCAAAACACATAATCGCTAATTATCGCGCGAAGTTTTTGGGCATGGTAATTTCAATTGCAAGTTTTTGTTCCAACATTTCTTGAATGATCTCTATAACACAGTGTCATGAATGTTTCTGTGCGCCTCGTGTCGCATGATCGAGCGCGCTCAAATCACGGGTCCGAACACACATGCGCCATGAAACAGCTTGTACTCTGTGTTGAACGCCTCTCTCTCTCTCTCTCTCTCTCTCTCTCTCCTCTCTCTTCTCTCTCTCCTCTCTCTCATCGATTTCGGAGTAGCTCGGCGATGCTGCGAGGGGACTTTGCAGCCGCTCGGCGTTGCACTTGTTCCGGTCTTGCCTTTATCCTTCTATTATTATTGAATGCATGTGTTTAATTATGTAAATGAATGAAATTAGTGTTAAATATAGCAACGATAGAGGATAAGTACTCATTTGCGGTAAGAAAGGCAGAAAGAAAAGTGACGTAGGGCCTACATCTATAACCTTTAGTACGAAGAGGAGAGAGAGAGAGAGAGAGAGAGAGAGAGAAGGACAATGTTTATGTGTGACCCTTGTGTGGCCCGTGACCCGTTGAGAGAGAGAGAGAGAGTAGAGAGATAGAGAGAGAGAGAGAGAGAGAGAGAGAAGAGAGAGAGGAGGAGAGAGATGTTGGCCTATTTGTTGCTGCTTGGATCTGTTGCATCATCACTTTGGCATCCGATCATGATCTTCTCCATTTGCGCCTATGCAAGTACTTTACTTTGGCCTGTGCATAGGTCGAGCAGTACAATGCTAGGATGCCACAGCACATTATCATGTCAACACACATGGTTCTCTCTGGCACAGTGCGCGTTCGCGCGCGCGCGTGTAGTGTATGCATCATGCGTGCGTGCTGAGATCTTTGAAAGTAGGTCAGCTTGAGTCCTATGAGGGGATGGTGAATGCGGGGGCGCGCGGAGGGGGGGTAGTGTGAGAAAATGTCCTTTTGCGGGAAAAACACTATTTGTATTGTTTGGATTCTAGTGGATAGTGAAGAGTGCCCCCCCCCCCTCCCCCCGGCCACCCCCTGCATTTCTCTCGGTAATTCCATTTTCCTGTTTTTGGCCTTTCTTTACCAAACATAAAAGCTTGCATTTTATGAACCTTTTAGCCAATACCTTTTTTGGAATACTAACCCTATCCTAACCCTAGGCCATTTCTACTAGGACCCCCCCCCCCTATGTGTTGCAATACACGGCCCATTTTGTCACAGTCACAGTCGTGTTCATATGCGTTTTCCCGTCCTTATAGGGGAGCGGGGGGGGGGGGGGAGGGGGGGGGGGGGTGTAGGGTTAGGCTACTAGGGTTAGTAATTCCAAAAAGGTTATTAGCTAAAAACGGTTACTAAAATACAGCTTTATGTTTGGTAGAAGGCAAAAACGGAAAATGCAGGGGGGGTGCCACATCTTTACCTTTTTACCGCGCCGTGTGTTTTTTTCTCACAGTTTTTGGCTTCTTTGTGAAGCGATTGGAGCCTCCATACGGTAGTGCATAACGCTGTCTACATATCTAGATTGTCATATTATTATATTATTAGTAGTAGTAGTAGTATAGTAGTAGTATGTAACGAAGGGGTCATTAGCACGTTAAAAAAAGTAGCTCGCTACTAGAAGATCTGTATTTTGCGACAACCACAAAATTATCCACTCCTTCTTTACTTTAACTAGTTCCCTAACCCTAACCCTAGAAAAACGTGAAATTGTGGTTCATGGCTGAAGTCGCAAAATGCCGCGAAATACAGACTCCCTAGGTAGCCGAGCTACTTTTTTTTAGACGAGCTACCTTTTTCAGCACGCACCCCTACAACTTCACTGCTGTTACACTCTTTCTTCTTCTTCCAGTATGTCCACCTGCCGTTTATCGGCATTTAATTGACATATACAGGGGTTTCAAGACGAAGAGTGCGCAGCACGGACTGGATAGGATTTGAGAAATATAGTAGGGTGAAGGAAGCAAGAAAAAAGGCAGGTTAATGTAAAAGCGTTTTTGTTTACAATGAGATTGACAGATATAAGATGTAACTTGGTTGGGTATTTATTTTATAAGTTCAGATAGGTATTAATATTAGATAATCATTTCTTGTTTTAAGATGATATAAAAAGATTAACTTGTAAGCTTAAATGGGTGGGGGAGGGGTGAGTAAATTTTAGTGAGATGCAAGAATAAGTCACGCACGAACGCCCACGGGCCTCACATGATGCATGCAAAATATATATTTAGCATACCACACACACACAGCCCCACGCAAGCATGTACACAAAAAAAAAAACACACCCACGTGCTTGCAGCGCATCAGTAGAGAAATACTAGACTTGCCAAAGTCAAAATTCGTTCCCGGCCTCCCCGCTACTGCCTATCGCGCGCAGAACTGTAATAAGCCTCTGGCAGACTGCGACCAGTAGGCCAACGAAGCAACATAAACTGCCACAACAAAACATCTCCCCAAAGCTGTTTTCAGTTGTTTACAGTTCTGTTGTTTTTTATTTGTTTTGTTGCGGCATTTGGTGGTAATTACATTTCTTCTTGTCTGACATCATACAGAGAATTGGTGAATTAAACCCTCTTAAATTGCTGGCAACGTAATCTAGCTGGATGTTTCTATTTTTGTGTGCTACGCGCGTGTTTTAGCGAGACAGAACTTCGAGTTCATGGATTGAGGTAGACTGTCTGTTTGTGTGAGGTTCCACAGTTCTTTTCATCCACGCAAACAGCATGCGCAGAGGAGAGAGAGAATAGGCATCACGTGGCTAGAAAAGCTTGTTAAATATTTCATAGATTTTCTTCAATCCAAGCTGCGAATGTTGTTGAGTGTGGCCACGCACAGCGAAGATGAAAAGAAGATGTAGTCAGAAACAGTCTCCATGAATAACATGGGGCGTGTTACTTCAGTCATTGGCTAACCGATTTTAGCTACTTAGACCGCGTGTCTGGGTTCGGGTGCAGCTGAAACTGAAAGAAGAAAACACGGTTTCTAAAAGCCAACTTTTTTTGTGAAGCCAGGCCTCGTTGGTAGATTGAGTAAAGTCCGAACAATGCACACATTACTGTGCAATATTCTTGCATTCTTGAAGCATGCAACGTGAACACTCCACAGAAAGCTGCAGTATCGTCGCGCCATGATTTCAGTTATGACCCTACTTCCGTGCTACTCCTATTTGGATATTATCCCTTTCTCCAGAGTTCGCTTATTTGTTCTGATTGAAAAACAAAATGATTACAAATAAAATGAATCGTCTCTCTCTCTCTCTCCCAAATCCCTCCGAGTTCCCTCCTCGTCTCTCTCTCTCTCTTTCTCCTCTCTCTCTCTCTCTCTCTCCTCTCTCTATCTCTCCTCTCGTCTCTCTCTCTCTCTCTCCTCTCTCCTCTCATTTGGCATACTGTGCCTACACAGGCGACAAAAATGAATTAAATAACATGATCTCTCTCTCTCTCTCTCTCTCACGTCCTTCCTCTCTCTCTCTCATGCTTACTAATATGCATGTGCCGACGCAGGCGCAATTGCGGTGTAAAACATGTGTCATTTTGGGAAGTATGCGTGACATGAAGCTCACACACCATGTATGGCAAGCACACACACACACACACTAACACACACACCACACACAACACAACACACACACACACACACAGTGACACATCAACACACACACACAGCATAGCACACACATACACACACAGAGCATTAGCACACACATGCCACACCAGTAACAACTGTATTCTTCTTTCTGCCCTCACTCACTCCTTGGAAATACCCATGGCTCACACACGCACACGCACGCCGCACAGCCACAAACACACACACACACACACACATGCACAAACTATGTTCATCCAGTCTGCTCACAGTCCATTTAACTGTCACAGTTTTGTTGCATGTGAACAGCGTGGGAGCTAACACTTCTGCCTTCATCAGACACACCAAATGTAAACCCATTTACAACTATACAAACACTTTTTTCAACAACTTGGCTACATACTTTGAGAATATTACTGTCTCTTAAAGTAGTTTTTTATACACCCCGTTTTCACAGAGTGAAAGGGGGTATATATTGTTTTGGCGCTGTCTGGTCTGTCATCTGTCTGTTTTGTTTTGTCTGAAGTTCATTCTATCAAAACTACTTGTTCGGCCTTCGGGATCTATTGTTTTTGTCTGGTCTACCGTCCGTCCGTCGTGCCTCCGTCCGTCCGGCTATTCGTCCGTTTTTCTCAAAACTATTCAGATCTATCATAATGAAATTTGGTATAGGGGAAGACGGGGTAAAAGGCGCATGGGCGGGTAAGAAGCCCACCCCAATTATCTCATGACATGAGCAATTTCACTCACACCACTACCATCACAGATATGGACACATATCTTGCCTTGCATGCACACAGGCACACACACACGTAGACACACACCACACACACACACACACACACACACACACACAACACACAAACACACACACACAAACCACACAGCACACACACACACAACACACACACACACCTTACATTAGCAACGATGGGACAGCCAACTCCGTTATGTATTAGGGGGAAAAAACATTGCGATGCTGTTAGTTCCCTTCATTAACTTCCCCCTTGATGTACTGCACTTGAGCAATCGTGAGAGCATTGCACGCTCTCTTCCCTAAGCGCTAGGGCTTAGCCACACTGCATGCGATTAAATACAAGATCCTTTAGCAGTGCTTTGGATGATGTGTGTCAAAAGTACAGTGGAAGAACTGATAATTCAAAAAACCGGACAACTCAAAAAACTACTGGGGATAACTCGTCAATAATGTTTGGGTCCCAGTATAAGCCCATCTCTATGTTGAAAAGTTTTTTTAAGTCAAAATTATTGGCTATCTAAACAAAATTAAAATTTCAGTCAAAATGTGGATGAAATTTTGACTTTAAGAGATTTTTTACTGCTTCTTACTAAACCCCTTGACTTGCCAGAGAATAATTAAAGAAAAATCACTGTACAAGTCAATGCCATGAAAAAGACAACTGATAGAGCCAATCTGGTAAAATGGTCTGGGGATATAACTCTATTGACTGTGTTAGATCAAAAGCCAGCATATTAGGGTTATTAACTCTTCATCTGATTTCGTCATCAGTGATGTCATCATGTCAGTAAAGTAATTACGTGATTATATCCTATGGCAGTCAAGGGGTTAAACAACTCATTGAATTCTGTTTATTTTGTTTTAGAACAGCAAGAGGGATATATTTCCAGACTGTTTTGTCAGATTGAGTCTATGGTAATTCGTCTCTTTTCTATTTTATAACTAAAAAAGATTATTTCTCAATTTTTCTCCAGCAGTAAATTATACTAAAGGAGTTTAGGGTTATATGGCTCCCCCCCACCTGCGTGGGCATATCGACCCTTCCAACGGAGTTTCTCAGTGCCGCCAATCTAGCAGATTTGGTGTTTGGGTGGGGTAAAAGCAGCAGCATCGAATCTGGCATTTTTCAAACAAAGTTAGTGACAAAGATGGCGGTCTCCCATAATATGGCAAGCTCCTTGTGGCTGGATATGACGACACGTGGGTACAAGCCAATACCTTTCCTTATTTTTGTAGTACACTGAAACTGAAAACGTAAACATATACTATGACGTTTCTATTGCCTGTTAAAAAACAGCCACCTGGTAATGCTGTATTTAAAAAGTCTTTGTTGGCCCAATCTCCTGCCTGTTTTATTAAAACAAAATCTTGATTTTCTCATTTGAGTTCTCCAAAATTGGAATTTGTCAGCTGGATGCAGCAAGAAGACCAATGAAAAATCTAAATTGGACACTTGCATACCTTACTCATTTGGGCCATATGGCCCGGAAGAATGCCCCGAAGAAGACGCAGAAGAGAAAGAAAAAGAAGAAAATATTTGAATGAAAGAATAAAAGTTCAAGCTCAATTTTATCATTTTACCAACAGTTCTCTCCCTTGGGAAAATAAACTTAGCTCCAAACAAACGCTATCTCCCTTGAGAACTTGAGGTAGCTGATATTTTGTTGTGTATAAGACATTTTGAGGTCAATGGATATTGACAAATGTCAGTGTTGTCAAATAGTTAGGGAGCTAAAGCAGAAAAACAAAGAGCTTTTACTTTTATTGCTCTAGATAAAGAGACATTGAGACCACGGACAAAGCAGACAGATAGGGACAGACACAGACACACATACATGCATGCACGCATGTACTCACACACGCACCCACCCACATACATAATTATGCACGCAGACAGACAGATAGACACTAAGGACACACACACACACACACACACACTCTCTCTCTCTCTCAGCTCTCGCACACTCTCCGCACTATCACTCTTCTCTCCTCTATACATCTCTCAATCTCTCTCTCTCATCACACACATTTTGAATACATACATATTATAATGAGTTTAGTTAATAATAATAGGTTTGATTTTGTTATTGATGTGTTGCATACAATATAGGGATGTTTTGTGCATGCTTTATATTACTTTGTAAGTGTTTATTTTCGTTTTCCATTTTCTACTTTTATATTATGTATTCTGTCAAGAGGGCTGGATGTAAAAAAAAGCATGTTATTGATTACTCTATTACCCTCTATAAATACAATTATTTCATTCATTATTTTCTCTCTCTCTCTCTCTCCCTCACAATTTCTCTCAGTCTCTCTCTCTTTCCCCCCCCCCCCCCCCCACCCCTACTCTCTCTCTCTCTCTCTCTCTCTCTCTCTCTCATCTCTCTCTCTCTCTCTCTACTCTCTTCTCTCTGGCATATTTCTCACTGTCGTTCATCCCTCTCTCAAACCTCTCACCATTGCCAGCTCAAAAGACTGATTATAGGGTTTAGCCAAACCTAATCCTTGCTGGCTTTTAGCTCAGCAGCTCACATGAGAATTAAGACAGAGAAACAAAAAATGCGGGTAGCATGGAGAGGAAAAAATCTAAAGTATGGGTGGGTGCCTGTAGTCATGGATGTGGGTTAGGACAACTAATCCAGGATGAAAAATGAAAATGAGTCCTAAAACTGCCAATCATACTCATGACTAATACTACTTCTTCTTTGATCGCTCAGACAATTCCCTGTCAATTACAGTGAAGATGCGTCATGCTGCGAGTTATGGATGGAGGAGGAAATCTATTTCAAAAAATGTTTCTTGAAAAAAGTGAAAGTCCGACTTCGGCTGGAAGAAATCTTTCTGAAAGTGTTTCTTGAAAGAAAGAAAAAGGCAAGAGAATGGACCAGTAAAGACAGAAAGGTCCAAAGATAATTAGATGACAGTAAGCAAGGGGGAAAAGCAGAGCCAAAGAGAGTGGCAGATTTTGATGAAAAGTTACAAGCCACAGAACTGCCAGAAGGTGGCGGAAACTATTTATGCAAAAGACCCCCAGGTATCCCCACAGAGGGTGTACTCGTGACTACAGGTCTTGGGTCTTTGCAACATTATGTTTTGCAAATTAATCCCTTCGACTTTCAGGTTCCACATTTTTTGTTCTGGTTCAATACGTTGCAGAGTGACGGATTTCATCATACAGTTTACATGTTGTTGTAGGCACTGATCTCTGTGACTTTTTATGAGTGTACAGTAAGCCTCTGTTAATTAATTGTCTACACCAAACATTCTTTAGTGTGTGTGTGTGTGCGCATGGTGATTTTGGTTTTGTTTGAAAAAAAAACAAAAAAAAAAAGGCTTACTTTCGTTCTGCATGTAATAAAGATTAAAACGATGTGAACTACTTATCTAGAAACTTATAGAGGGAGTTTATGCAGTACTTAGGGTCCATGTGCCAAGAGATATGCACACATAGACAATGAATATTCTGAAATATGAACAGAACAAAATACAGTTAAATACAACATATTACAGTGATACACCATACAAGCATGCAAGCACACACGCATCGCATGCATGCCTGTAGTGCAACGCCACACACACACACACGCAATGCACACACACACACACACACACACACACTAAAAAAAATGCAAACACACACACAAAAACACGCATGCAAACACACACACACAGCACACACACACCTTCTAGAAGTGCAGCGCGTAATTCACGAGGGAACAGATTCAACTTAATGTGAATTTAGATCTGCATGAATATTATAAACATATTGAAAAATTATCCAAAGAAAGTTTTGGCAGCATGTTAATGACTTCAGTCACAGTCAATATTCAACGCTGTTGTATAAAAGGCTCAAGTACAATGAACTCCTTTAACTTAATTTTAAAACAGCTCAAAGATACAAGTTTAAGACAAATCGTATCTTTGATGTTTAAACTTCGTTTAAATGCTTTTAAAACAAAATTTTCTAAAGACGTTAAGTGTATATGTGGAAATCAAATATCTATAAATCATTTGCTCCTATATTGTCCTAGAATTAAAGAACAAATCAACAAAACTGATGGTGAATTGCTGAACCATCAAACGCCTTTAACCATTGAAAAAAATCTTAAACAACTTTAATCTCCTTAAAAGTTTTTCAGAAATCCTGCACATAAGTCCTGTTGGTATTTTTCTTTGAGTTACTAATTAATTGTTGGTTTAAATTGTGTTGTTATATTTTTGTTGTTAGCCATTTATAAATTAAGACACACTTGTTTAATTCTTCATGTTACATAAGTCAGTTTGAAATGTTACTGTATGTCCTCCCTTCCCTCCCATCTTATATATCTGTTAATGTAATTTTAGTTATATGCACTCAGTTATATTTGTATGAATAGATGTGTAGGGAAAACACATAAATAATACTACCATTCACGCACTCACACACAACTCTCACTTTCAATAGCTATCTCTGATATAGGCTTAATTAATTTAACACACACAATTCTTTCTTTTTTTTTGGGCGATACTAATATCACTTGCGGGGTGAAAACACGAGAAAATAAAGAACGAAAAAACACACACACACACACACACAAACACACACACACCACACACACACACACACACACACACACACACAGGCTGTGCGCATGCACACTCGCACACTCACACTCGCACACACACACAAACACACTCGCAACACACACACACACACACACTCCCCATACACTAGTCTACTGCATTGTGAAATATGTGCCTCGCTAGGTCTATGTTCGTTGTGGGTATAATGTGTGTTCATGTGCATGTGTGGTAAAGAAAGTATACATTTTTAGTATGTTTGTTGAGTACAATTTTTCTGTGCCTGCACAGTAAAACCAGGACTCCAGTAACTCCATAAATAACAAACCACCATGGGCAAAAAAGAGAGACTACCCAGCGCTGATGGCGCCCCACCAGGTGGACAGGTGGCACTGAAGAAACAGATCACGCTATTCCAGAGCGTGGCCATCATCGTCGGCATCATCATCGGCTCGGGCATCTTCGTCTCTCCAGTCGGCATCCTCATCCACGTGAAATCTGTCGGCATGTCACTCGTCATGTGGGGAGTGTGCGGGCTGTACAATACTCTATGCGCTTTGTGCTACGCCGAGCTGGGAGCGTGCATTCCGCAGTCTGGGGGCGAGTACATCTACATCAAGAGAGCGTTCGGGGACTACCCGGCGTTCATGTGCCTGTGGATCAACTTCACCTTGATCTGCCCCGTGGGCATCGCCGCGCTGAGCCTCATCGCTTCGCTGTACATCCTGCAGCCCATCTTCCCCGACTGTCTGGTGCCGGCTCTGGCGGAGAAGTTCATTGCCATCGTTATTGTCTGTGAGTATTGTGGTTGATATGTATATCCTGCAGCCCATCTTCCCTGACTGCCTGGTGCCGGCTCTGGCGGAGAAGGTCATTGGTATCATTATTGTCTGTGAGTATTGTGATGGATATATGCTGGCTCTGGCAGAGAAGTTCATTGCCATCGTTATTGTCTGTGAGTATTGTGGTGGATATGTGCCGGCTCTGGCGGAGAAGTTCATTGCCATCGTTATTGTCTGTGAGTATTGTGGTGGATATGTGCCGGCTCTGGCGGAGAAGTTCATTGCCATCGTTATTGTCTGTGAGTATTGTGGTGGATATGTTTGGTTTAAATACATTTTTATTAAGTTCAACAGGACATAAATACATAAATACATAAATAAATGAATGAGCAACAACATAGCTTCGAGCTAATAGCGTGATCACTATTCAACATGACACTACTACATATTATGGGACAACTAATTGATATAGTTTTGCAAGCGTGCACTACACCAGAGGTCCCAGGGACCCACATTTGGGGGTCTTTGAAGAAATAGAATTATAAGGGACCCTCTAAAAGAATGTACAGGAGGTCCCAGGGATGCACTAGAAAAATTCTTTTTAGCATTCACAATGCCACTGGGGACCTCTGTCCCGCCTCTAGGACCCTGTATATTGTAAGTGAAGGAGTCCCTGGGACCCTTTGTTTTGCGGTCTGGGCGGGACGATGGTAGGTATGCACACACACACACACACAAGCTCAATCACACTGACACTGATGCACCGAGGATAAAGTCAATTGACCATGTTCGGAAAAAAACTAGGGGAGAGCACCGTGAAAATTACAGTTGATTTATCTCGACTTACTCGGTCAAAACCTTAGCAACAATGGCGGCATGGCGGCGAAGATTGAAACCGCAGGATGCGAGGTCCGCAAACTTGCAAGCATTTGTTTATTAGAAAAATAAGGGGTGGCCAGTTGCTACAAAAGTGATAGAACTTGAAAACTGTAACGTAAAAATATAAATGACATCAAATTTAGAATGACGCACTTGTGTTCTAAATGCTGTATGTCTCCTTCCCCCCCACCCACACGAGGCGGCGAGAGCTGTGGATCTGCTTGATGGCAGAGTAACTTCCCGCGTTTTAACCGATTGAATTAGGCAAGATCACTCACACACCCCATGTATACTACCCCCCTTAATTATTTCCGAACAATTCCTTGTGAACAATGTCCTGGGTCTTGCAGAAATCAATAGGACAAAGTCTGCCAATGTTCAGTTTTGATAGGATATTTTAAGAATTTGTCCTGACACGGGGTATCTATGACTGAGTCGTAATCAGACAGGCTTGCAAGTGTGGAGGTTTGAATCCAGCTCCGTCTTTGGTGGTATGTCCTTGGGAATGACATTCTACTCCTATTTCATAGTCCTTTGGGTGAGACTTAAAACCGAGGTCCCTTGTGTGAACACATGTGGAGTAGGCCATGTTGTGCTGGTGGGATGGATGACAGTTGACATGAATTCACATAGCATGCATCCTGTGTGCCAATAACAGTCTAAACTAAGACTTTGGGTGTGGGGCAGGATAAACATCCCCTATCGGAAGACAAAGAATTAATGAAAGTTAGGTTTTACGTCCACTCGGCTGCAAAACAGCACATATGGGACAAACCATCAACCAACCATCATTCAAAGCTCTGAACAGATCCTGGAGGTACTGCAATACCAGGTCTTATGTTTAACCCTTTCACCGCCAAAGTCGCATTTTAGCACCACAGTGATTAAAACACCTATGTCACTAAAAGGCATCAAATTGGGGTCTATTATCCAAAGACCCTATTGTCTTAGTTTTTGGGAAGTAAGGACAGACCTTATTTTATATATGTCACAGAAGAATCCCCAATACTGCAGATGGATTTTGATTCTCTACCAAGGTAAATTTCATCGAAATATTTGGCTGAAATATGGCTGGCGGTGAAAGGGTTAATGGAAGAAAAAGAACCAGATATTTTCAGTTTTGATAGGACTGTGATATGGGCCACATGACGGTCACTGCACACATACCATATTTTTCGGACTATAAGGCGCACCCCCAACATTTTACCCATAATTCAGATTTTGTAACTATATTTTCTTACTATTTTATTAGTCACATTATAAGGCGCAGGGGTCTCAGTCTGGGGAAAAAAGTATCGCCTTATAGGCCTTTGCAACTAGGGTTATTAACGCCCTTGACAGTGAGAGTAATTGCTCTTGCTGGTCAGTACTGACAAGGGAATTCACTCTTGCGAAAGGCAGCCATTTAGTGGCATCAAATAGGGGTTATTGGCGAGAGTTATCCCCCTGTCTGGGTCAGTACTGAACCATCTTCCCCCACCCTCCAAGGGGCATTCACTCTTGCAAAAGGTGTTCGTTGCAGACCCCAATAGTCCGAAAATCACGGTACATGCAGTTCATCACACACATTGCACGTGCTTAGTTCGTGTTGTATCCATTGTTGTACATGTATGGTAAAGCAAAAGAAAAAGAGGCTTGTGTAGTAAATGAAATCCTGCTGTCACGAAAGATGATCCCTTTAGTGGCTTTACTAGGTCTTTGGGCTGTGACATGAATTAACACGTTGTCTGTGTTGTAACAAGATCCTGACAAGTTTCCTGACACAGCTTTTGGCCTTGACTGTCTGGCTTTTGATATTTAACATCATGGACTGAAATGATGAAATGTGCACTAGCTGTTTTAGACTTTGTTGTGTAAGACCCTATTTTAGCTCTACCACATTGATTGCAAAGTCTAAGTTTGGTTCCCCCAAAGATCCATTAGTATTATAACTAAAATGTGTGTGTGTGTGTGCGCGTGCTTGCGTTTGTGTGTGTGCGTGCGCGTGCATGTACATGTATGTGTTTGCGTGTGAGTGTGACACCCAAAATTGTTACACACACTCCTGAGGCACAGCTTAATTGTGAATGATTTCATAATTTGGGTTTTCATGGAAATTTGAGGACATAACAAATGGCAAAAACAGTTAGAAAAACAATAGTTCTATGTAAACAGAAACGCTTTACTCGAAAATTGTTATTTTCTTAAGTCCCAGGTTTCCTACAATTTTTTAAAAACGTTTCATCTACTCCATTGTGATTTTCTTAATTAACTGCCAGGTTTCCTGGTGATGGTCAACTGTCGCAATGTCAAGTGGGTGACCCGGCTCCAGGTGCTCATCACCTCCTCCAAGCTCATCGCTCTCGCCATCATCGTCATCATTGGCTTCGTCTATTTGGGCCAAGGTGAGCCAATATTTTGACTACAGTGGAACCTCCCTTATAAGACCTCCCATTATAAGACTCCCTCCCACATAAGACCTACCTACTTCTTTGAGACATTGCCCTTCTTTGTAAGAATAAAATTACCTCCCATATAAGAACCCCCCACCCCCCCCTTATAAGGCCTGATTTTCGATTATTTTTGGAGGTCTTATAAGAGAGGTTTGACTGTATCAGGGATGGTATCTTAGAACTAAGTACTCTTTGTTTAAAATCCAAGAGCTCCTATAACAAGTGGGGAGGGGAAATCCAAAATAAATAGACATGTCAAATGAAAGGAAAAGTCTGTTTAATGTCCTGACCAGCCTGGAACGGGCACATGTGGAACACTGATAAATATAAAGATGGTGGGATGATCGTGGAGGTACTGCAATGCCAGGAAAGTCCCGATGGTTTTTGTTTTTTAAGTATGAAGATATATAAGAAGCTTATTAGGTGTGAAATGTCAAATCTGATTGAACATCAGATATACAATTTTATTACATGCGTATTATAGGTGGCCGTTTATAAGAATATTAACTTTTTCACTACGTAGCACGCGCATATGCATGCTGGAAGCTTCCTCCGTTCAGTACGCAGCACGCATAATTCAGGCATCAGAATTATCAGAGGATTTCAGAGGATTAAGAATTTCTGACCGAGGATTGGCTTCTCTTGTCACTAATTTCAGAGGTTTTGCCTTTTAATCAGTGTTATATTGTGTGTTAAATAGCATTTTAAAGTGATTTATCACTATATTAAGCCTTTTTGTGTGATGTTGGGAACTCATTTCAGTGTTGTCCCTCTTCAGTTTAGGGTCTTCATGGACCTTTTACCACAGTTTTCAGAGGATTGGACTTCAGAATATTCTGATGCCTGATAATTATATGTGACAGTGTGGTGACTTTGTCTATGAGCAGTGCTCGTCTAAGTATGGTCTAAGGGAAAAAAACCTTCTTTAAGTATATTCAGAAATCAGTTATTTGTCTTCTGAGTGCTTTCCCTTGAGCAAAAACTGGTCTAAATTAGTCACAAGCAGCTTTTGAAAAGACAAACTGAAAGCGCGGCCAATAGTGGTGAAGAGCCAAACAACACTGTCAGAACAAGATGGGTATGTTTGACTTTGTATTCCTGTATTTTGTTATGTGAAAATGGAAAAAAATATGCAAAGAAACTTGATGTAGTTACAGCTAGAGACTTGTTCTGTCCACCAATACCAAACACTCACACTTGTTATGCAAACAAAGTAAGTAAAAGTAGAGATGAAAATTGCCGATTTTACTAGGTCTGTGGTGAAAAGCTACTGGGAATTGGTACGGGGTGACAGAGTTACTACTAAAGAAACTTCTATTGATCAAGTTTAACTTTTGATGAAAAGCAGATGACACTATTGACAGTGCTTGGATGTAAAGTTTGCTCTTCATCTTTTAATGTCAGGGTGCTTTTTTCTAGAGGTGGGGGAAAAAACCGGTTTGAACCGAAAAACCGGTGCTAAAATTTTGCGGTTTGAAAAACCGGTTCGAGTTGCTGTGAACCGTTTTTTTAACTGCAAACTGAAAGTAAGTTTTTCTTAGAATAACGCATTCTTTTCGAAAAAACAACACTGATTCTCAGCGCAGATTGGGTGTTTGCAAACCAAGAGTAGCTGTTTCTAGTTTGTGGTAGTGTATGGCTTTGACTTTGACTGACTGAGTGTTGAGTTGAGTGTGTGTGTGTCATAAGTCATAAGTTTCTTTATTGTGTGTGTGTGTGCGCGTGCGTGCGTGTGTGTGAATATTCTGACACAAATAAATATGTGTGTGCATAGGTGAAACTAGTGATGCGAGTACTGGTTTTAAAAAAAAACCGGTTTCAGGTAACACCGGTTCGAAGAGAGGGAAAACGGTTTTTGTTTAAAACCGGTTCGGATTTTTTGAACCGGTTCTCAACTCTACTTTCCCCCCCCCAAATCCCAGCTGTTTCCCCTTCAAAATGTTTTAATTGACATTGGCATAATACACCTTAACCCTTTCACCGCCAGCCACCTTTGAGCCAAAAATTTCCATTAAACTTACTTGGCTACAGAAAATATTTTGTCTGCAATATTGTGGGATTTCTCTGTGACACATTTAGAATAGGGTCAATCCTTACTGCCCACATTTAGGAACACAATATCATTGAATAATAGACCCTGATTTCAAGAGTTTTAATGACATGGGTGTTAGACCATTTTGGTGCAAAAATGCGACATTGGCGGTGAAAGGGTTAATGTCACGGGGCCTCTCTTTTTTCCCGCAGCGTATACATTATGATTCAACATAGAAATAATAAGAGTACAAACAAATACAACAACTAAAGTGAAACTCATATAACTGTTATGAAAAACACAGTTGTAATGCATAACTACATATCAAAGAAGAGAGAGACAGAGAGAGAGATGCTTTGATGTTTGGACCGCTTTAATCCACTTTCATGTTTTGTTTAATCTTTTTCGATTTATAATAATATTTGATCTGGTTTTTGTTTCACCTAAAACCAACCATTATTCCAGTTTCCTTGTTTTTAGCACTATTTTAAAACGGTTACAGTTTCAACCAGAAACATTTGTTTTATCAACTCAAAGAGGACTTGTCTGTAATCCCTGCTTGGAAAACAAGAATATATTTCATTCCTAAAAAGATAATCTATAATATTATTTGACAAACAAATAAGCTAATACTGGGCTCATTTTTTTATTCTCTCTCTCTCTCTCTCTCTCTCTCTCTCTCTCTCTCCTCTCTCTCTCTCTCTCTCTCTCTCTCTCTCTCTCTCTCTCATTCTCTCATATCTGATTACTTGTGTTTGTGCCATAGAAGGTGAGATTAGCGTCCAATTGATCAGAGACCTTTATGGACGATGTTCCTGAAGTTCCTGTGTGTGTGCACTGCACCTCCTATGTTTATAAGCTTTAGATTAAAATTGCATTCAGTTGTTCTCTCTCTCTCTCTCTCTCTCTCTCTCTCTCCTCTCTCTCTCTCTCTCTCTCTCTCTCTCTCTCTCTCTCTCTCTCTCTCTCTCTCTCTCTCTCTCATATCTGATTACTTGTGTGTGTGCACTGCACCTACCTCCTATGTTTATAAGCCATAGGCTTGACATTAAAATTGCGTTCAGTTGTTCTCTCTCTCTCTCTCTCTTTCTCTCTCTCTCTCTCTCTCTCTCTCTCTCTCTCTCTCTCTCTCTCTCTCTCTCTCTCTCTCTCTCTCTCTCTCTCTCAAAGTTTGCATGGAAGGGCAGGCTGACTATACAACATGATATCATATTTTTACCTGCAATTTTAAACAACATTCTCATTTCTTTGAAGTTTTAATTGAACAGAACAGCTGCTTGTTGAAATTTAAAAACCACAAACTTTAACCATTTCACCGCCAACGTCGCATTTTTGCCGCACAATGATTTAACACCCATGTCACTAAAAGGCATCAAATCAGGGCCTGTTATCCTAAAGACCCTATTCTCTTAATTTTGGGAGGTAAGGATAGTCCTTACTTTAAATATATATGTCACAGAGGAATCCGCAATATTACAGACAGGTTTTTGTTTCTACCCAGGTAAGTTTAATGGAATTTTTTTGTGAAAAATGGCTGGCGGCGAAAGGGTTAAAGCAAAGACTGTATAGGGGAAGGTAAGCATCCGATCTCTTTTCCCTATATGAGTAGTGAGGACAGAAACACTGGTTATGTCCCTTTTAAACAGGACACATTTTACACGTCGATAGGCCAGTTGAATTCTCCGTTCAAGTTCCAGTTTTTGGATAGCCTCCACTGTGAATGGTGTACTGTCCCCACTAATGATAACTCTATCATCCCGGTTCGCCGAGCTCTTAAGTAGTCCATCTTACCCTTTTAGAATATCTTTGGTTAAAGTAAAACTAAAAGCAGGAATCCAAATTTTAATTTACAAATTTCCCATCTATGCCCCAAAAGAGGTGTACGTGGATCCAGGATATTATGTTCTTGTATTTTTTATGCAGAGGGAGGAGTGTGTAAGAAACAAAGAGGGCTGCAAAATTATTTTACACTGTTTTGTCAAAATGATATTTGAGTTGCATGCATTGTACTTGTAGAATGAAAAATAAGCTCAGTAATGAGTTTTATTATTAATGTTCTTTTGTTTGTGAACATGTTCTGTTACTTATTTTATAGGCTGATAATTTATTTTGCGGATTGTTGTTTGTTTGTTTTGTTTTGACAGACAGACAGAGAGAGAGACAGAGACAGAGAAACAGAGATTTGTTTAAAATGTATATTTAGAGGAAGAATAAAAAGTGAGGACAACGACAAACAGAGACTGAGAGAGGCAGACAGAGAGCTGACAGACAGGAGGGAAGTGGTGCCATTGTATAGTGTAATGTTTGTTCTTTGATAAAATTCCCACTTCAAGGTTGTACCCTGCCATCATAAAACACAGCTCTGTCTCACCCACTGACCTTGTTTCTTGGAAAGTGTGTGTGTGTGTGTGAGACTGTGTGTGAGCGTGTGTGAGAGAGACTGTGTGTGAGCGTGTGTGAGAGAGACTGTGTGTGAGCGTGTGTGTGTGAGACTCTGTGTGCGTTTGTGTGTGTGTGTGTGTGTGTGCATGTGTGTGTGTGTATTTGTGTGTGCATGTTGTTTGGTTGTGTTGTGTGTGTGTGTGTGTGTGTGTGTGTGTGTGTGTGTGTGTGTGTGTGTGTTACTCTGTGTGTGTGTGTGAGAGAGTGTGTTGTGTGTGTGTGCGCGTACGTGCATGTGTGAGTGTGTGTGTTGTTTGGTTGTGTTGCGTGGTTGTGTGTGTGTGTGTGTGTGTGTGTGTGTGTGTGTTACTCTGTGTGTGTGTGTGTGAGAGGTGTGTTTGTGTGCTGTGCGCGTACGTGCATGTGTGAGTGTGTGTGTTGTTTGGTTGTGTTGCGTGGTTGTGTGTGTGTGTGTGTGTGTGTGTGTGTGTAAGAGAGAGTTTTTTTTACACACATATTGCATTTGTCATGGTCTGCATAATTGTTATAGACATGTGTAAAGAACTTTGGGTGGGTGTATATATTTCTTTTCTTTTTTATTTGTATCTGAAGACATGCGTGTATTTGTACCGCAGAGAGCAACATGATGAAATTCTGCTTAACGTCCTCCGGTCTGGTAACAGACACATATGGGACATTAGTAGATATAAAGATGTTGAGAACGATCCTGGAGGCAGTGCCTGTATGCAGTGCAACACCAGGAAGGTCCTGAATTTGTAACCATACAGATGTGTATAAAACAAAGAGCTACATGAAAGATAGCAAATGGCTTTAACCCTTTCACCGCCAATGTCGCATTTTTTGCACCACAATAGTTTAACACCCATGTCACTAAAAGGCATCAAATCAGGGCCTGTTATCCAAAGACCCTATTTTCTTAATTTTGGGAGGTAAGGACAGGCCTAATGTTATAAACATCACAGAGGAATTTGCAATATTGTATTTTTTTCCTTTACCCAGTTAAGTTTAATAGTATTTGTTGGCTGAAAAATGGCTGGCAGCGAAAGGGTTAATAAACATCATATAATAAAACATCTAAACATTGCAAGCACATCTGTTCATGAATGAATGAATGAAAAGTAGTGTTTTACGTCCTCTCGACCCGGCAAGGCACATATGGGACATTTCATGAATGGTGCCATTTGAAATTGTCAGATGAGAGGCGTGCAATTCATTTAATTTTTAGGTTAGAAGTAAATCGTATTAAGAAAAAACCCTAAAACTTTCAGGAATAGAAACTCAATTAAACAAATAGCTTGTTGTTCTGCATGGCTATTAATGTATTATTGTACAGCTCAATCTGGTTAAAATATCAAATAGTTTTTCGTGCAAGCTGTTACATGGTCATTTAAAATACATACGTGTTGCATCTTTGATCAGCACAAAAGTTTTTTTTGTCTGTCTTTTTTCTCATCTTTAACCAGACGCGAAGCGAGAGCTGGTGAATGTTTTCAGGGTTTTCTGTTTGTTCCTGTCTGTCTGTCTGCTGTCTGGCTATCTATCTACAGTGGAGAACTGATAACTCAAAAATGGATAACTCAAGAACACTGGATAACTCACAATAATGTTTTGGGTCCCAGTATAATAATCTCTATGTTGAAAAGTCTTTTGAACTCAAAATATATCTCAAAATAAAATCTCTGTCCCTTCAATTTTGACTTAAGCGCTTTTTACTGTATGTGAACACAATAACGTTTGAACGGAAGTACCTAGGAGGCTTAAACTTTGCGAATTGCGTACCGATAGGTATTTAGGATATCTAGGTCAAGTTCGAAAATGAAGGTCAAAGGTCAAGGTCACTGGAACCGGCTTTTCGATCTCTACCTGTCAATAGTGCGCAAGCTACAGTTGAGATCCTCGCTGGCACAGGGGTACTGTAAAGTGTAGGTGTAGACTGTTTGACCGGACTTTTTAGTTTCAGGGGTGTTTGTCTGTTTGTTTCAGCAAGGTCACTGGACCCGAAAATGCTGCCGGGCAGCTGTTTGATTTAGCGTTTTAATGCTCTAGTTTGAGTTTCGGATTCATACAATATAAAATATGAGATGTTGCAGTTTTACTTGGATGACTCATTTGATGAAAGTAAGGGGGTAAAATATAGGGGAAATGCACGGAATGTAGAACCATAATAGTCAAAGTCAAAATCAAAGGTCAAAGTAAAAAATATTTTGGTGTCTGGATGAAGATGGTGGGTGGGAAAATTGTGCAGGTGAAATCGCTGGCAGATTTCAGACAGCATGCTAGTCAGAGACTGTCCCGTTCGACCTAGGCCTTTGTCGGCCTTTACCGATTTTCTTGTGTCGTCTACTTCGTCGTCTGCTTCAGTTGAACGCAAGTCGATTTCCTAGTTAGGTAAGCTTATTTTTCCTTCTCCAGTTAGTATGTTTCCGTGTAGGATTCATTTGACGGTGTGATTTGCTTCGTTTTCTTTTTTGAAAAGCCCTTGCTTTGTATTGTTTCATAATCATTGTTTTCAAAACGTTTACTTATCAGTGTGATTGGATTGTTTACATATTTTTTGCCCCGGATGTGCTTTGTTCCAAGGTCAAGGGGTTTTGCATATTAATGACCTCCCGGCTGATTTAATTTTTTGCTTGTCAGATAGATAGATCAAAGTGATTGACTAACTGTATCTTTGCAAATTATTGCTTCTTGAATGCAGACAATCGGGTTGAGGAAAGTTAATATGACAATTTTGTTCTGTTTTTGTTTTTTTTCTCCTTTCTGATCGCTTAGGTATATTTTCACCGTGTTTTGATCACGTGACACGATTTGTTTATATCACGTGTCCACTTGTATTAATGGCTGCATTCTTGGTGTATTCACGCCGGTTGCTGTGTCAAAAAGTATTGCGTTCATGGAGTATATATGTGGCGCTCGAGATGGAGTGTTGGCAGTGTGCCCATCAAATGGACGGATTGCGTAAGTTTTGTGTGCCTTTTTGGTATAGTTTTCTTGTTTTTGTACTGCTTGTGAGTGTTGTGTGTGTGTGGGGGTGTGCATCACGTGGGGGTATTAATATTAACAATGTTGCAGAGGAAGAAACTGGGTCAGAACAGTATGCGTTTTATTTGGAAATTAAAACCAGGATAATCAGGCCAAATGCAAGAACTAACGCAAACAAATACTTACTGAGGTGGATGGGTGTGGTAGACTTGAGATGCAGTGATAGGAATGTGTGCTTTTTGTATGAGTTGAGGACAAACAAAGAGAGAGTTCTGTTGTCCAAAGAAATGTTTTTCGAGAATGTTGTTTTTTGGATGAACTTTGAACGCTTTATAAAAGGGTTTAAGTATGTTATAAATACTGCAGCCAGTTCTTGTCAATATTGTTGCTCTAGGCCTATTTTATTGTCATTTTATATCAAGCGACTTCTCACATTTTCTTCAATATTGCTGATGTTTTCTAATAATGACATGTATGTTTCAAATTATAACATTGAACAGCCACTTTTTGGGCTGTTCTTCATTAGCCGACATAATGTGTACATACAGTGCTTTAGTCTAGTGTTGAGTCTGAGCCAGGCCTTGTGGATAAGTTACCTCTTCCTTGATGTTGAAGTTTACATATTGATAATGTGTGTTCTTCTTTTCTTTACATCCTACACTCTGTTTTTCCTACATTTTTATTGTTACCCTTATGAACACAATGGCTTCAAACAATGCATTTAAAATCTGCTCTTTTAATTGTAATGGGTTAAACAATTCTAGCAAAAGAAAAGATGTTTTTGATTATTTAAGGAAAACAGATGCTAGCATTCTTTGTCTTCAGGAGACACACTTAAAAACAGGTATTGAAAATTATATACAGGCTAGTTGGGGCTACAAGGTTTGGCTTAGCGGCTGTGAGACAAACAAAACTGGTGTGGCTATTTTATTTAATAATAATTTTGAATACAAAGTACATGACGTTGTCCGGGACCAACATGGCTGTTATATTATGTTGAATGTTGAATTTAAAAAAAGAAAATCACTCTAGTCAATTTGTATGGACCTAGCAACAGTGACAAACCAGAATATTTTGATAGTGTTTTTGAAAACATAGAACAAATTGTGATTGTTACTGATGACTGGAACTGTCCTTTAAATACAAGTTTAGATATTTGTAACTATTCTAGCACTGTGAATCGTCCCAGGACCCGGAACAAAATTAATAATATTATGACAGAACACAACATTTTTTATGTGTTTAGAGAAATTTATCCAGAAAAAAGAAAGTACACGTGGAGAAAATTTAATTCAATGAAACAGGCACGTTTAGAC
The DNA here is from genome assembly GCA_017654935.2 of Phymorhynchus buccinoides. Taxonomy (NCBI): domain Eukaryota; kingdom Metazoa; phylum Mollusca; class Gastropoda; order Neogastropoda; family Raphitomidae; genus Phymorhynchus; species Phymorhynchus buccinoides. Next base: position 18,154,715 of record CM065691.1, read on the forward strand.
TATTTTTTAGTTAGTGAAGGATTGTTATCTGTAGTTAATGATGTGTGTGTTAACCTTGGCTACAGATCAGATCACTCTCTTGTTACCTTGGCTTTGAAAAAAGATCAGTTCAAAAGAGATAGACCTTTTTGGAAGTTTAATAATAGCTTACTTAAAGATAAACAATATGTTTTAGAAGTTAAAAAGATTATTATGGATGTAAAGAAACAATATGCATTACCTGTTACAATATGGAAAATTTAAACAATATTTCCAATAATGACCTAACCTTCCAAATTGATGATCAATTATTTTTTGAAACTTTATTGCTCGAAATCAGAGGAAAAACAATATCATACTCTACATATAAGAAAAAGCTGTTAAATGAAAAGGAATCTGATCTAGAAAAAAGAATAAAGAATTTTGAGCAAAACCTCCAAGAACTTAAAGAAGATGACATTCCTTATTTAGAAGACTTAAAAGCCCAGTTACAAGAAATTAGAGACCATAAAATTCAAGGAATGTCAGTGCGCTCAAGGGTGCGTTGGATAAATGAAGGAGAAAAAGTTAATAAATATTTCTGTAATCTGGAAAACAGGAACTTTTTGGACAAATCTATACCATTTCTTGAGACTAATAATAAAAGTGTTATTTCAGAGCAAGACAGTATTCTCAATGAAGTTAGACAGTTTTATACAGATGTATATACATTTAAGGATGTAACTGACATTAATATTCCTGGTGAATTTCCAGATGCTTCTGTCTTGTCAAATGAAGACAGTGAGGCAATAGAAGGACCAATTACTTTTGAAGAAGCTGTCAATGCTTTAAAAAACATGAAAAACGATAAGAGTCTGGGTCCTGATGGATTCACTGTCTTTTTTTACTTTTTTTTCTTCTTGATTTTGGAATGCTTTTGGTACGGTCAGTAAATGAGGGTTTTTGTAAAGGACAGTTGTCACTTACACAAAGGCAAGGTTCCATTACATGTATTCCCCAAGAAGGGAAACCAAAGCGATTCATTAAAAACTGGCGGCCTATCTCCCTTTTAAACACGGCATATAAAATTGCCTCAGCATGTATTGCTAACCTCTTAAAAGATGTTTTACCAAATATTATACATGAGGGTCAAAACGTTTTTTTGAAGGGCCGGTTTATTGGGGAAAATATTCGTTTACTGTATGATACTTTGTTGTATGTGGAAAAAGAAAATAATCCGGGAATGTTGTTATCCATTGATTTTGAAAAAGCATTTGACAGCATCTCCTGGTCTTTCTTGTTAAAATGTTTGCGTTTCTTTCATTTTGGGCCGGACATGATCCAGTGGATCAAAACGTTTTTTATAATATTGTGTGTCGGTCAATGGCCAATATTCATCTTGGTTTCCAATTGAAAGGGGGTTCAGACAGGGAGATCCATCTTCACCGTACTTATACTTAATATGTGCAGAAATTCTTTCGCTTATGATTCGTATAAATGTAAATATTAAGGGTATAAAAATAAAAGATAAGGAAAATTTGCTGTCCCAGTTCGCTGATGATACAACCTTATATCTGGATGGTTCTGAAAGATCTTTTAATGAAACCATAAATGTTCTCACAAAGTTCTCACACATGTCAGGTCTTTTTGATAAAACCCAAATCATCTGGATTGGAAGTAGGAACAAAATTTTTGTTTGGGATCCAGATACTTTTTAAAATTTTAGGTGTTAAATTTTCTACTAACACAGATAGTATTGTAAATATTAATTATGAAGATAAACTCGTGGCTATGAGAAGGATTCTGATATTGTGGGAAAAAAAGACAGATTACCCCCTTTGGTAAGATAACAGTAATTAAGACTTTAGTGTTTTCAAAAAATATTCATCTTCTGATCAACCTGCCAGACCCCCCTGACAATTTTATTACTGCATTGTACATCTTTTTATGGAATGGAAAAAAAAGTAAAATAAAAAAAATCTGTAATTGAAAAGGAATATGGTGTTGGTGGATTAAAAATGCTTAATGTGAGGAATTTTATATCTTCTATGAAAATTAGTTGGTTACGTAGACTTTTAAGTAATGATTCTGATTGGAAATTTTGTTACTGTAAATATGTTTCTCCCTATATATATGTCCTCCCTAATAGTAATGCTCCCTTTGCTATCTTAGAAAAAAAAGAATAAAAAAGGAAAGAAAGGAAAAAAAAAGAGGTAGAAATTGAATATAGTTCCATGCTATAGCTTTAGCTTATTCTCCCTTGACAAGCCTTCATTGCATCCTTTACATTCAAATTATTGTCAGCTTAGACCCCCACCCTCACCCCAACTGAGCACTTGGAACTACCCCACCCCCACCCTCTTCCGTGACTGACTAATCCACCCTTGTACATGGTGGTATTTTTTATGTTCTTCTCATGTCTTTTTTTAATGTGCAGGATATTTTCTTTCATTCATATCTTTTTTATTGTTGATCGTGATTAAAACTACTGGATTATAAAGTGTTTTTGTAGCATTTATTAAGACGCGTAACTTAACAAATCCGTCTGCCTTGCCTGTGCGTCCGTGCGCCCCCCCGTGTTTGCTGGCAATCCTGGGTGTGTGTGTGTGTGTGTGTGTGCGTACTTGTGTGTTTGTATGCACATGTATGTGTGTGTGTACATGCGTGTGCCTGTGTGCGAGTGTGTGCCTGTGCGTGCGCATACAGTGTGTTTGTGTGTGTGTGTGTGTGTGTGTGTGTGTGTTCATAAGTTTAACGTCTATCCACCTTACGATGATCTTTTTTTTACAAAATAAAATTGTGTCTTGATGGTATTTTGAATGTGCGTCTGGAAGAGGGATGGGTGTGGTTGTAGGACGAGAGTGTATGAGGCTATGTACAGATATAATTTACATAAATAAAATGGGGGAAGTGGTTATGTGGGTCTGTGAACATGCATAATTTTTGTAATTTGTGTGTATGTGTGCGCATGCATGCATGCATGCGTGTGTGTGTGTGTGTACGTGCGTGCGTGTGTGTATGTGCGTGTGTGCATGTATGTGTGCGTGTGTGCATGTATGTGTGTGTGTGTGTATGTGCGTGTGTGTGTGTGTGTGTGCAGGCAACGTGGAGAGCTTTCAAGACGCCTTCACTGACTCTGATGTCAGTGCGGGAGCCATTGCCCTGTCGTTCTATTCTGGATTCTGGGCCTACAGTGGATGGTGAGAGAGAAACTCAGAAAGAGAGAGACGGAGAGGGAGTATGTGAGAGCTATAGAGAGAAAGAGAGGGAGAGAAGGAGAGAGACAGAATGTTACAATGCGTAAATATTCACAACGTTGCAATTCAGTGATAGAAATGTTTGGAACAACAGCCTTTATTTTCGTGATGACAATTTATGTCTTCCTATGATGCTGGTAGGAAAGAGAAGGAACTGATAGAAGTTTGTATGATATTAAGCATGGTGTGATTTTTTGTTTGTTACAGGAGTTACTTGAACTTCTTGACAGAAGAACTTGTTGAACCGCACAAGTGAGTTATTTCTCTGTTTATGAGTTCACATTTCTTGAAATCCTTTATAAGAGATCAACAAAATAAGTTCACTTACAAAGAGCAAAATAATTAAAGCTAGAAAAAAATGTCGATGCATTTCTGACACAGAATGCTAACACATTTGATATACAGACAAACCTCTATTTTAAGACTTCCAAAATGTCCGGAAAAATCGGTCGTAAATTGGAGAGGTCATATGACGGAGGTTTTCACTGGCAGCCGTAGAAAGAAAAAGTTCAGCACAGTTCATACTCTCTTCTTCATGCACACATACAATGACATATTAAAACTGGATTTGGGTCTTTCCAACTCCATAGGATTGTGCAATCGATGTATTACAGTTTCACTTCGCCGACTTCTGTTAATCACCTCCACTCTCGTCCAAAGTCAGTGGTTTTCTTTTTCAAAGTCAGTGGTTTTCGTGCTTTTCCTACGCTTTCCGCCATCTTTTCTACAACAAGGGAAGCGACTCCGCTTACAGGCCCTTGACCGTGGTTGTTTCCCTTTGCTCGAAGTCTATGCAGACGACAACAACGGTCGTAAAAACCAGCAAAATGGCGGTCGTAAGTCGCGTTTTAGAGGAAGTCGTTTAAGAGAGGTCGTTTACATAGTAAAATGCATCCGTGCCAACAAATCCGGTCTCAAATGAGAGGTGGTCGCTTAATAGAGGGTCGTAAAATAGGGGTTTGTCTGTACTCTTAGAATTGCTTTGATAAATTAACAGGACAAATTATTAATGAGATAGTCCCTATGCAGCTTTTTCCAGACACGGAATACTATGTTGCATGCCATATTTAAATCTTAAAAGTTTTAACCCTTTCACTGCCAACCATCTCTGTGCCAACCATCCGCCGTGGTGTAGTGGTTAGCGTTGCGGACTACTGGCTGGGAGGTATTGGGTTCGAATCCCATCAGAGGCGAGGGTTTTTTTCGGTCCTGGACCGACTCCTACCCAGAGTGAGTGGCTATGGGCTCCATGGGAAGACTGAAACCACACAGTCGAGTTTCATCCGCTAAACGGATGCGATTCTGAGAGTGTTGCTCTAATTGCAAGACCAACACTGCAGGTGTCTGTAGTTCTCGGGCCTGGTTAACGCTGGGATATCATTATGAAAGGAAGCGTAGAATACAGCCCTGCCATGCAGTCTCAGACCGATACAGAACTCCATAGCATCATCATCATCATCGTTATCATCGGCCTCATTTTCCATCAATCATAAAATTTTAAAAATGTCTCAAATTCTTTGGCTTTGCATGCCCTGCTCTCATGGTGACATCAGTTTCGGTTTCCAATCCAGTCTATGCCTTGGTGCGTTCGGGTCAAAGTCATGGGGATCAGTGTGTTCTGGGGAGCTGTCGGTGGACGGTCGTGGTGGCGCCCTCGGAGGAGGACCTCACTCACGCTGGCTCCGCGACTAAGAGAATAGTGTCGTCAGTAGGGGGCTTAGTAGGTGGTGTCCTGAACAGGCTCCATTGAACTCCACCGAAGTGACTCAGCAGAAGTGCAGTGTCTCCTCGGTTGGTTGCCTCCTGACGGCCTAACATAGATTCGCTCCCCTTGGACTGCTGGTCTCGGATTCTGCAACTTGAACAAACCGGGGTGTAGCTGCGAATTGGGATTCGGAACGAGCGGCGTGGGAGCAACGCCACTGTACGGCCCAGAAGATGGGACAGCAAAAAAACACAAAAAACAACAACCAAAAAACCCATCTCTGTGCCAAAAATTTCCATTAAACATATTTGGCTACAGAAAAGATTTCGTCTGCACTATTGGGGGATTTTTCTGTGACACATTTAGAATAGGGTCAATCCTTACTACTCGAATTTAAGAATACAATATCATTCAATAATAGACCCTGATTTCAAGAATTTGAATGACTTGGGTGTTGAATCATTGTGGTGCAAAAATGCAACATTGGCGGTGAAAGGGTTAAAGTGATAGAAAATGTTTAAAATGTAATACTGGAGAAATTGGTGACAGGTTTCATTACCTTTTTTCTTGTCCTTATTTTGATGAAAGTCATTCAAATCTACTACCAAAGCGATGTATCATAAGACCTAATTGTGTTGAATATGAGCAACTATTTTCCTCCGCAAATAAAAACTTATTGCGCAATAGTGTTCAGTTAATTAATATAATCCAAAATAATATGTTGTAGTATAACTGATTTTGCAATTGTTAGAAGTACATAGTTATTATTTAACAGATAATTTTTTTTTGTATGTATCTGCATGCTTCAAATGTTCTGTTGCATTTTGTGTTTCCTCTGTTGTGCATAATCCTCCATATCCCAATATTTAGGGATGAAAGGAATTAAATTGAATTGAATAGGGCATTTGCCGCGTGCCAGCGACCTTGAATTTCACTGAGTTGAATTTAGGGAGTTGAATTAGAAAGGTCAGCGTAACTCTGGCAGAACGAGCGCGGGCAGATTAGTAGTCTAGTATAGAGAACGAGCAGTCGTGGCAAATGCCCTATTCAATTGAAATTAAAGTATTAAACAGCCCTTGTGTTGGTAGGGTAGGTGTGGCCAGTTTGCCTCTGGGTCTTCTCAGCAATCTTGGGTGCTTCTTTTTCATTATTTATGGCACTTGAAATTTTCTGTTTGTGTTAAAGATTTGTCCTGCATGGGGAAACCAGACATAACGGAATTTGGGCAATAATTGAGATTGTGTTTTTGCAAGATGAGGCAAAGGTTCTTAAGTCAATACACAAAAAAAAATAGAATTGAATTATTTTGTCTAGTTTTAGTTTTATAGCCATTTGAAGTTCGATGTTTGAGATAGATCATTTGCAGAAATCGGACATAGAAGACAGAATTTGACATCACATTCACATTTTAGTCAGTGAAAGATTGGCCTGCGGATTGATTCTTGCTTACACTGTATTGTACAGAGATTTGCTTACCAAGGTCCAACTCCTAGTGTCTGTCTTCAAAACTCCTAGTTCAAGTGTTTCAGTGCTCTCCAAATACCATAGTTGTAAGTCTGGGTTTGCTTTTGTTGTTTGTTGATGTACCCTGGATAAAAGACTCCACGGATAATCCCTACAGTCGAAGCACTTGAACACCATGGTACAAATGCATCATGAGAACATTACGTGTGTAGACGTTTTTGATTACTCTGTCACGCGGGCAGCCACACTTCGACTTCTGGGGGATTTTGGAGACTGATAATATTATGCTAGGAGCTTGTCATGGCTAAAGACAATTCCCGCATAACTATGCATAGCATAGCAACATTTTGATGTAGCTTTGGTGTTCTAGCCTATGTCACCTGGTCTGTGCAGGAATCTTCCTCGGGCCATCAAGATATCCATGTGCACCGTGATCTGTGTCTACCTGGTGGTCAACATCGATGTAGCCTTGGTGTTCTAGCCTATGTCACCTGGTCTGTGCAGGAACCTTCCGCGGGCCATCACATGATCTCCATGTGCACTGTGATCTGGTGGCCAACATCGATGTAGCCTTGGTGTTCTAGCCTATGTTACATGGTCTGTGCAGGAACCTTCCGCAGGCCATCATGATCTCCATGTGCACCGTGATCTGTGTCTACCTGGTGGCCAACATCGATGTAGCCTTGGTGTTCTAGCCTATGTCACCTGGTCTTTGCAGGAACCTTCCGCTGGCCATCATGATCTCCATGTGCACCGTGATCTGTGTCTACCTGGTGGCCAACATCAATGTAGCCTTGGTGTTCTTGCCTATGTCACTTGGTCTGTGCAGGAACCTTCCGCGGGCCATCATGATCTCCATGTGATCTGTGTCTATCTGGTGGCCAACATCGATGTAGCCTTGGTGTTCTAGCCTATGTCACCTGGTCTGTGCAGGAATCTTCCTCGGGCCATCAAGATATCCATGTGCACCGTGATCTGTGTCTACCTGGTGGTCAACATCGATGTAGCCTTGGTGTTCTAGCCTATGTCACCTGGTCTGTGCAGGAACCTTCCGCGGGCCATCATGATCTCCATGTGCACTGTGATCTGGTGGCCAACATCGATGTAGCCTTGGTGTTCTAGCCTATGTTACATGGTCTGTGCAGGAACCTTCCGCAGGCCATCATGATCTCCATGTGCACCGTGATCTGTGTCTACCTGGTGGCCAACATCGATGTAGCCTTGGTGTTCTAGCCTATGTCACCTGGTCTTTGCAGGAACCTTCCGCTGGCCATCATGATCTCCATGTGCACCGTGATCTGTGTCTACCTGGTGGCCAACATCAATGTAGCCTTGGTGTTCTTGCCTATGTCACTTGGTCTGTGCAGGAACCTTCCGCGGGCCATCATGATCTCCATGTGATCTGTGTCTATCTGGTGGCCAACATCGATGTAGCCTTGGTGTTCTTGCCTATGTCACCTGGTCTGTGCAGGAACCTTCCACGGGCCATCATGATCTCCATGTGCACCGTGATCTGTGTCTACCTGGTGGCCAACATCGATGTAGCCTTGGTGTTCTAGCCTATGTCACTTGGTCTGTGCAGGAACCTTCCGCAGGCCATCATGATCTCCATGTGATCTGTGTCTATCTGGTGGCCAACATCGATGTAGCCTTGGTGTTCTAGCCTATGTCACCTGGTCTGTGCAGGAACCTTCCACGGGCCATCATGATCTCCATGTGCACCGTAATCTGTGTCTACCTGGTGGCCAACATCGCCTACCTGGGTGTACTGTCTCCGACGCTAATGACCCAGTCCACTGCCGTCGCTGTAGTGAGTATAGTGATTGATGCGCTTGTGTTGTCATCAGTAGGAATTGTTCGGAAATAATTAAGGGGAGTAATTTCATGGTGTGTGGGAGTGATCTTGCCTAATTCAATCGGTCAAACAGGGGGAAGTCACTCTACCTTCAGTTCTCGTAGCCTGTCAACTAGTGTGTTTGAGCAGACATACAGCACTTAGAACACCATGCGTCATACTTTTACGTCACATTTTGCAAGTTTTATCAGTTTGTGGCTACTGCCAACCCCTAATTTAAAAAAAAAAAAAGTTTGCAATTCGCTGACTCGCATCCTGCGGTTTCAAGCTTCAGTTGCATTGTTTCTATGGCATTTGACCGAGTAATGGAGGTTAGCAACTCTAATTTTTCACGGAGTGCTCTCCCTTAGTTTTTTTCCGAAAATCGTCTATTGATAAAGACGCAGCACGTGGCAGCCAAGATGCTGTGGTAGTGTTTCACGGTGGTGGCTGTGAAGTGATTGCTTCGATTGCCCTCGACGGCACAACTTGTGGTTTTGCTTACCGTCATTTTCGGACTATTGCCCACTGCAACAACCATGTTTTGCTAGAGTGAATGCCCTTGGTAGCTGCTTGAGTACTGACCAAACAAGGGAATAACTCGCCAATAACCCTATTTAAGGCCACTAAATGGCTGCCTTTTGCAAGAGTGAATGCCCCTTTCAGTACTGACCAAAAAGGGATTCACTCTCACTGTCAAGGGCGTTATTAACCCTAGTTGCAGAAGCCATAAGGCGATATTTTTTTCTCCAATTTAGACCTATGCGCCCACTAGACGAGGGCGCCCAATTTGTGGACAAAAACATGAAAAGAGGGAGGCAAAGATTACTGTGCACCGTACACTAGACGTCGAAAGAGTTAACTAGTCTCTGATACAACAGATACTTTAAAATCCTTCAAAGTCCCTATTATTGTTGAAAATACTGTCCAACAGATGCCTTAACCCTTCATCAAAAGTATAACTAATCTTTTTAGAGCTTCAAGTGCCATAATTCTACCAGTTTTTGTTAAGAAAAAAAGCAAACAATAACTGGAAGTTGCGCAAATGAAACTGCTAGTTTGAAAGGGGAGCCTACTCTCAGGCATCAGAATTGTCAGAGGATCAGAGGATTTCTGAGGATTAAGAATTTCTGACAGAGAATTGGCTTCTCTTGTCAGAGGTTTTGCCTTTTTATTGAGTCTTTTCCTTTGTGTTAAATAGCATTTAAAAGTGATTTATCACTATATTAAGCTTTTTTGGTTGTGTTCGGAACTCATTTCAGTGCTGTCCCTCTACAGTCTTGGGCCTTGATGCCCTTTTACCGCCGTTTTCAGAGGATTGGACTTCAGACTATTCTGATGCCTGTACTCTAGTTGGGAATCAGTACTAAGGTCGAAAATACATTTCGTCCTAAGGTCGAATATACATTTCGTCCTAAGGTAGAATATACATTTCGTCCTAAGATCGAAAGTGATCAGTTCGTCCTAAGGTCGAATGTACATTTCGGCCTAAGGTCGACTGCAACATTTCGTCCTAAGGTCGAAAGTGCTCAGTTCGTCCTAAGGTCGAATCTACATTTCGTCCTAAGGTCGAATCTACATTTCGTCCTAAGGTCGAATGTATATTTTGTCCTAAGGTCGAAAGTGCTCAGTTCGTCCTAAGGTCGAATCTACATTTCGTCCTAAGGTCAAATCTACATTTCGTCCTAAGGTCGAATCTACATTTCAGTCAGTCTTTCGTTTAGTTCAAAAGACCTGGCAAACGAGCAGAGGGAGGGAGAGAGAGAGAGAGGGTGGGGAGAGAGAGAGAGAGAGGCAGAGACAGAAAGACAGACAGAATGAGAGAGAAGGTCGAATCTACATTTCAGTCAGTCTTTCGTTTAGTTCAAAAGATCTGGCAAACGAGCAGAGGGAGGGGGAGAGAGAGAGAGAGGGGGGGGGGAGAGAGAGAGAGAGAGAGAGAGACAGAGACAGACAGAAGAGAGAGAGAGACACATGAGAGACACACACACACACACACACACACACACACACACACACACACATACGCGCGCGCATGCATCTACCACTCATCACCCACCCACCTGCTTCACAAATGAAAAGGTCCACCCCACCACCCCAAAAAATTGTTACGCCCAGAGCTGAGCACTTTCGAGCTTAGGACGAAATGTAGATTCGACCTTAGGCTGAAATGTATATTCGACCTTAGGACGATCTGAGCACTTTCGACTTTAGGACGAAATGTTGCAGTCGACCTTAGGACGAAATGTACATTCCAACATTTTTTTTTCGACCTTCGTCCGATCTGTGTATCATTCGACCTTAGGACGAAATGTATTTTCGACCTTATTCTTGTAACCCCTCTAGTTTATGACTAGTAATGGCAGTCGGCAAGTGTTTACCTAACACGCTTCAAAATTTGACTTTTCTTTTGCCAGGTTGATATCGCCTTCTAAACGAGGGTGCCTTTTTCTTTCATTTTGTTCAAAGTTTTCTTGAAAATTGCCTGATTCTCCTTATACACACAAGCGCCTAATGGTCCGAAAAATATGGTATTTGTTTCTGTCCACACCCAACCTGCATCCACAACGAGTATGCTATGGGCACAATGGGAAGTTTTGTGCTGGCAATTTCCTCTGATTGTACAAGTTCCTCTTTTTGTGTTTTGTTTTCTTCTTTTCCTGCTCCCGTTTTCTCCTATTATTAGTATCTTTGACTCCGTGTTTTCCTTTTCTTACTGTCCTACTATTTTTCTGCCTTATTGACCCATTTTAATTTTTTACTCAAAGACAAACTGACACACCACGATTAAGACCCTTGCTTTTTTCTGGGTAGCTGTAACCCACATACAAATGTCCCCAACTTCAAATTGAGGCTGCTCTTTAAAATGATGTTTTGCTTTGAATTTGGGGGCATTTTGTATGGGAGTCATACCTGGTCAAAACAAGATTTCTTACCAGCTATAAGAGGGAAAACATGTGAAACCTGTGATTTTTACACGTGATCTGGTGGGTCTTTAAAAATCTTCCAAACAGGTGGGTTTTTTTATCCTGTGAAATCAGAATGTGTTGGCTGAATGCAGCGAGGAAAAATGGGAAACTGAAGACCTGACACTTACATAGATTACACACTATGCCCATATGGCCTGGGAACACGGGAGAAGAAGAAGAAGAAAAAGAAAGCAGCGGATTGGCATATGTGATAAAGTTGGTCCTTTAACTCATTCGCATCGCAACGATTTTGAATTATTAAAAAAACCTCACAAATCACTCCAGCCATGCACACAGACAAACCATGCATAAACAAAAGGAGAAATGAAAGAAGATTACAGGTTTTTACTTCAGGTTTAAACATAGGGAAGTGGTAGATCAGACTTTTTTTTATGTAAACGTTATAAATAAAATCTCTACATCGATTGGTTCCCCCACAACGAACCACTACAAAAGCAAAGTCAGGGGCAAAATTGTGGTCTAAGGGTGCGAAGTGAGTTTAGAAGTGACCAAGGTGTGACGTGCACACAGATTTACTTCCCTTGAAGCAAATGCATAAAATTGATAGCTATCTATTAATTCCGTACATATATGGCCGGAACGACTTGAATGAGTGAATTGAGTCTAGTTTATTTCTTTTTGGTTTGCAGACATTTGCAGAGCACACGATGGGAGTGATGCAGTGGCTGATGCCCATTCTGATCGGCATCTCTGTGCTGGGTACAATCAACGGCACCATTCTCTCCATGTCTAGGTAAGATTATGATCAAATTGTGTCCCTTGGGAAAAAATGGCAACATTATTTTCTGGTATCTTGTTCAGGTTGTCACTCTCCCTGCCTTGAACGATTTTGCATTTTTATAATTCATTGAAGCAGTCCTGTGTTTATTCAGTTTCATATGTTCTTCATATGTAACACGTTCAAAATAATAATAATAATGGGAATTTATATAGCACTCTTTCTTACATGAGCTCAGTGCGTTTTACATTGATAACAAGAACATTAAAGGCAAACAAACAATAAATCATTAGAAGGTAAAATAAACATGATGCTTGCACGCAACGTTCTCTTTCTTCCTCACACACACTCCCACACACATACACACACACACGCATGCAGGTACACACACACACTTACACACACACATGCACACACACACACATACATGCGCGCACACACTCACACACACACACACTCACGATTAAACAAGAGTAAAAGAGTTACAATATAAAAATTATAAGAAGAAACATAAACCACATTCACCTTCTCAATCAAGCTTATATACAATACTGAAAATATACCGCTATCGACATACCAGTTACATGACTAATTATAATAGACAATTTTTGCAAAAACAAAGTTACCCTTCTACCTCCTTTACAAGCGTTTAAAGTTTACAAGACCTAGATTGTTTACCACATTTTACATACAACTTACAAAATATAAAAGAATTGCAAAACAAAATTTCACTACATTTCTGCAATGAAACGGACCCCCCACTCCCTACCCTCACACACCAACACTAATCAATTATAATATGTCCGAAACAAGTGAGTTTTAAGGGCAGAGCAAAAGGCAGAGATACAGAGTCAGATGAGCGGACATGATGTGGGAGGGAATTCCATATATGAGGTGCTAAATAGTAGAAGGATCGTTCACCAAAAGATTTTGTGTGGACCCGAGGAATCCGGGACATTTAGTCAATGATAATTTAGTCAACGGACACTTAGCTAATGGACATTTCACCAATGGACACTTAGTCAATGGACATTTAGCCAACATTTGCAGGGGGGGGGGGGGGGGGGGGGACACTTAGCCAACATTAAAAAAAATGGTGACAGTTGTGGATCGAAGGGGGACCGGATAACGTATAGTTGAAGGAATCCAGGTGGTGCTATAGCGAAGCTGCCATCCATGAACCACGTGTCAGATGTAGAGAGTGTACGCAGGGCAGCAAAAACTACTATTCTGGAATCTGACTTGGCCATTGTAATAATAATAATAATAAACAGACACTTATATAGTGCTTTTTATCGAGCACAAAGCGCTTTACAATCAGCATTGAAACACTCACACACGCACACACACACACACAACAAACACACACACACGTACGTGCATGCACGCAAGTGAATGCGTTCTTGCACACAGACATACACACACAGACCCACACACATTTAATCAAACACACAGAAAACACATGATCACTGAAACGCACATACACTTACACAAACATACACTTGTACAAACACACACACGCTCCCACACAGACACACAGACACACACAAACATACATGCACACTCGCATACACAAAACACACACATGCACTTAAACTCACAGACACATACTCGCACACACTCACTCCCCCCCTCTCTCTAGCCGAACACAATCTCTCCTGCGCACACATACTCATACACATGCAAGCACATATACCCACACAGAACATACACACACTCACAGTCACAACACACACACACCTGCTCGGAAGCGCTGCCATTGGCGCACGCACGCTAACAATCGCGCACACGCTCGCAAATTACATATATACACATACACACACATGCACGCACACAAATTACATACATACATACAAACATACGGACATACATCGCACAATCACACACACACACACACACATCGCACAATCATGCACACACGCCCTACACTCCATAGGTCAGGAGTGTAGGGCTTGGTGTTTGAGCCCATTCACCTTCAATGGTAAGCTCACCGAGTGAAGCTGGAACTGGAGCGGCCTCGCCTTTGCGTACGCGCCATATCATCTTCTTCAGGGCATCTTCCTCACCAGCAAACTGCCTGGCAGCAGCAGGAAATTCAGCAAGTTTGGCAGACACCATTGACAGTACACTAATTCCCCTCATTCTAGCTCCTTTCAGTTTTCCACAGAGAGCTATTTGTTTCAAGTTATTTCTTTTGACAGCAGCAAATATTCTTATCATTGACTGTGGTTAGGGATAGGAAAAGACCTTACAAGTGGTATACCACCATAAGACAATGTAAGACTAATGGATAAAACACTTTAAATTGGTTTATGCTGGTGATGAGTGTTACCAAAAGGCATGAACTGAAAGGAGCTGAGAAAAGCTACTGTGCATTGTTGCTGGTCGTTCTGTGGTGTTGGCTGTTAAATGTTTCATATCGACTGTGGTCTTGGCTACGGCAACTTCCATCAGATTTGCATCATGGTTGTGAGGTTTGGTGTTGAGTACCTGACTAAGGTCAAGAGATGTACATATAGCACCCTTGCACTGGTTGTTGCATTTAACACACTGCCATCTTAAGCGCATAGAGATTACGGATTAAGCGCTATAGAAATTGTCTTAATAAATAAATCTAATCTGTTTTTTGGAAGTTATCTGCTTGGTATACATACATAAAACCATCTAGACAAACATTCTGCTTCCCTCGGTTAGTAGTTACAATCTCCATGGCTGAACCTGTGCAAAATTATTTTTATTTCTGATACTGTAAGAAAATTCATGTGTGCACACACCAAAGAAAACTACCAATAATGAATCAGGGTGAGTGGCACTATGAATGAACAATTCATGAAGTCCACAACAGAGCTCAATGTGCGGTGATACAGTAAGATACATTTATTTTTAATGTTGGCTAAAAGCCCCCCCCCCTGCAAATAAAGGCTCAATGTCCGTTGGCTAAGTGTACATTGGCAAAATATCCGTTAGCTAAGTGTCCGTTGGCTAAATGGCCATTGGCTAAATGGCTGGATACCGGACCTGAGGAACCTTGAGTGTGCAGCAGTCAGAGGAAGAACGTAGAGAGCGAGCAAGTGTGTAGACATTTACTAGTTCGGAAAGATAGACTGGACCAGAAGAGTGAACAGCACCGAAACAAAGGCAAGCTATTTTATACTTGATTCTAGCCTCTATTGCAGGCCAGTGCAATTTACAAAGATGAGGTGTTATATGATCAGAGCGTGGAATCTTGAGAGTGAGGCGTGCTGCACTGTTTTGCAGTTTTTGAACACGTTGCAGGAGATACTGAGGACAGCCACAGAGAAAGGAGCTGCAAAGTCAATGCGGGAAAGAATAAAGGCAGAAATAAGAGTGTTTGTGGCTTCAACAGACAGAAAGTGTCGCACAGCAATTTAGGTCAGGTCAGTTCAGAGAATGAGGACAACTAGGTCTCGCAGCCTCTTAACTCTCTCTGTACTATCGTACGCTATAGCATACCTGACGTACACAAGCGTTCCATACTAGGCGGGTTTGCATCATTACATACAAAATATTTAAAAAATAATGCTTAACCGCAGTTTTGAAAATTTGCGGTATTGTTTATAATAATAAAAGCTAGCATATGTTATAATTCCAAAGTAAAATTTTTATTATTAGCAGATTTTTTAAAAAGCATGACAAAGAAGACGAAGAGAGGGGTAGTGATTCGTTTTCATTCATTGCAGTACTAAAAATAGACTGAAAGTGATTTCATTGGTTGAAAACTATTAAGGGACCGTAGAGGAACACTTCTATACCAGTTTGGGTTGCCAGGCTTCGCGGGGTTGTGAATTGTGAATGGTTAAACGCTGTGTACGCTATAGCGTACGACAGTATTGAACGGTTGTAAAGGGAAGCAATCGGCCAGTAAAGAGTGAGTTAATGAAATAGCTGCTGTCGACTGATATATATTGGAGGATAGGGTTACAAAATCACATTGTCTGTTTAGAAACGGAACTAGTCTGCTACTAGTATGAATGTGAAAGAACTGTTTGATGCGTTGCCTCTTGTGCCTGTTGTGTTGCCTGTTTTTGAGTTGCAAAAATGTCAGAGGTCAGTTATCAGTTGTAGGCAGAAAATATATTTCATTTAGCTGCTGCTTTTTTATATATTTTTATATAAAGATGCAAACAATCAATGTAGGATGGGAATGAAAAAGGTACACTTGTGTTTTTATTCAAATTTTTGTTTTAACCCTTTCACCGCCAGCCATATTTCAGCCAAATATTTCCATTAAGATTTACCTGGGTAGAGAACAGAATCCATCTGCAGTATTGGGGATTCTTCTGTGACATGTATGCAAAATAAGGTCTATCCTTACTTCCCCAAACTAAGACAATAGGGTCTTTGGATAATAGACCCCAATTTGATTTCTTTTGGTGACATATGTGTTAAATCACTGTGGTGCTAAAATGCGACTTTGGCGGTGAAAGGGTTAATACATTTGGCTTTACATCATTACAAGCTGTTTTTATTGCATGTTTGTCCTTTTTCAGGTTGTTTTTCATCGGGGCCCAGAACAACCACATGCCTCTGTTCATGTCCATGATTCAGTACAAATACATGACGCCCGCCACCTCTCTCTTTGTCATTGTGAGTGAGACACTGATTTTCCTCCAGGTTATCATTGTTGTTATGAGGAGTAGTACCATATGTTTCGGACTACGAGACAACACTTTTATTTTGGTGGCCATTCTGAGAGCCTTGCGCCTTGTAATATGACTAATAATACGGTAAGAAAGTGAAACAAATTCTGAATTTTGTGTAATATTTGGGGCATGCGCCTTGTAATCAGGTGCTCATAATATTTGGGGCATGCGCCTTGTAATCAGGTGCTCGTAATATTTGGGGCATGCGCCTTGTAATCAGGTGCGTGTAATATTTGGGGCATGCGCCTTGTAATCAGGTGCGTGTAATATTTGGGGCATGCGCCTTGTAATCAGGTGCGCGTAATATTTGGGGCATGCGCCTTGTAATCAGGTGCGTGTAATATTTGGGGCATGCGCCTTGTAATCAGGTGCGCGTAATATTTGGGGAATGCGCCTTGTAATCAGGTGCGTGTAATATTTGGGGCATGCGCCTTGTAATCAGGTGCGTGTAATATTTGGGGCATGCGCCTTGTAATCAGGTGCGCGTAATATTTGGGGAATGCGCCTTGTAATCAGGTGCGTGTAATATTTGGGGCATGCGCCTTGTAATCAGGTGCGTGTAATATTTGGGGCATGCGCCTTGTAATCAGGTGCGCGTAATATTTGGGGCATGCGCCTTGTAATCAGGTGCGTGTAATATTTGGGGCATGCGCCTTGTAATCAGGTGCGTGTAATATTTGGGGAATGCGCCTTGTAATCAGGTGCGCGTAATATTTGGGGCATGCGCCTTGTAATCAGGTGCGTGTAATATTTGGGGCATGCGCCTTGTAATCAGGTGCGCGTAATATTTGGGGCATGCGCCTTGTAATCAGGTGCTCGTAATATTTGAGGCATGCGCCTTGTAATCAGGTGCTTGTAATATTTGGGGAATGCGCCTTGTAATCAGGTGCTCGTAATATTTGGGGAATGCGCCTTGTAATCAGGTGCTCGTAATATTTGGGGAATGCGCCTTGTAATCAGGTGCTCGTAATATTTGGGGCATGCGCCTTGTAATCAGGTGCGTGTAATATTTGGGGCATGCGCCTTGTAATCAGGTGCGCGTAATATTTGGGGAATGCGCCTTGTAATCAGGTGCGCCTTAGACCGTATTTTTCGGATCATTAGGCACACCCCCGGCGGGCTTCCACCTTTCATGGTGGGGGGGGGGGGGGGGGGGGGGGGGGGCTTACGGAGAGTAGCCCAACAGCCTCCTAAAGTCCAACCACACGTCCTCGTCGTAGGAGGCGGGCAACGGCAATGTGGTTATGGCCCTCCTGTGGGGATACCGGGGCGTCTTTCAGCAGAAATAGTTCCCCCTTCTTCTGGAAGTTCTATGCTAGTAGCTTCCCCTACTCTATCACTCTCTTTGACTCTGCCTTTTCTCTTCTTTTTGCTTTCTGGCGTCTACTTTTTTTTGCCTTATTGGTCCATTCACCTGCATTTTTTCTATAAAACCCTTCCACGTTTGTCCTTTTTACAATTTATGACATGGCAGTTTTTTTATTTTATTGTACACTGGCATCCACACGTGATACTTGCGCACTTGAGTGGGCACCTGTTGTCCATTCTGCAGTGCATATTAGCTTATATAGCCTTTTTTATGTATTTTAGATTACTAGTATGTATTTGTTATCCTTTTTTACTGTTCTTTTAACCTGGATCCGATAAATGAGAGTATCGTAGCTCCACGTTTCCAGCACTGTGTGGACTTATATGCTATAGGGTATAATGATGGAAGTGTCATATTATGAATTGTACTACATTTTTTGTTTTCAGGTTTTGTACGTTGTTAAGATTCATGGATTTGTGTTTTGCTATACGTGGTGGATTTTTATGTGGTGACAGTCCTGAGATAACCATAGCTGTTGACGGGACTATAACAGACTAACTAACTAACTCGGATCATTGGGCGCTGCTGTGTATAAGGCAAATAGGGCAATTTTCCAGAAAAATCTGAAAAAATTAAAGTAAACGGCGCCCTCGTTTATAAGGCGATACACACCTCGCAAAAGAAAGTCGAAGTTTGAAGCCCGTACACGTCCTGTAAACGCTTACCGACCGCCATTATTGCTGTCATAAACGATAGTTGGCTCCCCTCTCAAATAATCAAACTTCTGTTTGAGCTGCTTCCTGTTGTTGTGTTTGAACAATTCTTCACGAAAACTTATAGAATGATGACATTTTAAGCTATACAACGATGCTTTTTACATCCAATGAAGGGTTATGGCATCTGTTGGACGGTATCTCAGACGGTAATAGGGATTTTGAAGCATTCTAACGTGAGTATTCATCATATCGGCGACTCGTTACCACTTTCGATGTCTCACTCACAGTAGACTGTATTGAACACGGCAATCGTTGCCTCTCTTCTCACGATTTTGTTCACTAATAGGGCGCCCTCGTTTATTAGGCGCATGGGTTGAAATTGGAGAAAAAAATATCGCCTTATAACCCGAAAATTACGGTAGTCTGACAAATACTGTAGTAGTCGTAATAGTAGTAACAGTTGTTGTCTTCTTCATCATTATTTTAGTAGTAGTCAGCGTTGGTGCTGATACACATTCTTGGAAGACCTAAGGGAGGGGTCCAGGTGCAGCCTAGTTCTCAGCGGAGTACAAGGGCAGCATGCACTTTGTTAACTCACTCGGGACTGGCCGATTTACTTCCCCTTGTTCTGTGGGGACTGGGCATTTGATTAGGTTCGGAAAACAGTCACCCAAAATAATTTGTGAAGAGTTAGGCATCAATATTTTCAGAAAAGATTAGCAACACCATGCTCTAAATGATCGTAAAATATCACCTTCGTCGTTTGTCTCCTATTGACGAAAACAGCTAACACATAGAAAGAAGGAAAATTCCACATTCCGATCTTTGACCCCCCAACTACAGCCAAACCTGGAAGTAAAGTCTGCAATGATTGGTCGATTTCAAGAGAGGCAAATCCAAAGCAAACTGAAAGTAGGTTATGACATGGCGCTTGAAAGCTGGTTACCCTCCAGAAATCAAAACCTCTTCAAAACTATTAGTGGGGATGTACCCTGGGCACAGTATGGCCAGTACTAGTGGGGATGTACCCTGGGCACAGCAGTTATACAGCTATGACCACAATTAGTGAGAATGTATCCAGGGCTCATTTATGTAGGTATGACCACTATTAGTGGGGATGTACCCTGGGCACATTTATGTAGGTATGACCACGATTAGTGGGGATGTACCCTGGGCACAGTATGACTAGTATTAGTGGGATGTACACTGGACACAGCTATGCAGCTATAACCACAGTTAGTGAGGATGTATCCAGGGCTCATTTATGTAGCTATGACCACGATTAGTGTGGATGTACCTTAGGCAGAGTTAAGCGGCTAGGCCGTAACCTATGTTAGCGGGGTTGTAATCTGTGCACAGTTATGTAGCTATGACTAGTATTAGTGGGGGTGTACACATTATGTGGGTGACCGTTTTTTATGACCCCGACACGCGTGCAGCCGCACTCCGTCTTTGGGGGGACAACGAACATGTGATTTTCTTCTCCTTGTTGCAGTTGTCGCTGTCGCTGATGTACCAGTCATCGGGCGACATCTGGTACCTGATAGAGATGGAGGGCTTTGGCTTCGCCACTGTGCTCAGCATAGTGTTTGCCGGGCAGGTGTACCTCAGGTACAAGGAACCCGACCTGCACAGACCCATCAAGGTAAACTGAAGCTGTTACCCCCTCCCTACCCACTCTGTCCCTCTCTGTATCCAGTGCATGAAACGCTAAGTGTGTCAGGCTATGTAAATGTGTGCATGTGTGTGTGAGTGCAGAACGTGCATTTAATTTTTGTGTACGTCCGTACACTTCGTGCGCTCGCGCCCATATGTGTGTCTTATTGTGTTAGCGGAGGAGTGAGTGTATGTGTGTGTGTGTGTGCGCGCGTGCATGCATGTGTTTGTGTGCGTGTGTGTGTCTTGTCATTGTTGTTTTTGTTGTTACAATGTCCCGTTCATGTAAGATATATATATATATATTATTTTTGTGAAGCGCCTAGAGTCCCCATGAGAGATTAGGCGCTATAAAAATGATCATTATTATTATTATCTGAAAATCTAATGGTTTCCTTTGCATACTGAACCGCAATAGAGGTATAGAGGTGGCACAGTGGTAACGCGTTCGCCTCATATGCAATAAACCCGAGTTCGAACCTGGGTACAGGGGATTTTTCTCCTCTCACTCTGCACTAGGCCTTGCGGTCTGAATGTGGAGTCTTTCGGATGAGACGATAAACCAAGGTCTCGTGTGCCCATGCACTTAGCACACGTTAAACCTAGTGGCAACAGAAAAGTTGTTATTTGGTCAAAATTTAACCCACCCCCCTTTCCTTCCAAATCAGTCATGCAGTCACACAAAAATTGCATGCATAAACAACAAAAAAAGGGTGGCGCGCCTCTGGCTGCAACGCTCTCCAGATGGGAGCAACTCGAATTTCACAGACGCCTCTGTGACTATAAAGTACCAAATACCAAAACATACCAAATAGACTCCATTGAAGTGTTAAGGAAGTGACTCTAGCAGTGTTATGTCTCCTGTGATGGTTGCTGCCTCTTGATAACCTGACATTGATTGCTCACAAAACTGGGGGGTTGAGTTTGTGATGAGTGGTGTGGGAGCAAAGCCACTGTATGACTCAAAATATGGGACAATAATCTTAGTTGTTATTTGTACTGCTTATTATTTTTCTTGCTTATGATCACACACACACAAAAAATCAGTGGCATCATCATTACCTTTCCTGTTTTTGTTTGTGGCTCAGGCCACAAACCTATAACTCACTTTGTCAGTCAGTCAGTCGGTCGGTCGGTCGGTCTGTCGGTCGGTCGGTCCAAAATTGTCGCACATTTTGACAAAATGTCGCACTTCAAATCGAGGCTACACTTCAAATTGAGGCCGCTCTTTAACATGATGTATTTTAAAAGCGTACAAAATAATAAGCATACGTAATACAGACACTACAACAGACACGACGAGTATGCGGTGCTTCTTTTGATGAGTATAAGTAGGATACATAGTTTTAAATGTTTTCCAAAAAATATAAAAAGTTACAAAATGGTGCAGAGATAACATTCTGGTTTACAGATTAAAATTATTGAAAAGCCAGGGGAGGTGACTCATGGTTGGAGTGGTAAAAATAGACCGTGTGCCACAAACTATTGCGATTTCGCGCTTGTTAGTGTGTGTTTTGCAAGGGGAAGATCGAACATTGAAGCAACTAAATAGACCATTGAATATTTAACCAACAGAAATGCACACATGCTCACGCATAACCTCATCGCACCACCCCCCTCATCCTATCAAAGAATCATGACTACAAAAGGACTTGCTTGCTTTTACATGCAAGTTAAAAATGATCATTATGCGATGCTAAGATTGGGTTTTTTGGTTTTTTTTGCATTAGGTTCCCATCATTATGCGATGCTAAGATTTTGTGTGTGTGTTTTTTGCATTAGGTTCCCATCATTATGCGATGCTAAGATTTTGTGTGTGTGTTTTTTGCATTAGGTTCCCATCATTATGCGATGCTAAGATTGGGTTTTGGGTTTTTTTTGCATTAGGTTCCCATCATTATGCGATGCTAAGATTTTGTGTGTGTGTTTTTTGCATTAGGTTCCCATCATTTTTAAGATTGGTTTTTGTTGTTTTTTTGCATTAGGGGTTTTTTTTTGCATTAGGTTCCCATCATTATGCGATGCTAAGATTTGCGATGCTAAGATTTTTTTTGGGTTTTTTTGCATTAGGTTCCCATCATTATGCGATGCTAAGATTGTTTTTTTTTTTTTAAGATTGGGTTTTTTGGTTTTTTTTGCATTAGGTTCCCATCATTATGCGATGCTAAGATTGGGTTTTTTGGGTTTTTTTGCATTAGGTTCCCATCATTATGCGATGCTAAGATTGGGTTTTTTGGGTTTTTTTGCATTAGGTTCCCATCATTATGCGATGCTAAGATTGGGTTTTTTTTGCATTAGGTTCCCATCATTATGCGATGCTAAGATTGGTTTTTGTTGTTTTTTTGCATTAGGTTCCCATCATTATGCGATGCTAAGATTGTTTTTTTGGTTTTTTTTTGCATTAGGTTCCCATCATTATGCGATGCTAAGATTGGGGTTTTTGGTTTTTTTTGCATTAGGTTCCCATCATTATGCGATGCTAAGATTGGGTTTTTTGGCATTAGGTTCCCATCGCTTTGCCGTTGATCCTCTGCCTGGTGAGCCTGGCCATTGTGGCGTTGACCTTTTACCAGAAAGTCAACGAATCGCTAACAGCACTTCTTATACTGGCTGTTGGTACCGTGCTGTATATTTTGGGCAACCGATGGAACCCCAAGCCTAAATCTATCCAGTCCAAAATCAGTGAGTCATAAATGTTTACTTTTTATTTCTTGTATAGAGATTAACTCAGTTGAGTCGCATACAAAATCATGTAGTGTCTCCCTCAGATCGCACTATTTTAGGTAATTTTCTAAAAATCGCCCCAAACCAAATGCGCATCATTCAAACATGCAACATGTACCGAGTAACAGATAAATCAGTATATTTTTGAAGACTTCTTACTTTGAACGAGGGAGCCGCACATATTTCTCGATATAAATAATCTGATGAAATGCGCTTCGTCAGGAAAACAAAAACTTTTCGACTCGACGGGCTGACCACTTTGTTTTGATCTTGATCTAGTATAACAAAGCCACTCAAGTTTTGAAGAAGAAGAAAAATGGTGTTTTACGTCCTCTCGGTCATAGACACATATGGGACATTTGTAAATACAAAGATGGTGGGAACAATACTGGCTGCAATGCCCGGAGGCAGTGCAACACCAGTAAAGTCCCGAGTTTTTATCAATATAGATATGTGTAGCGGTAACCACGCCTCGGATAAACCTCATCGGCTATGGTACCGCCACAATAAGTAACTCAAGTTTTGATAGACTTGGTTTAGTATATAAATAAAAAAGGATTTGTAAAAAGCATAATATAAACTATAAACATAAACATTTCTTTCTTTAATGTTAGAATAAAGTGAGGTATATTGTCGCCGCCATATTGAATGAAGCACATTTGAAGATGATAAGCAGTCCGATTTAAAGAAGTAAAAATGAAAATAGGAGACACTAGAAACGGTCTCAGGGAAATAACTACAAGACTCGGGATTAATAGGAACGAGTTTCTCTTTTATTATTTTTATTTTTAACCGACATCTCAAACCGCCAAAATCGATTGGAAAACTCCCTCTGACGTGACTTCAAAGGATTGGAACAGTGTTGGAATGACGTCTCTGACATGATTCCATTGAGTTAACGTGGAATAACAAAGTATTTTGCTGTAATTTTCTAGAATTTCTATTAGCAGTATGTGCTAAAGGCACTGTATTGTATGTTATAGAGGGCAAATGGCAAGCCTAAATTGATTCATAAGTTACTTTTAAGTGGCGGTACCATAGCCGATGAGGTTTAACCGAGGCGTGGTTACCGCTACACCTATCTCTATTGTTAAAAAATCGGGACTTTACCGGAGTTGCACTGCCTCCGGGCATTGCCTCCAGTATCGTTCCCACCATATTTGTATTTACAAATGTCCCATATGTGTCTGATTCAGACCAAGAGGACGTAAAACACCATTTTCGCTAAATTGATTCAATCCAAATCATTAAATCAAGCAGTCTGTTGTTTTGTTTTTTTAGTTTACTTAAGAACTCTTTGTGTCAAAATCTATTCACTCTAAAATAAGTATGTCTTGAGACATGTTTAAAAAAAAATTCTTTATTAGTTTGGATTTTTTCTGTTGTTTACATAGAATCATATGGAATCTATAGTGTTTAGATTCTTGAAGTGGATGTTTAGTGTGTGTGTGGTTTACAAAGATTTGTCTTGAAGCCATCATTTAATTTTTATTTTTATTGAGGAATCTTATATCAATACCCTGCTATTTGCCTTCTGAAGTTGTGCTGTAATAAAAATAATATATTTTCTGTCAAAGTTTTCACCTTAATAAATATCATGTTCTTACTTTCATTTTTCCCCTGTTTCTTTCTTAAATTTCAGATGCAGTCAACCTTTTCATCCAGAAGCTATTTATGGTGGTGCCTCAGGACAATCCTGACGCACTAGACTGGGATTAAACAGGGGTTAGGTTTGTCATCATTTCTAGATATCAGCACAGCAAAGAGGACCTTTGTCTGATCTGGGCTACGGAAGATATGGACAGAGAGAATGTGGCCAGTTTAGGTTTTTTTGCCTGGTCAGATTTTTAGTGTTTGTTTATCAACCTGCCCCCGTGGGGATACCGGGGGGTCTTTTGTATAAATAGTTCCCCCACCTTCTGGAAGTTCTGTGCTTGTAACTTACTCTAATCTGTCACTCTCTTTGACTCTGCCTTTTCCCTTTGCTTGCTGTCGTCTACTGTCTTTCTGCCTTACCGGTCCATTCCCCTGGCTTTTTTCAAAGAAACACGTTCAAAAATATTTCCTTCGTTAGGCGCATAATGGCAGCATGACGCATCTACGCTCATAATTGACAGGAAGCTGTCTGAGCGATTGAAGAAGAAGAAGAAGAAGAAGTTTATGAACCAAAGATAATTTTGCACTCGAGAGTCAAGAGGTATATGAAGCAGAAAGTCTTTTGAATGAAAAAAAAGGTAGATAGTCATTGGGGCATTTTGAATAAGTTTTCATTTCTTAGAGTCATGAAGTACCGTCATTTACGGCCTATTAGGCGCAACACTGAACTTTGACCCCTGCGCCCAATCCGGCGCATGCGCCCTTTCTATACTCTATACAGAAAAAAAGAAGGGGGTCGAGAGTTGAAATGAACAAAGACCAGCTCTGGTAGCTTCCACAACAAACCGACAACAGTTCACTACATTGCACTTTCGCTTCACGATCGTATCTCTTCCGTGATCACAATCGGACACAGAGGTATATGTTAAGCTGAGAATTTCTTCTTTGAATGACCCTAAAAAAAGGGGGGTGCCTTAGCAAATAGTTTTACATTGGGGCATTTTGGAACAGTAAGTTTTAATTTCTTAGAGTCATGAAAGTACGCGACTTTGAATCCACATGCGCTGTGTTCTTATGGGCCGTAAATGACGGTACTTTGAATAAATTTTCATGAGAGAGTAAGGAGTAAGTTGTGGATAAGAAAAGTATGATATATGTGTGTACAAAAATTGTTTGTGCTATAAATGTGAAAGTATTGCTAGTAAAAAAAAAAAGTAATAAAACTTTTAACTAGAAAATATTCTTTATTAAAAAAAACCCATCCATGACAGAAAAAAAAGAAGACAAAAAATATGACATTTACATGGGGTTTTTTTGCTGGAAAGAAAGATATACAATTGTAAAATAGATTTATGTGGGTTTTTTTTGGTTTGTATTATATGTCTGACAGCATCAGTTTTTAATTACCGGTAATAGTAAATGCTGCTGCTGTTTTTTGTGTGAATCGGGGATATCATGAATCTGAGAAGAGTCTATATTTAGAGAAAAACATGATTTTAAAGAAAGACATACGTTTGTGTACCACACACACACACACACACACACACACACACATCTCAACAATTTTTTCAGGAACATGAAAATGATGAACGGTATGTTACACAATTCATCTCCTGATGACAATAAAAGCAGACAAACCTGCACGCGAATCAGGAGCAGAATGCGGAAATGGACAATGAACTATGCTTTCAAATGTCTGATTTGAGTTGCTGGTTTCACGACAAACATGTTCATGTGTCCAGTTCTGTCAACACAAAGATGGAACCGTGTCGTTGTTTTTGAGTAGGTCTAAAGTTGATCGTGGTTGGCACGTTCCTAGTCTCTCTTCTCATCATTGGCAGTTTGTTGGTTCGTCTGCACTTCGCCTGTTGACTGGCTTGGGAAGAGGCGTGTTGTTAGGCCTAATGTAGGCAAAGATATTCTAAAAGGGTAAGATGGATTACTTAAAAGCTCGGCGAACCGGGCTGATAGAGTTATCGTTAGTGCGGACGTGTACACTATTCACAGTGGAGGCTATCCAAAAACTCGGACTGGAACTTGAACGGAGAATTCAACTGGCCTATCGATGTGTAAAATGTGTCACGTTTCAAAGGGACATAACCAGTGTTTCTGTCCTCACTACTCATATAGGGAAAAGAGACCGGATGTTTATCTTCCCCTGTAGTCTTTGATGTAGGTCAGCTCTCCAGACCTGTTTACTCTACTCTTTTCGAGTAGTATTCTACTCAATTTGGACCTCTACTACTCTTCAAATTTGAAAACAAATGGTCTAATTACTCATTTTCAGTGAACATTGTTTGATGGTTTCATGAATAAAACTACACATTTTGCACCAAAACTATTAATTTCAGCCATCCAGACTACTCAAGACTTGTGTAGGTGGTAAACAGGTCTGGCGCTCACACACACGGTAAAAAGCATGTTCTTTGTAGGCCTAAACTGTAAGGGGGGGTGGGTGTTCATGCGTCGTTGACTGCATAGGTATTCAAGATGTTTTAAAAGTTTGTTTCGTGTCATGTACTCAGGCGATCCGTTCTTAAGAAGACACTGTCGCATTGTTAAACCGTCTTCCAAAAATTCAGTTAGGCCCATGCAGTCTTTGGTTTTGCCTTGGCTTTGAGTGGCAGCGCCATATTGTTTGAATGTCACTTGCCTGGCTTCGAACTTTCGTTGATGAATCCCGCTGCTTTGAAGGCATTCTTGAGTCCCAATTCAGCATGCATGGATGCCTAACGGTTTCCCCTATTAAATGCTGCATTAACACACACACTCACACACACACACACACACACTCTCTCTCTTTCTCTCTCTCTCTCTCTCTCTCTCTCTCCATATCACAAGACATCTCAATAACTATACACCACCAAAAAATATGCTATGTTATTTCAATATTTTTTTAAACATTATATTTGAATCTGTAATTTTATTGCTTTTTTTTTTATGTACATATGAAATCATAAATTGTTAAAAAAAAATATTAATAATAAAAATCAATGCATATGGGCATTGCTCAAAGCATCGTTTGTAATTCATTTGCATAAAGTGGAAGCATTTTCTGCACACGTATAGTGTGTGTGAAACCTTGCCTCAAATAAAAGTGAGGGGTGTGTTGAGTAAATGTGCTTTCGTGTAAGTTGGGACTCTTGTTTGAGATTTGTTGTTGTTGTTGGGAATAGAAAATTTGGTAAAGGTAAGGGGGGGGTGGCCTATTAGATAATGGCCTTTATCATGACTGATTAATTATTCAACAAAGATAATTAGCTGAAAAGGTTCATAAAATACAGCTTCATGCTTGGTAAGAAAGGCAAGTGTGAAAATGCAGAGAGAGCTGAGAAATGTAGGGGGGGGGGGCACATCTTGACCTTTACCGGAAATGTTAAAACCAAACTGCAGACCTCTTAACCCATACGATTGTTGCCTTATTTTGTACACATATTTGACAGAAATATGATTAATATTTCATTGATTCAGAAAAAATATGGTAAAAAAATCGTACTATCTTTTCTGTATATGCTCGATTTTGGAAACAGGTGCGCTCTGTGTGTTTGTGTATTGTTATTGTTGTTATAAATTTATGGATGGATGATACTTTTGACACAGTATTTCTATAGATATTACACAAATGGATGCATGTTTGCATTCCATTTTTCAAACTTTTCTGTTGGAGTACTTCGCTTTTGTCAAAAATACACATTTTGGATTTGAAATACACAAAGCCCGATTTCAGGGTAAGCAGGTCTGAAACTGCTTTGCAGATTTATATTTGTTGGAAAAAAAGACATGACTGTACATTTTTGTGCATTTATATACATTTTGATTTAAAAAATGTTTTTGAATGGTTGGAAAAATAAATTGGATTTTTTGGGGGATGGAGTTTCTTAAGTGAGAAACATGACAAAAACAAATATTAATGGTAATAGTCCCCTTTTTTATTTGTGTGTGTGTGTGCGCGCGCATGGGTGCGTGCGTGCTTGTGTGTAACGATGTGTTAGTCTATATATCATATATCATGACAATTGAGTCTGTTAAATACTGAGTGCACTGTGGAGAGAATATACAGTATTTATACCAACATTGTTTATATTGGTGCATTGCTTTTAAACTGTAAGCTTTACCCATTCTTTTTGACAATCATCCATATCATGAGAATCTTTGCAAAGATATGGGATAACTTGCTTTATTTTTTATAATGCGTTTAATTTTATGTGCCTTTTTTGCTTTATTAATGTTAGCGTTAGATAATTTGAAAATTAGTCTCAAATAATTCGAGCAATTGCATTTGAGGGAGCTTTTGGCTGCTGCTTTCAGTTTTGTAAAGATTCACCATTGAAATTATGAGATTATTTTATGCACAGGCTGCCTTTGCAAAAAGATTATCTGTTGGAAATGTATCTTAAATTTATTGTCTGTCATGTGCAAGTGTGTATGTGTATTATATTAAAAGTCTGTCACTTATTTAAAAGTAAATGCAAAATCATGACTAGTACATTTTCCAAGTAAGCTTGAATCAGCTTCCAGCATTCATAGCTAGTATTCATCTACAAACTGTCAAAACATACTCAAGAATCCATTGAAATTAAAATACACAGTTACTAAATTTATGCATTTGAATTGATTTTTTATAATGTAACAGAAAGTGAGATTAATTTTGTTAAAGATTATTTTATAAAATACTGAAATGATTTTTGCCTTCCAAAGTATTTTTTATATTCTTTTTAATTATGGTTGTTTAATTTGATACAATGCTGCTCTATTGTTAAGAGTTTTACACTAAAAAAAATATTAAAAAAGCTTTAAAGCAGAATTATACCACCCCCCCCGTGGGGATACTGGGGGGTCTTTCATACAAATAGTTCCCCCACCTTCTAGAAGTCTTGTGCTTGTAACTTCCTCTAATCTGTCAATCTTTTTGACTCCGCCTTTTCCCTTTGCTTACTGTCATCTACTATCTTTATATCTTACTGTTCCATTCACCTGCCTTTTTTCTGTAAATTCTTAAAAAAAGATCTATTGAGCCAAAGTCGGACATGCTGGGCCTAACTATTTCTTAGGTGCATAACGGCAGCATGACGCATCTACACTCATATGACAGGAAACTGAGCTAACGAAGAATAAGAAGAATTATACCAATAACAAATGTATACATGATTTCATTTGGTGACAGGTATCAGAAAATGATTTTTTGTGTGTGATTTTTTTTATTTGAATGGGATTTTGTGAATGCCGCATGATTATTTACTCTTGTGAGAAGATAGTCTGAATGAGAATACTGAACATTTCCTTACTTGAAGGGGACTGCCACAGTAAGATAAGAGAGCACTTTCACAATCTCATCAAATGCATATTATGGCTTTAACCCTTTCGCCGCCAGCCATTTTTCAGCCAAAAAGTACTATTACACTTACCTGGGCAGAGAAGAAAAAAATTTGAGCATTTGTTGCGAATTCTCTGTCACACGTATAACATTAGGCCTATCTTTATCTCCCAAAATTAAGAAAATAGGGTCTTTGGATAACAGGCCCTGATGCCTTTTAGTGACATGGGTGTTAAATCATTGCGGTGCAAAAATGCGACATTGGCGGTGAAAGGGTTAAGGACAAATTTGATGACTGACATTTTGTGTTGATGTGGTGTTAGGACATTTTGTGTTAATGATGTGATATTAGGACATTTTGTGTTGATGTGATGACAGGACATTTGTGTTGATGTGATGACAGGACATATTGTGTTGATGTGATGACAGGACATTTTGTGTTGATGTGATGACAGGACATATTGTGTTGATGTGATGACAGGACATTTTGTGTTGATGTGATGACTGGACATGATGTGATGACTGGACATTTTGTGTTGATATGATAGGACATTTTGTGTTGATGTGATGACAGGACATTTTGTGTTGATGTGATGACTGGACATGATGTTGTGATGACTGGACATTTTATGTTGATGTAATTACTGGACATTTTGTGTTAATGATGTGATATTAGGACATTTTGTGTTGATGTGATGACAGGACATTTGTGTTGATGTGATGACAGGACATATTGTGTTGATGTGATGACAGGACATTTTGTGTTGATGTGATGACTGGACATTTTGTGTTGATGTGATGTTAGGACATTTTGTGTTGATGTGATGATAGGACATTTTGTGTTGATGTGATGACAGGACATTTTGTGTTGATGTGATGACTGGACATGATGTGATGACTGGACATTTTATGTTGATGTAATTACTGGACATTTTGTGTTAATGATGTGATGTTAGGACATTTTGTGATGACAGGACATCTTGTGTTGATGTGATGACAGGACATCTTGTGTTGATGTGATAGGACATTTTGTGTTGATGTGATGACTGGACATGATGTTGTGATGACTGGACATTTTATGTTGATGTAATTACTGGACATTTTGTGTTGCTGTTATGATGGGACATAGTGCTGAATTGGTAACTGGACATTTGTGTTGATGTGATGACAGGACATCTTGTGTTGATGTGATGACAGGACATTTTGTGTTGGTTTGATGACAGGACATTTTGTGTTGGTTTGACGACAGGATATTTTGAGTTGGTTTGATGACATGACATTTTGTGTTGGTTTGACGACAGGATATTTTGTGTTGATGTGATGACAGGACATTTTGTGTTGGTTTGATGACAGGACATTTTGTGTTGGTTTGACGACAGGATATTTTGAGTTGGTTTGATGACATGACATTTTGTGTTGGTTTGACGACAGGATATTTTGTGTTGGTTTGATGACAGGACATTTTGTGTTGATGTGATGACAGGACATTTTGTGTTGAGGTGATGACAGGACATCTTGTGTTGATGTGAGGATAGGACATTTTGTGTTGAGGTGATGACAGGACATTTCATGGGTTTTCCTTGAAGACTGGGCAGTTTGTTTGAGGTGATGACAGGACATCTTGTGTTGATGTGAGGATAGGACATTTTGTGTTGATGTGATGACAGGACATTTCATGGGTTTTTTCTTTAAGACTGGGCAGTGGTGACAGAACATGTGTTCATGTGAGGATAGGACATTTTGTGTTGATGTGATGACAGGACATTTCATGTTTTTTCCTTTAAGACTGGGCATTTTGTTTGAGGTGATGACAGGGCATCTTGTGTTCATGTGAGGATAGGACATTTTGTGTTGATGTGATGACAGGACATTTCATGTGTTTTCCTTTAAGACTGGGCATTTTGTTTGAGGTGATGACAGGACATCTTGTGTTCATGTGAGGATAGGACATTTTGTGTTGATGTGATGACAGGACATTTCATGGGTTTTCCTTGAAGACTGGGCATTTTGTTTGAGGTGATGACAGGACATCTTGTGTTCATGTGAGGATAGGACATTTTGTGTTGATGTGAGGATAGGACATTTTGTGTTGATGTGATGACAGGACATTTCATGTGTTTTCCTTTAAGACTGGGCATTTTGTTTGAGGTGATGACAGGACATCTTGTGTTCATGTGAGGATAGGACATTTTGTGTTGATGTGATGACAGGACATTTCATGTGTTTTCCTTTAAGACTGGGCATTTTGTTTGATGTGACGACAGAACATCTTGTGTTCATGTGAGGATAGGACATTTTGTGTTGATGTGATGACAGGACAACATTTCATGTTTTTTTTC
This sequence comes from Phymorhynchus buccinoides, assembly GCA_017654935.2. NCBI lineage: Eukaryota > Metazoa > Mollusca > Gastropoda > Neogastropoda > Raphitomidae > Phymorhynchus > Phymorhynchus buccinoides. The sequence goes on from CM065691.1 coordinate 18,186,959, forward strand.
CTTTAAGATGGCATTTTGTGTGATGTGACGACAGAACATGTTGTGTCATGTCATTACAGGACATGTTGTATTACGATTGATGACAAGTACTTTTTATGTTGATGTGATGGGTTAAAATGACCTAACACCACAAAAGGGACATCAAGTATCAAACTTACCTTTCTGGGAAAATTATGCATTTGAAAACTTCTGACAATTTTCTTTCTATTGATACAAGAACCATTTTTTTTTTTTTAATCGTTTTCCGTTCCAGAGTTATAAGCATTTAAAAATAGTAGGTGGGTGTCGGCCATTTTGAGAAAGTCCAGCCTAGCTGAAGAAAATGCATTGACCTACTCGTTTTAAAGGACTTATAAGACCACTTAGAGACCATATTAAAGATTGTCCTTTATACATATGAAAGATAAGATGTTCGATAACACAAAAATACCCCATAACTCAAAATTGACTAAAAATGAGATTTCTGACTTTCCAAGGCTGTTGTGAGAAACTAGCCCAGTGACTTAATGTCCCTTTCGTGGTGCTGAGTCACAGATAGTTTGCGCTGATGACTGGACATTATCATTATGTACCCTATTGCTATTGGTGTGTTTGTTGTGGCAAGATATTTGGCATTCAAGTTGTGACTTTCATTTTGTGGACACAGGACATTGTGTATTGTGGGTGGCTGGACAAATTGTCCTTGTATGTGTGTGATGATGCAAAATTGATCAGATCAGGAAAAGTTGTTTGACAATAGACTGCAGCTTAGTTTAGTTTGACGAATGTTTATTTTTTGCTTGTTGTCACTTGTTTTATATTCTGTTTATCCTCCATGCCCCCAAGAGGGGTCAAAGGATTATTATTAAATTGAAATTGATGATGACTGAATATATTGTTCAAATACGCTGACAAGTATTTTATTCAAAGATTTCTCCTTTTTCTTTTTCAATTATTCATGCTGGCAGCTTTGATTGGTATTGTGTGGTCATTTCAATGTCTGATGCTTGTTTTCTTCAAATAGCCTTTGATTTTAATAACTTTTAAGTGTATATATATATATAGCAACACTCGCTAGGGATCAGATATTACACACAGTGTGACTTACAAGATAAACATTTTATTCACCCAGAAACGGTCAAATCCAGTTCTTTTAACATTATTTCATTCAAACAAAAACACATTTAAGAAAATTGCATTGCGTAAAGAACGACAATGAACGGACAACTAAGACCACCCCTGAAACCCACCTGAAGCAGGGCATGGGAGGAAAAAGTCACTATAAGAAATCAGTGGCCATTGGTGTGAAAATCACAGTTAGTGGACTGTCGATAATGAGTGTGACCACCATGGACCTGAATCACTGCCCTACAACGCCGCCTCATGCGGCAAATGAAGTGTCTGAAGTGGGCATCCTGGTCAGGTCCTCCTGTTCCCGTGGGGATACCGGGGGATCTTTTGTACAAATAGTTCCCCCACCTTCTGGAAGTTCTGTGCTTGTAACTTCCTCTAATTCTGTAATTCTTTTTGACTCTGCCTTTTCTCTTTGCTTACTGTCATCTGCTGTCTTTCTATCTCCCTGGTCCATTCTCCTGCCTTTTTTTCTATAAATTCTTACAAAGATTTCTTCAGCTGAAGTCAGACATGCTGGGCCTACCTATTAGGCGCATAACAGCAGCATGACGCATCTACGCTCGCATGACAGGAAACTGTCTGAGCGAACAAAGAAGAAGAAGAAGCAGAAGTCCTCCTGGAGAGTCATCCCGAGCTCATGGACGGTACAAGGATGCTGTTCTCGTGCTTGTACGGCTTGTCCGATGATGTCCCGGACATGTTCAATGGGATCTAGGTCTAGGGAGCACGCTGGCCACTGCATTCATACATTCTCCCTCATCCATCAGGTGCTGGCTGGCATGACGTGCACGATGATGTCCCGGACATGTTCAATGGGATCCAGGTATTGGGAGCATGCTGGCCACTGCATTCATACATTCTCCCTCATCCATCAGGTGCTGGCTGGCATGATGTGCACGATGATGGCGGCCATTGTCATCCATGAAAATGAAGTCCCCAACAATGATGCCTGTGTAGGGATAGACCATGATGCGGAGCATCTCGTACCAATATGTGTCTGCGCACAAAGTGCTGTCTTCCAGCATAAACAAATCAGTTTTGCCTTCCATGGAAATGCCACTCTACACCAAAATTGACCCTCCACCATAGCAACCATGCTGACCATTATCTCATTCAAGTCGTTCGGCCATATATGTCCGGAATTAATAGATAGCTGTCAATTTGATGCATTTGCTTCCAGGGAAGTAAATCTGTGCACACCATACCTTGGTCACTTCACAATTCGCTTTGTTCCCTTAGACCACAATTTTGCCTCTGACTTTGCTTTTGTAGTGGTTTGTTGTGGGGAAACCAATCGGTGTAGAGAGTTTTTCTATATGAAGTCTATATAAACGATCAAAAATTGAAGAAGAAAAAACAAACACACCATTAAACTTTCCTCTTATGTATATATATAATTTGCAGAAGTCCATATATATAAAAGTCTGATCTACCACTTCCCTATGTCTAAACCTGAAGTAAAGCCCGTAATCTTCTTTCATTTCTCCTTTTGTTTATGTATGTTTTGTTTGTGTGTATGGCTGGAGTGATTTGTGAGTTTTTTTGAATGACTCATAATCGTTGTGATGCGAATGAGTTAATGTCTGGGTGGAATGGCCCATTTAGACTTCATTACACCCTCTAAAGTCAATCTGTCACATCAAAACCAAAATTGGACTCATCACGGAATGAAACGATCATATTTGTAACACTAAAAGTATGATGCCTTTTTCTTTCCTTGACTGCTTTTAACGATATGATCCCTAGCGAGTGTTGCTATGTATATGTTCGACATTGCTTGCATAATGCACAGTAGGGTTCTTTTTTCTTTGAAAGAGTTGTGTGTGTATATGTCAGTTTTTGAGCTTTGAATATGTTTTAAGTGTTTGGTTTTCTAGCTTTGAGATATTGACTTAGTTTTATGCTCAAGTCATTTCACCATTGCCATTCTGTGACAACTAATGACTTTAAATAAAGACTGTGGTCTTGTGACATATGTAGATAGTTACACATAGTGGTGTGATTGTCTAAGCACTTATTTGTATGTTTTAGTTTCTTGAATTGATAATGAAATGTTTCAAGTCTATTGATTTTGGATTGCTTCGTAACAATTTTCATATTATACTATTTTTGTTTTGTTTCTTTTTTTCCTCCTCGCTTGTTAATGAATTAATTAACTTTTTTTGTTTGGGCATTGTTAATGTTTTCACCCGCTTCTATTTCAATTTGAAAACTTTTTAAATAGTTACTTCAAAACATTTTAATATTTGGCAAATTTGTGTTGATGCTTTAACCCTTTCACTGCCAGCCATTTTGCAATAGCCATTAGGCCTGTCCCCCCCATAAAATTCCTCTGTGTTAACTGGGTTGAGCAATACTGGGAAAAAAAAATTGTCCTTACCTCCCAAAATGAACAGCATCTGCATTATATCCTTACCTTGTGAATTCCTCTGTGACATGCATAAGATTAGGCCTATCCTTACCTCCCAAAATGAACAGCAATATTGGGAATTCCTCTGTGACATGCATAAGATTAGGCCTGTCCTTACCTCCCAAGATGAACAGCAATACTGGGAATTCCTCTGTGACATGCATAAGCCTATTCCCAAAGGAGGCCTGGGAATTCCTCTGTGACATGCATAAGATTAGGCCTATCCTTACCTCCCAAAATGAACAGCAATACTGGGAATTCCTCTGTCCTTACCTCTCCCAAAATGAAGAAAATGACATGCATAAGGATCCTTACCTCCCAAAATGGATAACAGGACCTGATTTGATGCCTTTTAGCAACATGGGTGTGAAACCATTGTGGTGCATAAATGCGACATTGGCGGTGAAAGGGTTATAGTTTGATGCTGCATTGTACATATCATTAACACGTTTCATTTGTACCATTAGCAGAGCAAAAAGTATTAATGGCGGTAGTTTTAGTTTTGAGCGCTACTTTGTCACACATTTTAATGCCGTTGATTATGACGTTTGATAATTATTCCTGTGATGCAATCATCGTAAGTTTAAAGATTTATTTTTATATATCATAATATAGGGAAGGATATTATATACTTTATTGTTATCTAATCATGCATGCTCCACATGTGAGTGGCTTTACCCACTACCTCCTAGTATATTTTTGCTTGGATGTTAGTGTACAGTCGACCCCCTCTTTTAAGACCTTCAAAAAATCTTGAAAAATCGGTCGTAAAAGAGGGGGGTCTTAAATCAGGGGTGACCAAAACAATGCACTCACTACACCGTATATGACGCACAGCACAAGCATATGTCTCCTCACTACTTTCACCCTTTGCTCAAGAGTGAGCGTCACACGTTTCCTTTTTTTACCCACATCGCTACACTGTGCTTTCTCCGCCATTCTTGAATGAAACATCCGGAGTAGCGCGGCTTGAATTAGCGCAGAGAAATCTCGCGAGATCGGACCCTCGCGAGATTGACATTGGCTAACAACAGTGGTACCCCAGCTGTGCGTCGGCTCGAACTGAGGCCGAGAAGGATAGATATCATACGTTTTTGCGACTGATAATTGTCAGAAAGTGTTGCATCGGTCGTAAAATCAATAAGATTTACGGTCGTAAAACGCGTTAGAGGGGGAGTCGTAAATGAGGAGGCAAGTTTTGAAGAAAAACGATCCGTCATTCATATTTCGGTCTTAAAAGAGGGGAGGTCGTAAATCAGAGGGCCGTTCGTGAGGGGGTCGACTGTATATGGCTTCCACTTAATCCGGTGACATGGCTTTTTGTTTTATTTTATTTTTATTTTTTGTGTGCTTTGATTACGATATGACAGTGTATACAATCCTATTTGTAATTTCCTATTTATATTCAAAGAATAGCATAAATGGTCATAAACAAGGCCTTGTCAGAGTTTCTTAAACAACCCTTCCTAACTGTTTGTAGTGATTAGTGTATATAAGCTTCATGTTTTAATTTAACAACATACAGTACCCCAAAAAGTCAAAAGGATCTGGGATTCTGGGATGAATATGGAGTGAATGGAAGGACAGAATTTGTTTTGGTGGTGAGAATAAGAATGGTTAGTAATGGGAGGATGGGACACTGTGACATGAAGGAGAAGAGTACTGTAGTTTTCTGACTATGCACCTCATTATAAGGCGCACCCCTAAATTTCACACATAATTCAGATTTTGTTATATTTTCTTATTGTATTAGTAGTCACATTTTTATTAAGGTGCAGGGGTCTCCATCTGTGAAAAAAATATCGCCTTGTCAGAAAAATAAGGTAAGTCATTTTCCACGAAAATAGATTTTTAAAAAAGGTATGGCATTTTTTTTTCAGATCCAGAAGTCTCCTCTTTCAAAATAATGGATTGTGTGCATTGTAGCCTTGAATGTAATTTAATAAATTTATAATGAATAAATAAATTTATTTATTAAGAAGAAGTTACCTGTGCACACAACTTTAGGAGTCATTTGATCAATTATTCTCTTGGAGTCGCAAGTTTAAATTTCAAGCCATTTATTTATGTGCTGGATAGAAATCTGTTTAACATCCTCCAGTCTGGAACAGACACATATGGGACATTAGTAGATATAAAGATGGTGGGAACGATCCTGGAGGCAATGCCCGGAGGCAGTGCAACACCAGGAAAGTCCAGAATTTTTAACAATACAGATGTGAATACCGTGTATTAAAAAAATAAGTGCTCTATGTCCGGGTCTGTTACAGGTGATGCTCACACATTGTACATAGTCATGCTTATGATCTGTATATATTCCAGTATTTCCTTTATTTTAATTTTACCTTCACAGCTGTTCTGTTGCACACAAAGATGAGCTGTTAAAAGACTGAACTAGAAATCTTAGATAAAAACTACACCAAGCATTTCTTCCTAAAAAATATTTTGGCTGCATGTTCTTCATAGTATTTTTAATATGTTTTGTCCATCAGGTTTCTAGTGTAAAATGTCTGTTGAACAGTACCATGCAACTTATTTAGTAGAAAATGTTCTTAAATAATACGCTTATTATCCCAAACATAAATTAAAACAATGCTCAGGAGTGAAAATCTATGAATGTACCCTGAACATAACTAATTGTCTTACATACTACAACATATTCTTGACTGTTATATATATGAAAAGTTACTTATGGTAAACTAAATTTGGCTTGAAAAAACCTGAAAATATTGATGAACTAAAAGTACCCCCCAGGACAGCAGTGCCGTACCACCTAAATCTGATTACATTTAGTTCCAAGTTTGAAAGCAAGGAGAATAAGAGGTGATCTAATACAAAGTTATAAAATATTTAATAATATTGATGATTTAAGTGCAACAGAATTTTTCAAACTAACAAATTATGACAGAACAAGAAATAGCACTGATAAAATATTTATTGAATTTTGTAAAACTAACACAAGAAAATATTCTTTTACTAACAGAGTTGCACCTTTATGGAATCAACTACCAACTAACATTACTAATACTAACAGCTTTAAAAATGAGCTCGACCAGTTAAAATTTTATAAAGACATAATGTATGAATACGATTATTAATTCAACGCAAAAACCTGAGTGCACGATATACCTTGAGTATGTAAAAATAAAAATAAAAACACAAAGATGGGACTTTGAAAGCCTAACGGCTATATTTTTTTTCGTCCCTATTTCTAATCTAATCTATCTAATCTAGTTTATTTATTCCTAAACTTAAGCCACCTCTCGTGCGCTTTATGGACGTAAAACTCCCACGGCAATTAAAAGTCATTAAGAGCAGGGAGAAATCCTGCTGCTTGGTATGTACCAAATTGATAGCTCCATTTCCCAAGTCCACCCCTCTCCATGCTATAGGGTACAATGATGGAAGTGTCATGTTATGAATTGTACTATATTTTTTTGGTCTTCAGGTTTTTGTGTGTTGTTGATATTCGTGGATTTGTGTTTTGTTGTGCGTGGTCGAGCTTTACGCGGTGACAGTCCTGAGATAACCATAGCTGTTGACGGGACTATGATAGACTAACTAATTAACTAACACCCTCTCCACCCCCATCCCCTCTCCTCCCCCCAGGCTGCGCTGCACTAGTGGTGACATGCTCTCCTGACTAGAAAATACCAAATACTAAATACCCCCACCCTTGCCACCAATCCCAATATCTTATATTTTTTGGCTCTATGTTCCTTTAAAAATACAATACACATGCATGCACATGCACACACACATTGTACATATAAATGTGAATGAGATATCTAGTATACAGGTATACTACATAAGGTGTAGGTGGTGTGTGTGCATGCATGTGTATGTGTAACTGTATGCATGCATGTGTGTGTGTGTTTGTGTTAAGTGTAAAAGTTGTATACTCGTTTGTGCATGCACATGTGTTTTTAAAATAATATTTTTTAAATGGTGTTGGAGGTAGAGTTGGCGTGTGTGAATGTGACCAATCTGGTGAACTATACTACCATAAAGAACACAGTTTTCCGTCAATGATGAAGGAATAGAAATAGACAAAACACATGACTAGGGTAATAATAATTATGCAAGTGAATGATTGAAGATTGGGAATTAAATATACAAATGATTCCAGTGATTATGATGCTACTTTAGCAAGACAACTCATTAACATGATTTAAGAGCGAGATCATGACCAGACTTAAAATTATGAATATACTTTTTTTTAAATTGAAAAACGAAAACAAAATTACTATACTTTTACAGAGAATTAATGCACTAAAAAGGAAAAAGCGTTATAAACTATTTTGAGAAAGGGCAATAATAAAATGTTTATTATTAATAATATAACATTTAACCAGCCGCCGTGGTGTAGTGGTTAGCGTCGCGGACTACTGGCTGGGAGGTCTGGGGTTCGAATCCCATCAGAGGCGAGGGTTTTTTCGGTCCTGGACCGACTCCTACCCAGAGTGAGTGGCTATGGGCTCAATGGGAAGACTGAAACCACACAGTCGAGTTTCATCCGCTTAACGGATGCGATTCTGAGAGTGTTGCTCTAATTGCAAGACCAACACTGCAGGTGTCTGTAGTTCTCGGGCCTGGTTAACGCCGGGATATCATTATGAAAGGAAGCGTAGAGTACAGCCCTGCCATGCAGTCTCAGACCGATACGGAACTCCATAGTATCATCATCATCGTTATCATCGGCCTCATTTTCCGTCAATCATAAAATTAAAAAACAGTGTCTCAAATTCTGTGGCTTTGCATGCCCTGCTCTCATGGTGACCTCAGTTTCGGTTTCCAATCCAGTCTATGCCTTGGTGCGTTCGGGTCAAAGTCATTGGGATCAGTGTGTTCTGGGGAGCTGTCGGTGGACGGTCGTGGTGGCGCCCTCGGAGGAGGACCTCACTCACGCTGGCTCCGCGACTAAGAGAATAGTGTCGTCAGTAGGGGGCTTAGTAGGTGGTGTCCTGAACAGGCTCCACTGAACTCCACCGAAGTGACTCAGCAGAAGTGCAGTGTCTCCTCGGTTGGTTGCCTCCTGACGGCCTAACATAAATTCTCTCCCCTTGGACTGCTGGTCTCGGTTTCTGCGACTTGAACAAACCCGGGTGTAGCTGCGAATTGGGATTCGGAACGAGCGGCGTGGGAGCAACGCCACTGTACAGCCCAGAAGATGGGACAGCAAAAAAACACACAAAAAAAACACAAAACATTTCGTATGTATTATTTGTTGTCATTTAAAGTGTGCATATATTTATTTTGGAAATCCTCCCACAACCAAGATGCATAAAACAGTGTGTGTGTGTGTGCGTGTGCATGTGTGTGTGTGTGTGTGAACTTTCCTCTTTCATCCCTCAAACTTCTGTCTGCTTCTCTTTACTTACGTGTGGCGGTACCATAGCCGATGAGGTTTATCCGAGGCGTGGCTACCGCTACACATATCTATATTGTTAAAAACTCGGGACTTTACTGGTGTTGCACTGCCTCCGGGCATTGCAGCCAGTATTGTTCCCACCATCTTTGTATTTACAAATGTCCCATATGTGTCTATGACCGAGAGGACATAAAACACCATTTTTCATTCATTCTCTGCTTCTCTCTGTCGTCTGTCTCTCCTTTTGTCTCAATATATTTTTCATTTCTCCAATGCTCGTGTTCTAAATATAGAGGAAAATTAATATTTTACTTTAAATTTTTTTGTAAAGGTTGCTTAGCATGTGTAATCCAGGCACTTAAAATACAGATGTTTGTTTTAATAGTTATACAAACTGATGACTATTCATTGATAGTGTTTGTTTATAAATATTCACTTGCAGATTGTATGCTTCCTGTGAGTTTGTTCTTGAGTGTCAAAACTTGTGTTCATGGCCAAAATAGCAAACAAGACATGTGTATATTTGATGCTGACCTGACCATGACAAAGTATTGTTAAAAGATTATGCTTAATATAAGCCTTGGTCATTGGTGTGTACATTGTGAGCTCATTAAAAAGTATAACAAATTTGACAACTTACAACCATGTGTGTGTTTGTGTGCATGCGTTTTTGTACATGAACGTGCGTTTGTGTGTGTGTGTGCATTTGGTATTTGGTACTTTATAGTCACAGAGGCGTCTGTTAAATTCAGGTTGCTCTCACACTGGAGAGCGCATCACAGCCAGAGGCACGCCACCCTTTTTGGGTTTTTTATTTGCATGTGATTTTTGTGTGACTAATGAGGAAGGAAGGGTGTGCGTGTGTGAATTTTGACCAAATGACAACTTTTTCGTTGCCACAGGGTTTAATGTGTGCTGTATGTGTGTGTGTGTGTGTGTGTGTGTGTGTGTGTGTGATATTTTTTAGAGTTTTACTTCTGCTTTAAAAAGGGTATAACGTAAACACACACACACACACACACCACACACAACAACAAAACCAACAACAACATACAGTATTTATACGGAGCCGAATTTGATCGAAATCAAATCAAAGCGCACACGTTGGCATTCTTCTTCTTCCATTTAGTATCCACAATCAACAATTTGATTTTTTGATACTGTTGGGTCGAGGTCCGAAGGTTGCACACAGAACAAAAACAAATAAAAAAAAACACCTAATCTACTGTGACCCAGCCAGCCAAGACCCGTTCAGCGGAAGCTCGGCATAATGCTGAATCGGCAGGAACTGGAACCTCTAAGCTAATTTTTGTTTTTATTTTAAAAAAAAGGGTATTTACAATGGCTAAGCAGTAGACTGGAACGAGCTGAGTGTAGCGGCAGACACCGCCTCCTCTGGCAACTTGTTCCAGTCTTTGATTGTCCGAGGGAAAAAAGAGCATCTTCTGTAGTCTGTTCGGCACTGGATGGTGGACAGTTGTTGGGTGTGTCCTCTTCTCTGGCGGCTTGGTACTGGGCTCAGTCTGGTGTTGTCGACTGTGACAATGCCATTCATGATCTTTTACAGCATTGTGAGCCTAGCCTTCTTCCTGCGGTGCTCGAGTGGCACCCTAACTGCTCAAGCATTTCAGACACACTGGAGGTGTTGTGGTAGCGGTTGAGAACAAAGCGAGCCACCCTTCTCTGTATTGCTTCGATTTTCTCCACATTCCTCCGGGTGTAGGGGTCCCAAACGGAACTGGTGTATTCGAGTAGAGGTCTGACCAGTCAGATAAGCTCTCTCCCTTCTTCTTTTTCTTCTTCTTTCTTCATCCCCCATCATCCTGTTGATGGTTCTTATGTATAAACATAACGGCTCAGACAAAAACGCAATACAAAGCGAACACACACGTATGACATAAATGGAATACAGCAGAAACGGACCTAAAGGCAGAGAGAAGAGAAAGAGAGTGGAGCTTCAATGACGGGGGAACAGGTGGGTTTTGAAGTTAGATTTGAAAGCAGAGAAGGTCATGGCTCCTCGTCTTGTGCCTGATCGAACTGGCTGGTAGGCCGAGTTGATTTCACCAAGTCCCTGGTCGTATTTGTAGAACATCTCCAGCCTTTTGTTCTTTCTCCTTTCTTTTAACCCTTTCAACGCTAGCCATTCCTCAGTCAAAATTTACCATTAAACTTACCCGGGTAGAGAAAAGATTTTGTCTGCAATATTGGGGATTCCTCTGTGATGTGCATAGAATAGGGCCTGTCCTTACCTCCCAAAATTAAGAACATAAGGTCATTTGTCAGCAAACCCTTATTTGATGTCTTTAAGTGACATGGGTGTTAAATCAATCATTGTGGTGCCAAGAGGAGACAGTGGCGATGAAACGGTTAAGGATGGCCACTCTAGTGTTGTGAGGATCTCATCCATGCTGGAGGTTTGGCTGTACCTGTGTGCCATCCAGCAGGCACTCTCTCTCTCTCTCTCTCTCTCTCTCTCTCTATCTATCTCCCTCTCTCTCATGGTCTGAGCCGTTATGTTTATACATAAGAACCATCAACAGGATGATGGGGGGTGAAGAAAAAGAAGAAGATTAAAATTGCAAAAGTGTCAGCCCCTTTAAAACTTTTTTGAGTACTGTCTAGGTCAAATTAGGATTTGGGTTTAGTAGTAGTAGTAGAATAGGGACTAATCAAGCCGTTGAGCTTTTTAGCAGTCCCATCGATTTCCAATTTGATATTTTTTAGCGGTCAAGGTTTTACGGTTGAATTTTCCTATAATACCAAAATTAATAATCAATTCTTCTAAATACATTTACTAATTTTGGAGAATTATCAAGACGATTTTTGAATATATTAACATTAGGTGCACATTTTAAATCAAAAGTTAAATCATTCCAACAATTAGCAACTCTGTTAGTAAAACAATTTTTTCTAGTGTTAGTTTTACATTGCTTAATAAAAACTTTACCGTATGAATTTCTTGTTGTACTGCATTGAGGTGATTTAAATATGTTATTCCAAGATAAATCAACAAGGCCATTGAATATCTTATGTGCTTCAATAAGGTCTCCCCTTACCCTTCTTCTTCTTTCTTTCTCTTCCCAACCACCATCATCAAGTCTTCTTCTTCTTCTTCTCTTCAGGGCCCACGGTCAGTATGTTGACCATTCTGGCTCCTTAGGGGAAAAAAGACTGAAAAATGGGGGGCCGGTCCATTCTTTACTGAGGACATGCCTGCTTAACTAATATTGAAGGGACAGAGGGTGGAGGGGAAGCTGAAGGGAGGGGGAAGGGGCGAAGTTGATGGTTTTTCCATCGTGATCTTTTCACGTGGGTTGAAAAACTTGTTAAACCATTTCCAAGAACATAGCATTTATTTAAAAGGAAGGAAATTCCAGATTGTAACAAAAACTACAATATGAAACTCGATCTAAACAAACGACAAATAATAAGAATAAAAAGATAATCAGAAGTATAGGTGCTCTCCCCGAAAAGTGGCCCTTTCGACTAGTACACAGGGAAACAGAAATAACAACAACTTGAAAGTTTTTACTGCTACTTTCGGTTTTGATGCTTCGGAGTGTTATGATAAATAAGTACCTGTCATTAAATATCTACCTCTCGCATGAGAACTGTACCCATCTAACCCTAACCCTATCCCTAACCCTAACCCTAACCCTATCCCTAACCACGGAAAGAACCAAAAAATAGAGCAGGAGGGTGTAAATCTACATATTTGCCGATAAATCGATGTACAAGTCCATAAATCCATAATCCGTAAAATTCACAATGGCGGACAAACAAACGATTCTGATTGGCTACGCTAGGACTACTTCCGGCTAGGACTACTTATCTCATAGAGGTAAAAATACACCGCCACAGGAGGCTTCTGTGCAGACGCAACAAGTGGCAAACAGCCAATGGAAGGCGTGCAAAGACGGTCGGTGCGTTCCTACTGTGTACGCGGAAGCAGTTGACAGTCATTATTAGGCCTAGTACACTTTTGAGTTTTTATTAGGCCTAGAACTTTTTGACAAGTTTGTTTGGGTAAGTAGAACAGTTTTGTTTTAATTCAGTCAAATGTCTGAAATAAGGTAAAAGGGACCACAATGCTAAGTTGGAAAGAAAAGAAAAACTGTCAGTGCCAGTGGACATGCTTGTTTTATATTATGTGACACTCAGTCATAGTGATAGTGACAAGTAATGTGTGTGTCATTTGTGATTTGATTTTGTGAAGATTCTCCAGACTAAGAACTTGAAGAATACTGCTTTACATAGTATTACGAGTCACAGTCAGTAACAACGTGTCACTTGTGAACGAGTTGAGATAATGTGATGTGGTGGGTGTTTTGTTGACAGGCCTGTTTCCACACAGAAACAGACATACAGTATAATGTATGTATACATGTCACATGTGGCGTATGTTGGCACACACATCACCCACACACGCGCACACACACACACACACTATGCGCTCTCCCATTCCGTCGAGTTAATAGCCTTTATAGGCTCCTTCGATGTAACAAATCAGATCCAGATCCACTCTTCTTCTTCCATTTGGGGATGTTTATCCTGCCCCACGCCCAAAGTCTTTGTTTAGACTGCTATTGGCGCACAGGATGCATGCTTCGTGAGTTAGTGTCATCCATTCCACTGGCACACATGGCCTACTCTCTCTCTCTCTCTCTCTCTCTCTCTCTCTCTCTCTCTCTCTCTCTGAGCGAGTATAATACTCATTCAGTCACTGTCACTAGTATCAGTGTCACACTCACACACACGCACGCTCGCACACAAGCACGCACATACGCGCGCACACACACACACACACACACACACACACACACACACTGGGGGTTGAAAAAAATCTAGTGTGTATTAAAAAAAAAGAGGAAAAAATGAATAGTGCAGAGAATAAAAAAGGTTAAATCACACAACAGTATCGAAACTTTTTTAAAAGCCTTTTTCGTCCAACTTTTGTACTTCATCGGGTAAGGGATAGGGTTAGAATCAGTTTATGGTAATTTTTATGCCACGGAAAGTTTGAAACAATATATTATATAACCAGCAAATTTTTTATATTATTTTTATATGAATGCCATTCATTCTCTAATGACATGTATTCATTTCATAGAGATGTATGGTGAGGATACATGAACCAGTCTGTTAGAAATGTTTGTACGAATGGTGAGTGAAAAACGCATTGAGTTGCTTAGCAAGATTATGCGCTATGTATATATGCATTATTAATTATTATTATTATTAACCCCTTGACTGCCACCAACATATTACGTACGTACCTGATGACATCATTGATGATGTCATCAGATGAAGAGGAATAACCCTGATATGCTGGCTTTTGCTCTTGCATAATCAAGAGGTCCATATCCCCAGACCATCTTTCCAGATTGTCTCTATCAGTTGTCTTTTTCATGTCATGGTTTGCCCAATTATTTTTTCTTTAATTTTCTATGGCAGTCAAGGGGTTAAGGAAAAACAAACGTAAGCCCTATAATTATAAATTCAGCGTTGTCATTGTTGTTTATTTTCTTAAATTATGATTATAAAATCTTTGATTCTGATAATGGTAACTAATATTGACCATAAATTGATTCTAAATCTAAGTCTAACCCTATCCTTTACCCGATGAAATACAAAAGTTGGGCGAAAAAGACTAAGAGAATTTCCCAGACTGTGGTGTGATTTAACTGAATAAAAAAAAAGGTGGGTAACACTGACATAGCCCATAAGAATGGATAAAGCATGACAAACGTTAAATGTTTCTGCTTCCCCATGTGACCACTGAATATTGTTCTTAAATATGCACACTACCACAGCTATCTTGGACTTTAGTCACCCCCCTAGAGCTGTTGTTTAATTTCAAGGTCTGCTTCTTTCAGTTTATTTGAGGCTGATCCTAACCCTATCCTTTTCCCAAACATGGCGATATTTTGATTTGAGTTAGACATCTGTAGAAAAGAAATCTGAATGATTATTTTAATTCAGTTTTGCATGGATTTGAAAAAATATTTTTAATGTGAAAAAAAAGTAACAGCAGGATTGATAGCACATTATAAATGAAACTCTTTGTTTATTATCATTCCTTAGACATTGAATGATAAAGTAATTTTAAATAAAGCGTAGTGCATTGATATTGTTAAGGCATTCTATTAGAAATTGTTGTTTAGAATGTTGAATGCACCAGAAATGTTGCAAGAATTTGAATCCCAATACCCTTGCTGTTTTATCAATTGATGGAAACTCGGACATAGAATGAATGAATATTAGCAAAGATATTCTAAAAGGGTAAGATGGACTTTCTAAAGAGCTCGGCGAACCGGGCTGATAGAGTTATCGTTAGTGGCGACAGTACATTTTCACAGTGGAGGCTATCCAAAAACTCAGACTGGAACTTGAACGGAGAATTCAACTGGCCTATCGACGTGCAAAATGTGTCCTGTTTAAAAGGGACATAACCAGTGTTTCTGTCCTCACTACTCATATAGGGAAAAGAGACCGGATGCTTATCTTCCCCTAGAATATCTTTGATATTAGGCTTTACGTCCTCTTGGTCCAGCGGACACATGTGGGACATTTATTCCAATGTCGTTTTGGGTTTCTCAGACATAATATTATTATCTTTTTTTTATATATATGCCTGTGCAACCCTGTAGTCTTTACTAATTTAGCTAAACCAACTGAGCTGAATAGTCTCTGGAATCTTTTGAATGCTCACATTGTGATTTTCGGAATGATAGGAGACATGCTAATTAATGCAATTGATTGTACTTTTTTTTTGCAGTGAGAGTTGTCAGAAAAATATTGACAAAATCACAGGTAATTTAATGTCAAGTAAGATGGTGGATTACTAAACTACAGGTTTGCCTGGGAGTGGGAACTGCACAAGGACAGGTCAAAGTTTAGAGTTCAGGCCCTTGCAGCTGGGTTGGGTTTATCAGTACATCTCTGATGCTTACGGTCCAATGACTCTTATATCAGATTCAGTGCATGATGATATACTACTATATAGATAGATGTTTGTGTGTGTCGCTGTGTGTGTGTGTGTGTGTGTGTGTGTGTGTGTGTGTGTGTGTGTGTAGGAGTCAGGCCATCTTGTTGTTTACTTTCATGCTACAAGTTCAAATTACTGTGATTTTTATGACAGATTCCATTTTGTTCTTTGTCGTTCGCATGGTCTTTTATATAAAACTCTGAACTGTTAAATAATAATAATAATACTGGTTATTTATAGAGCGCTTAACTCCCTTTGCAGGGAGCTCAAAGCGCTGAACAAAGGCCTACGCACTAACATACAGATAAAGATACACATTAAAAACAAGCCGAGAATAATCAACATGAAGACAAGTATCAATAAATATAAACATTAAAAATAAGTGAGACTGTTAATACAAAATACATGTATTAATCTCTCTTGCCCTCCCTCCCCCTCCTCCTCCCCCCCCCCCCCCCCCCTACACGCATGCACGCACACGCACACACACACTCCAGGTTAATATCATCAAGGACTACGTGGATTAGAGGTGAGAGTATGAGGTTTCAAAAAGATGAGTTTTCAGAGAAGTTTTGAAAGACTGGACAGCGGAAGAGTGGCGAACACTGTTTGGTAAGCTATTCCAGACCGTTTAAAGACAAAAACAAAAATAAAAATAAAGTCTTGGCTGTTCGCTATCCAGACTTCGGCTCTAAACTTTAAGGGAACCCTTTTGACTCAATAGTTCATGTTGTACTTTTCATATTTGGACGCTGTGTTAGTGCTGGCTCGTGACTGTGAGTTGTGGGTTGAAGAAAAGAAGACCAGGAAGATATCTGATAAGATCTACCCTGAGCATAATTTACAGCGAAGCAGGAAGCTGAATAGGAAACTTCTGTGTAGCAATACTGTACTAGCATAATTTGTACAGTGGAGTAGTGTAGA
>CM065691.1:18208767-18223767 GCA_017654935.2 Phymorhynchus buccinoides
CTAGTTTGTATATTTATATTTTTTGCTCCTTCTGTTGCCTACTTTTTGCTCCTTTTGCTATATTTGATGTTTGCTGTTTAATTGCTTGTCTGTGTTGATAAAGGCGCATTCGCCGAAATATCCAGTAGTTTTGTTTTGTCTCTTGTGAATAAAATAACGTCACTTTGCACTTGTCGTGTAGTTGTTTGTTTGCTGTATGTTCCAGTGACGTTGCAGTCTGTTTCATTTCATTTTTTTGTATATTGCTAAATGAGCTTGGTTTTAGAGTCAGCTAATTTGTAGCAGTTTCTCTCTGAACTCTTGTGCTTTTAATAGCGTTCAATGAAATAAAAGCCTATAAACATAAATAGAAAAGCTTTGAAAGCTTTGTGTGTGTGAGCGAGTATTTGCAGTGTGTGTGTGTGTGTGGTTGCGTGGGTGCGGACAATAGATACAATGTGATCGAGGGAGAGGTTTTGAGTATGTGTGTGTGTGTTCACGTGTGTGTGTGTGTGTGTGTGTGTGTTAGAGAGAGAGAGAGGGGAGAAATTTGTGTGTGTGTGATTTTATAAAGCGTGTAGAGCTTAAAAGTATGCGCTGTAGAAATCTTCTTAATAAATAAATAAATAAATAAAGTAAACAAAGGGCAATGCTGCCTAAAGCCAAAGGGGAGCAAGCAGGAACTCTACTTTCCCAGCCAGTTTGTGAGGTGCGTCTCAACTCTGAATGCTATTGGTAGCCTCCCCTTTTTGTGACTCAGACAGTGAGGGATGTAGGCCCATGTAGACAGTGTGACCAATTACGTCATTTGATGCCCCACACTGGAAATCATCTACACTGGCTGGAGAATAATTGAAGCCAATGCTCATTTCTCTACTCTCATTAAGTGACAGTAAAGTGAATCATGCAACACTTGCGAATGAAGGCTGTTTTGCATTACATTCAATGATTGCTGAGTCCACACAATTAGGCCAGTGAACAGACAAGGACAAGGGACATTGTTTAGTGAAAGGGTTGAGTAGAATCCCAAGAGAATGATTGTCAAATTGACACAAACTAGTAGTAGTATGTGTTGTTACTATGTTAGGCTATAATAAGTTACTTGTGAAGAAGCATTATTTTGGCATGTTTTTGCCAATGGATTGTTTTAGTCGTGAGTGAAAAGTGCAACTTTTATAGTAAAGAAGAACGCTTCGAAACAGAAAGAATGCCTTTGGAACTGGCTGTTGTTCTGTATTAATTAATGACATTGTGCTTTAGTTGGTGAGTTTACATTATTAATTGACACAAGACTGATGAAACAAGGAAATAAGTCATTTTAAAAAGTATCGTATTTTTCGGACTATGAAGGCAATACTTTTCCCCCAGACACACCAGTCACAGCCCTGCACCTTATAATATGACTAATAAAATAGTAAGAAAATTGACAACGGCCATACCACGTTAAAACCACTGGTTCTCGTCCGATCACCAAAGTTAAGCAACGTCGGGCCTGGTCAGTACTTGGATGGGTGACTGCCTGGGAACACCAGGTGCTGTTGGCATTCTTTTTTTTAACTATCCATAAGGGTCTCTGACTGATTGGACGCTAATCTCATCATCACCAGTAAAAATACATAACAAAATCTGAATTTTGTGTACTATTTGGGGGGTGCGCTTTTAAGTCTGAAAAATACAGTACAACTGTGCGGTCATGATGCAGCAGCATCACAGTATAATTGAATATTATTAGATCATAGGACTCCCCCCCCATGGGGATACTGGGGTGTCTTTTGTACAAATAGTCCCCCACCTTCTGGAAGTTCTGTGCTTGTAACTTCCACTAATCTGTCACTCTCATTGACTCTGCCTTTTCCCTTTGCATACTGTCTTCTACTATCGTTCTGCCTTGCTGGTCCATATTCTCCTGCCTTTTTTCTAAAAATTCTTACAAATATTTTCTGCAGCCGAAGACGGACATGCTGGGCCTATGTTTAGGCGCATATCGGCAGCATGATGCATCTGCGCTCATAATGACATGAAACTGTCAGAGCGATCGACGAAGAAGAAGAAAATCATAGGATGGTTACCAACTGGATGCTGGTGTGTGTCACTGTGTGTGCGTGCGTGCATGTGTGTGTGTGTGTGTGTGTGTGTGTGTGTGTGTGTGTGTGTGTGTGTGTGTGTGTGTGAGTGTGTGTGAGTGAGAGTGAGTGCATCACTGCATGTCTGTATGTGCAGCATTTGCATCCATATTTTGTGTCCTGTGTTTGTGCAGATGATCTAACAAGATTGCTCATATTGTTTTGTGTCCTGTGTTTGTGCAGATGATCTAACAAGATTGCACATAATGTATAGAAAGATACAATAGATGTAGAAGTAACAACAACAGAACATGTTTTTTGTGTGTTGTTGCAGACAGGCAGAATGTTTCAATGCAGATAACCAGTGTTCACTAACAACCAAACATCCAAGGTTATTTTGCCTTGTGTGTTGTGGATTAACTCTTTCCTGCCAGACATCATGGATGATGACGAACTGTACAATGTTCCCCGTTCACTTTCCCAGCATACACCAGAGAAACCCCCTTCCCTGCCCCCAAAGAAAGCGTCAAAATCGTCATCGTTTCGTGACTTGGACGGCTTGTCAAGTTCGCCAGAGTCTCGCCCGAGGCCTGTGCCTCGAAAGACGGTGCGGACTTCATCCAGCACTAGTGAAAAGGGGACTGCTCCTACAGCTCCAGCAAAGCGTGCCAGCGATAGAGTCACGTCACCCACAACCCCAACAACACACCCCTCAACTCCAACTGATCCACCAGCACACTCCTCCTCCTCCCCTACCCCTGCTCCTAGACCTGTTCCCCGCCCCAGACCCAGGCGTGTTTCTGCCCTAGAAAGTCCTGATCCGGAGACAACTTCCACAGAAGCATCCCAGTTCACTCCTAAGCTACCTCCAAGTGCCGATGAAGTGGAAGAGCTTGTGAACGCCATGGTTGAGAACCAGATGGCCCAAGAAGAGGTGGAAGAGAGGAAACAGAATCCACAGGCGATAGGGAGCGGGTGGTCTTTGGGTAGTTATTCTAACGCTTCTCACAATGTTGTTGGTTATGAGGGTACTAGGCATGATGAGGTTGTGACCAGTGTGGATCAGTTAGTGAAGGATAAGCCTTCGCTGAACGCAAGTTCAGAGACCAGTGATAGCGAGGACTATTACTATGAAAATAGGGAGGTGATACAAAGTCTGAAAGAGTCGCAACAGGCGAATGTGAAAACAGCAAACCAGGAATCGCCAAGGGACCATTCTTCTGGACCTGGTGAGTCGGAGATTGCCTTTGAAGAAACAGGGGAGTATGCCCAAATACAGAAGAACAATGATAAACAAAGTCCCTCAGGATTTGAAACAGCTTTTGATCCCTTTCAAACATCGCAGACATCATTCAAACACAAGGGTAGTATACTGAAACCCACTAAGCTTTGGGAAAACCCTGGTTATGCAAGCGTTGCTGGTGGTGATAATTTACCAGAAAAAGATGCTGAGCCTGCTTCAACGAGCAGAAAGAAGAACTCGGATTACGAAGCCGTGTGGTTCTCCAAAGGGGAGGAGCAGGACAGACCGGGCATGGTGCAGCCGCAGTCTAGTCTCATGTCTTTCGTGCCCAAGCCCTCAGAGGAGGGAGGAGCTCAGCAGTCCTGTGAGCTGTCATACGGTGAGCGAAGCGGCGAGTACATCGAGTTGGACCCCACTTACAACGTCCCACCACCTTCCCTCCCCCCTCCACCCCTCCCTGCGCAGACTGTGATCACCTCCTCCCACCCCCCATCCATCCCCCCTCGCCCTGCACCCAAAGACTCCCCTAACCCCGACAACACTTTAGTGCTGCACGACTCCTTGTCCCACTTGGGGGAATCTTCTACGGAAGATCCAACCTCTTTCTCCGCTTCTGTCTTTGAGGCGCTCCCCACCCCCGCCTTCAGAGCTCCGTTCGAAGACGACGACCCTTTCAAATACTCGGGGTTCAGCTTCGACTGCCAGGAATTCAACACCCCTCTCTCCTCAGATACCCCCGAAGGTGCTGGTGCGTCAGCTAATGTCGATGAGTCCAACATCTACGAAGTAGATGACAGTGGCAGCTTTGTGGTGGAGTGGCCCAAGAACATTGACGGCAGCGCGGATAACATGTACAATGAAATCGAGGGTCAGCCTGTGGGGCGTTCCGAATCTTTCCGGCTGAGTCAGGTGCCTCCTCCACCCCCACGACCTGGTCGCGGTCCTTCCCTAGGGACAGAGCCTGCTCCTGTCTCTAGCGCCAGTGCTGCCATGAAGACCCCACCATCCCAGTCCAGCCTGTACTCCTTGGCTCATGAGGAGCAAGGTGAGTGCTCTTGTGAATGCATGTCTTCTGGAAATACCTCTTGCGTGATAGTTTTAAGCATTTCAGTGATCCAACATTACATACTTTGGAGATATTATATATCTCCTTTCAGTATTGACTTTTAAAAAACAAAAACCTGCATCCCATATCTATAGCCATTTACATTAAAGTTATTACATCAATGTTTTAAAGCAAAAATATGCATTCCATAGTCTGAGCCATTAACATTAAAGTTATTACATCAATGTTTTAAAGCAAAAACGTGCATTCCAGTTCCTGTAGCACTATACATGTATGATAGTCTGAGTCATTAACATTACATTTATGATTTCAATGTTTTAAAGCAAAAGTCTGCATTCCATCGTTATTCATACTCTATTGAAGTTGCCACATCATCAATAGCATAATTTTGTCTGTGCTAGACACAGACATGGTAGGCTGGCAAGAGGTTAATAAAATACAGTGGAACCTCCCTTATAAGACCTTCAATAATCATCCAAAATGAGGTCTTATAAGGGAGGGGTCTTATAGTTATAAGGGAGATAATTTTAATTCTTACAAAGAAGGGCAATGTCTCAGACAAGTAGGTCTTATATGGGAGGGAGTCTTTTAATGGGAGGTCTTATAAGGGGGGTTCCACTGTACTAAGATAACATTAACAAGCTGTACTCCTAGATTTAAAATAATATTAATTTTTATGAATATAGTGTTAATCTTGTATTGTAAACGCCAAACATTGTTAAAAATGTTTAGACAACTCAGCTTTTGTGTCTAGATTCACACAGTTTGGATTCAGTTACAAGAAGCTTGTTGTATATATAAAGCTAAAGTGGCATTGACAGATCGACAACTGAGAACAAATTTATACTAGATTGGGTAAGTGAACTGGTAAGTGAACAGCTTGAATAGTAAATTCAATATTGCCAGTAGGTTTTAAGGTTTTATCCTGAGGCTCTTGATCCCACCCACTCAGTCAATGACTCAGTGTCGGTGATTAGTTTGAACGGAAAAGGGGAAAACCCCTGACCTTAAATGCTTTATAGTCATTCAAATAAATATTGCCCTTTTTTCCCACTGAATGTAGCAGATTTAGCTTGGCATACAATACATGTATGTCCGCTATTCCTATTGAGTATGAAAACCCTTTGTTTGCACCTTCAACAAAGTGCAAATTGTGTGTGTGTGTGTGTGTGTCTGTCTGTGTGTGTGTAATCTCTGTATGTCCATAGGTGCAACTTTTCCTGGTATACAAGGATTTCCTGTTTTTGAATTTTACCAGAAAAGGAATTTCCTTTTTAAAATTTTTGTCAAACAAGATCTTTGTGTGTCTACTGTATTTTTCAAACACTTTAAAATAAGCATAAATTGTGGAAAAGGTAAGCTAAAAATAGTAAAATACCTTCATAAATAATTTTTTTTTTTCAGCCGCAGGGGGACATTACCCCTCGACTCCCGGCCTTTCAGGTTTTTTCATTTTGTGTAATTGCACCCATGCATGTCTGTCCTCTCATGTCTGTGTGTGTCTGTGTGTGTAAGATCTGTGTGTGTGTGTACATACAATGTGTAAGTGTGTGTGCGCTGGTGCATGCGTACACATGTGTGTGTGTGTGTGTGTGTAAGTGAGAGAGACAGAGAGAGAGAGAGAGAGATCAAGAGAGAGAGAGAAACAGATAGACAGACAGACAGAGAGACAGACAGAGACAGCGTTTATGGAACCTTGTATTAACCCTTTCAGTTTCACCGCCAATGTCGCATTTTAGCACCACACTGATCTAACACCCATACTACTAAAAGGCATACAAGTTGGATCAGTTATCCAATATCCTTATCATGTTGTTAATGTTAGGAGATAAGGGTTTATTTGACGCATGTCATTGGGGGATTCACGGTACTGCATATGCCAATGTTTTGTTACCTAGGTAAGTTTGGTAGACAGTTTTTGGCTGAAAAATGGCTGGCGGTGAAAGGGTTAATGTACTTCAAAGAGCCCATTGTCTTTCATTTCTTTTGCCCACTGATTACCCACCCACTTTGAGTACATTGACTGTACAGTGTACATTTGTTGTGTGTAGTTTACCCGATAACAGGTAAAGAAGGAAGTACAGTGGAACCTCCTTTATAAGACCTTCAAAAATCATCCAAAATGAGGTCTTATAAGGGAGGGGTCTTATAAGGGAGGGGTCTTATAAGGGAGGGGTCTTATAAGGGAGGGGTCTTATAAGGGAGGGGTCTTATAAGAGAGGGGTCTTATAAGGGAGGGGTCTTATAAGGGAGGGGTCTTATAAGGGAGGGGTCTTATAAGGGAGGGGTCTTATAAGGGAGGGGTCTTAGGGAGGGGTCTTATAAGGGAGGGGTCTTATTGGGAGGGGTCTTATAAGGGAGGGGTCTTATAAGGGAGGGGTCTTATAAGGGAGGGGTCTTAATAGGGAGGGGTCTTATAAGGGAGGGGTCTTATAAGGGAAGTAATGTTAATACTTACAAAGAAGGGCAATGCCTCAGAGAAGTAGGTCTTATGTGGGAGGGAGTCTTATAAGGGAGGTCTTGTAAGGGAGGTTCCACTGTAATGAAAACTAGCTATATCAGTATCACTGTGACTTGGGTACATGATAAATCAAGTCAGCTCATTGATATTGGCAGTCACTGCTCGCTGACAACTACACTGTACATTGTTTCCGAGAACAGTCTTTGCTGCGTTTGTTTCATGATATGGCTTTGAGGTGTAAAGGGAGCACTGTTTCGTTTTGGTTGGAATGAGTGGCACAGCTACCAAGCAGCGTAAATAGTTTTAATACATTTCTAGAGCAGTGGACACTGTTTTCAACGCAAAATGTTTAAATTCTTAGTTGAGAGCACACACCGCCTGCCTTGTACTTGTAGTGTGATCCTAAGTTGGACATTATACGCCCGAAGACCCTGTCCAGTATAAGGAAGAAGAAGAAGATCTAGACGTAGACTTTAGAATGACTGGTGGTAAATTATCCTTCTTCTTCTTCTTCTTCTTCTTCTCAGGCAGCCAACTTCATCAGGCTGAAGATATCGAACTGTGCATTACTTTTCATAATATTACTCAAGTGCAACTTGTACAATTGTTAAGTTTGTGTTGCTTTTGGTGTAATTTTGTTGGGAATAATTTTTAGTTTTACTTTTATTGCTCTTCCTTTTTTTCTTTCAACTACCACCTGTGATGATTTGGTCAAGAACATTGTTTCATAAATGCCGACTTACTGGTATAATTGATGGAACTTGACCAGTCTTATCGTTGCAAAAGATGGCAGATGATTTGTCTTGTACAACTCAGACATTTTGAAGTGAATGTTTTCTTACAGTTTTGTACAACATGTTTTCTGTTGGATTTTCTTCATGCATCATTTAACTACGTCACACAGTTTGAAGTGGAGTTTTCTTACAGTTTTGTACAACATGTTTTCTGTTGGATTTTTTTTATGCATCACTTAACTACTTTATGTTTGAAAACTGGATTTATCTTGTCGCTAAGCAAGTTAAAGTAAACTTCACCAGTGGACAAGCAGACCAGCAATACAAGTTTTCTGTTGTCTTCGTGTGATGAGCAATTCTAGGTATTAGTTCTACAAAACTTACTCAGCTGTATTCAACTTGTCAGTCTGTCAGTTAGGTGTACTCACTGGGAGGCCTGACCTATTTTGTCTGTAATTGAATCACCTGCAGTCAAGGGATTTCCTTCTTCCTTTTTAATGAGGCTTTATACTACTCCTTGCCGACATGAAATGGCGATAATTTTAGGCTTGAACTGCCAATGCCACCTGGTGGCGAGTCAGGAGCAGATAATTTTCTGTGGCTATATACTACTAGTTCCTGACAGGCAAGGGCGATAATGTTAAGTAGAGGGTGTTCGCATCTCAGGTCAAGAGACAGGGGCAGAGAATGTTCGGTATGATAACAAAGCCTTGTTGTAGCTAGCTCAAGGGAGTTGAATGGAATTTAGCTCTTCTAACACCATGGCCAAATACATTTACCCAGTATAGCACTCTATACTCCCACCAAATGCAACTTAGACATTCTCTGCCAAGTACCCTGCCATGTGTTTGTCTATTTTTAGAGCTTATGTCAGTGATTTTTCCGTTAAAGCAACGCGTGCGCTAGAAAAAAAAGTTACTCCAGTCCCCTCTTGTCGGTTGAGATGCAGCGGACAACCAAGAACATTACAAAAGTATATGGTGCTAGAAGAGTTAAGGATGATAATTTTGAATTATAAATATTCTCAGCGTCATATATTTATATAATCCTACTTTTTTGGGCCATTGTTGTAGAATGCTAAAACAAGTAACAAACAAAACATTAAGCTGGGGGGGTTTAATGGTCTTAACCTAGTGCAAGCTTTAGGTCTTTCCATTCTGTAGGTGCATGCGCCCTCCTAGTTCCATCGCGACTATTGCCAGTATTGGCACCTGCGACATACTGATCCTGATCCTGATAAAAAAAAAAACACTAAAAAAAACCAACAAAAAACCTATCAGTGCCACTGATAAACTGTTTTAAAAAAAAAGTTCTGTTGACATTTTGTTCAAGTGGTATCACTGTGGTTAGCAAGAAATTAGGTATTAGGTACTTTATAGTCACAGAGGCGTTTCTGTGAAATTCGTGTTGCTCCCACCTCCCAAATGTGAATAGTCTCATCATGTGTGAGGGTAATGACCGACAGAGGCATGGAATGAACAATGCATTGGATAAATTCTTTGGAAGAGGTCGATACCGGCTTGCCTCGACTTCAAGCGTCAGTCAGTCTGACGACCAGTCAGATGTGGATCGTGAATCTATATGCTCAGGTTTGTTTCAAATGCTGTTGATACTGTGCTTTCCAGAAGCTACACAAACAATTGGACCAAGACTGTATGTACAGCAACAACTACAACAAAACAAACAACAATAACTACTGATACTTCTACTACTGTGTGCTAGTACTAGTACTACTACTACTACTACCGTATTTTACTGATTATAAGGCCGCTTTATCATGATAAAGGTACACCCCCCCAATTTTTCACAAAATTCTGATTTTGTTATTATAGTTTCTTACTATATTATTAGTCATTATTAGTCATGTTATGAGGCGCAGGGGTCTCAGTCTGGGGGAAAAGTATCGCCTTATACTGTAGTTATAGTCCGTAAAATATGGTACTCTGATTTTTTCAGTCTCTCCCCCTCTGTCACTCATCTCAATGCTCACCCCTCCTCATCCCCCCTGCCCCTCCCATCACTTCTCTCCCAGTTTCACCCTAGCAGTGGCATACTCTTTTTTTGCCCCCCCCCCCCCCCCCCCCCCCCCCCCCATTTTCCTGTGACTGTCACTGTGTTGTGTCTTTTTCTTCCCCTTTCAAGAATAGTATTTTTTAAAAGTCATTGTGTCTGTCTGAATGTTTGTCTGTCCTGTCTTGTCTGGTTGTCAGTCAGTCCGTCCGTCATGTGACAACGTTTTAAATGTCATCATAAGATGTAAGGAGGATGACCTTAGTTCAACGACTGGAGAGAACAAGAGGGAATCAGCAATGTTTTATTGTTTATCTTTCCCTTGCTTGACTGACAGACCTTGTAGAGAGTGCAGGGGAGCTAGCTGTTTGTACTCCCAGTTCTATAAGAATGGGCCTATGCAGTGATGTACCGAGGATCGAAAAGTGATAGGACAAACTGTCCTGAGATAAGAGAAATCAGTAGGACAATGTCCTGGCTCTTGCAGAATATAAATAAGACAAAGCGTGCCAAAAATAACCAGGCATTAGTCCTGACAGGGGAGAACACAATAGGTCATTTTCAATTTTAATAGGTCAATGGCCTATGACCGGGGCCTCGGGACATCACTGCCTATGCATACATGTGTCTGTCTGTGTGTGCCTTGGTCGCCTCGCCGATTGGCAGTGTTCCCGATTACGCAGATCTGTACGTAAATTACGTACAAAGTTTCAAGTTTGACGTATAAATGTTTTAGTCAATACGTCATTGTGATGTACAGTTTCTCTCTCAGCCGATTGCTTCCTCAAACGTGTTCGCCACGATCAGAATGTCAAAGCCATTTCGGCTTGCGGGAAACGATCAACAAAAACTATGATGAACCACAGAGTCATTTCCCTTTGTTTCTCGCCACCCATGCTGCTCGCACGTGCAGTGCTGCCAAGCCTAGCCCGGGCGCTTCTTGGAAGCAAAAAATGGCGGTGCTTCGCTGGATTGCGAAAACTTCGACGCGAAGTTCTTCCAAAGACTGAAGTTTTAAAATGTTCAAATGACCTTTAAAATTTGGGGGCAAAGGGTCATGATGACTAGAGGTGGGGGGAAAAACCGGTTTGAACTGAAAAACCGGTGCTAAACATTCACGGTTCGAAAAACCGGTTCGAGTTGCTGTGAACCGGTTTTTTAACTGCTAACTGAAAGTAAGTTTTTCTTAGAATAACGCATTCTTTTTGAAAAACAACACTGATTCTCAGCGCAGAATGGGTGTTTTGTGAACTAAGAGTAGCTGTTTCTAGTTTGTGGTGGTGTATGGCTTCGACTTTGACTTTGAGTGTTGAGTTGAGTGTGTATGTGTGTGTCATACGTCATAAGTTTCTTCATTGTGTATGTGCGCGTGCGTGCGTGTGTGGATATTATGACAAATAAATATGTGTTTGCATCTAGGTAAAACTAGTGATACGAGTACTGGTTACAAAAAATGGTTCGATAAAACCGGTTCGGATAGGGAAAACCTGTTTAAAACCAGTTCATGTTTTTGAACCGGTTCTCAACTATAATGATGACCCTTAAAAATTTGGGAGCCTGGGGACCACTGGATTGGGGTGATAAGAGGAAAAGCTTGAGGGAGTCGTTATGAAGGGGACACTAATAAAGAAAGAATAAGAAACGTCTTCTTCTTCCTGTCAACAATGAGCACAGATGCGTCATGCTGCCGTTATGTGCCTAAGTAAGAAATAATTAGGCCCAGGATGTCCGACTTTGGCTGGAGGAAATCTTTTTGAAAGTGTGTCTTGAAACAAAAGGAAGGAGAATGGACCGGAAAGGCAGAAGAAAGATAGTAGATGACAGTAAGCAAAGGGAAAAGGTAAGGTCAAAGAGAGTGACAGATTAGAGGAAGTTACAAGCACAGAACTTCTAAAAAATGGGGGAAACTATTTATGCAAAAGACCCCTGGTATCCCCATGGGGGTGGGGGGTGATTTACTGTGTTGTGTAGTAGTAAAGTGTGAGCAATGAGATTTACTGTGTTGTGCGTTAGTAAAGTGTGAGCAATGAGATTTACTGTGTTGTGCGTTAGTAAAGTGTGAGCAATGAGATGTACTGTGTTGTGCGTTAGTAAAGTGTGAGCAATGAGATGTACTGTGTTGTGCGTTAGTAAAGTGTGAGCAATGAGATTTACTGTGTTGTGCGTTAGTAAAGTGTGAGCAATGAGATTGATGAGATGTACTGTGTTGTGTAGTAGTAAAGTGTGAGCAATGAGATTGATGAGATGTACTGTGTTGTGTAGTAGTAAAGTATGAGCAGTGAGATTGATGAGATGTACTGTGTTGTGTAGTAGTAAAGTGTGAGCAATGAGATTGATGAGATGTACTGTGTTGTGCGTTAGTAAAGTGTGAGCAATGAGATTGATGAGATGTACTGTGTTGTGTAGTAGTAAAGTGTGAGCAATGAGATTGATGAGATTTACTGTGTTGTGCGTTAGTAAAGTGTGAACAATGAGATTGATGAGATTTACTGTGTTGTGTAGTAGTAAAGTGTGAGCAATGAGATTGATGAGATGTACTGTGTTGTGTAGTAGTAAAGTGTGAGCAATGAGATTGATGAGATGTACTGTGTTGACACTGTTGTGCGTTAGTAAAGTGTGAGCAATGAGATTGATGAGATGTACTGTGTTGTGTAGTAGTAAAGTGTGATCAATGAGATTGATGAGATGTACTGTGTTGTGTAGTAGTAAAGTATGAGCAGTGAGATTGATGAGATGTACTGTGTTGTGTAGTAGTAAAGTGTGAGCAATGAGATTGATGAGATTTACTGTGTTGTGCGTTAGTAAAGTGTGAGCAATGAGATTGATGAGATGTACTGTGTTGTGCGTTAGTAAAGTGTGAGCAATGAGATTGATGAGATTTACTGTGTTGTGTAGTAGTAAAGTGTGAGCAATGAGATTGATGAGATGTACTGTGTTGTGTAATAGCAAAGTGTGAGCAATGAGATTGATGAGATGTACTGTGTTGTGTAATAGCAAAGTGTGAGCAATGAGATTGATGAGATGTACTGTGTTGTGTAGTAGTAAAGTGTGAGCAATGAGATTGATGAGATGTACTGTGTTGTGTAATAGCAAAGTGTGAGCTATGAGATTGATGAGATGTACTGTGTTGTGTAGTAGTAAAGTGTGAGCAATGAGATTGATGAGATGTACTGTGTTGTGTAATAGCAAAGTGTGAGCAATGAGATTGATGAGATGTACTGTGTTGTGTAGTAGTAAAGTGTGAGCAATGAGATTGATGAGATGTACTGTGTTGTGTAGTAGTAAAGTGTGAGCAATGAGATTGATGAGATGTACTGTGTTGTGTAATAGCAAAGTGTGAGCAATGAGATTGATGAGATGTACTGTGTTGTGTAATAGCAAAGTGTGAGCAATGAGATTGATGAGATGTACTGTGTTGTGTAGTAGTAAAGTGTGAGCAATGAGATTGATGAGATGTACTGTGTTGACACTGTTGTGCGTTAGTAAAGTGTGAGCAATGAGATTGATGAGATGTACTGTGTTGTGTAGTAGTAAAGTGTGAGCAATGAGATTGATGAGATGTACTGTGTTGTGCGTTAGTAAAGTGTGAGCAATGAGATTGATGAGATGTACTGTGTTGTGTAGTAGTAAAGTGTGAGCAATGAGATTGATGACATTTACTGTGTTGTGCGTTAGTAAAGTGTGAACAATGAGATTGATGAGATTTACTGTGTTGTGTAGTAGTAAAGTGTGAGCAATGAGATTGATGAGATGTACTGTGTTGTGTAGTAGTAAAGTGTGAGCAATGAGATTGATGAGATGTACTGTGTTGTGTAGTAGTAAAGTGTGAGCAATGAGATTGTACTGTGTTGTGTAGTAGTAAAGTGTGAGCAATGAGATGTACTGTGTTGTGTAGTAGTAAAGTGTGAGCAATGAGATGTTCTGTGTTGTGTAGTAGTAAAGTGTGAGCAATGAGATGTACTGTGTTGTGTAGTAGTAAAGTGTGAGCAATGAGATGTACTGTGTTGTGTAGTAGTAAATTGTGAGCAATGAGATGTACTGTGTTGTGTAGTAGTAAAGTGTGAGCAATGAGATGTACTGTGTTGTGTAGTAGTAAAGTGTGAGCAATGAGATGTACTGTGTTGTGTAGTAGTAAAGTGTGAGCAATGAGAAGGAAAAAAAAGTCTCTGTGACTAGAATATACCAGTAACTCTGGAAATCATGTTTCATTCCCTTTTTAAATTTTTTTTTAAATAATAAATTCCCTTTGTTTATGTTGCACTGGATTGCATGCTGTTTGTTTTATTTTATTGTGAGCAGAGTTGAGCCGCAGTGTGGAAAGCAGTGACAGCTCGGAGGACCTGTTTGCGGTGGGCGATTTTGTGAGCAACTCCAACAGCCAGCGAGTGTCTGCCTCGGGGCCTCTCTCCATTGTCACTGCATCACAGGTGAGAGAGAGAGAGAGAGAGAGAGAGAGAGAGAGAGAGAGAGAGAGAGAGAGAGAGAGAGAGAGAGAGACGTTTAGAGAGAGAGAGAGAGAGAGAGAGAAAACTTGAAAACTTTGAATTATTTTTCAAGGATCAAGATTTTAGGCAATGCCTAGTCTTCCAATCAGGCAGTGTCTCTGAGAGAGAGAGAGAGAGAGAGAGAGAGAGAGAGAGAGAGAGAGAGAGAGAGAGAGAGAGAGAGAGAGAGAGAGAGAGAGAGAGAGAGAGAGAGAGAGAGAGAGAGAGGGAGAGAGAGAGAGAGAGAAAAAGAGAGAGAGAGAGACAGAAAGGGAGAGGGAGAGAGAGAGAGTGATGGAGAAAGAGAGAGAGAGAGAGAGAGACAAAGAGAGAGAGAGAAAGAGAGAGAGACAGAAAGGGAGAGGGAGAAAGAGAGAGAGGGAGAAAGAGAGAGGGAGAGAGAAAGAGAGAGAGAGAAAGAGAGAGAGAAAGAGAGAGAGACAGAAAGGGAGAGGGAGAAAGAGAGAGAGAGAGAGAGAAAGGGAGAGAAAGAGAGAGAGAGAGAGAAAGAGAGAGGAGGGGAGAATGAACAAAAGAACAAATGGTGTTTTTTTTATTGAGGGAAAGCGGAATAAGCACAAAAAACAGCTTTTTTTCTCTTCTACCCAGCCCCCAGAACAAAAAAGAAAAGAAACTAAGAAATACAAATGATAGAAAAAAAAATATATCTAAAAATAAATACAAGGAAACAACACCCTTAAAATCCAGGTCATCAAACTGAAAGGATGCACAATGCAAGGCAGCATAAACAAAGGAAATTACATCAATTAAAGAGAGAGACAATGACAGACAGACAGAGGGAGGTCAAAATTTAAAAAAACATGAAGGAAATGAAGTAATACATGATATGGAAAAAACGCTGCATAGTATTTAGTAATAGTAAAATCGATGTACCGTATTTTTCGGACTATAAGGCGCACCTGATTATAAGGCGCACCCCCCAAATTTTACACAAAATTC
>CM065691.1:18228767-18271267 GCA_017654935.2 Phymorhynchus buccinoides
CGGATGGAAGGGGCACAGTACTCTGAAAAGTTTGGGGTCTACTTGAGTATAGTGTGTGAAAATAATGCCATTATTTTTAGACGGAAGTATTTCACGTGAACCTTGACTCACAGACATCGTCCCAATCGGATTGTATTGGGGTCAAATTGTATTGGGGTCAAATCGTACATAGTGTGGCAGGAATCATTAGTTTTGACAAGAAGACTGTTGGTGTGAGAAACGAGTTGTTGACAGATCGCTTCTATCACTACTGTGTATTGTTTCCCTCTTTGGCCAATGAACAAGTAGGGAGAAAGAGGGGACTGACATTATATTATAAACAGTTACAATTGTAATAATATGTTGGCTTGAGAGAAGTCGCAAACAGAGAAGAAAAAAGTGAATATGTGTGTGATGGTGGTTTTGATATGTTTTGCAAAGGTGCATAAAGGCAGGGAAAAAAGCCTGATTTTTGGGCAGTTTGATGCACATTTGGACAATGACATGCTTAAACTTAAGAAACGTCTCTTGAACTTGAAATCGTGCTGTGAATAGCCTGTGAATATGGGATATATTAGTTTGTGAACAAATACATGAATCCCTGTGTTGGATACATATTGTTTGGCAGACTTATTGATATGAGTTCCATTTTGCATTGATCCATTTGCATATAGTGTGTGTGTGTGTGTGTGTGTGTGTGTGTGTGAGAGTGAATGAGTGGATCTTTAATGTCTTTTTGTTTGTGGCTCAAGCCACAAACCTATAGCTCACTTTGTCGGTCTGTCGGTCCAAAATTGTCGCACATTTTGACAAAATTGTCGCACTTCAAATCGAGGCTACACTTCAAAATTAAATGAGGCCGCTCTTTAAAATGATGTATTTTAAAAGCGTACAAAATAATAAACATACGTAATACAGACACAACAACAGACACGACGAGTATGCAGTGCTTCTTTCGATGAGTATAAGTAGGATACATAGTTTTAAATGTTTTCCGAAAAATATAAAAAGTTACGAAATGGTGCAGAGATAACATTCTGGTTTACAGATTAAAATTATTGAAAAGCCAGGGGAGGTAACTCATGATTGGAGTGGTAAAAATAGACCGCGTGCCACAAACTATTGCGATTTCGCGCTTGTTACATCATATGTGACATGAGACAGAACAAAAAAATCCTTAAAAATGTAACACAACATGCGTAAATCCAACAAAATCAAACTTCTACAACAGATGTCCAATTGGAGTAGATAGCATGACTTTCAAAATTATAGTAATGTTAATATCTGCATCGAATAATTACACGAAGCCCTGTTTTGGAGTTCCATTTTGGATTGATCCTTTTGCATATAGTGTGTGTGTGTGTGTGTGTGTGTGTGTGTGTGTGTGTGTGTGCGTGCGCAACAGATGTCCAATTGGAGTAGATAGCATGACTTTCACAATTACAGTAATGTTAATATCTGCATCTAATAAAACATCTGGGATATTATTGATTTAGTGTGTGTGTGTGTGTGTGTGTGTGTCAGCATGTGTGTGTGCGTGTGTGTGTGCAATTACAGTTATCTTAATATCTGCATCGAATAAAACATCCGGGATATTATTGATTTATTGTGTGTGTGTGTGTGTGTGCTTGTGCGTGTGCGAGTGTGTGTGTGTGTGTGTGTGTGTGTACCTTTTTGCACTTGCAACCGTGCCTGCCTTCATGCGTGTGCAAGTGTCATGCATGCACACATTTCTGTGTGTGTGTGTGTGTCCTGACTAGTCAGCGTGTGTGTCATTGCTTTTCTTTCGCGGGGCCTGTCCAGCAGTGATCACTTAACACACATAAACATCCTCCATTGCCTCAAGACATATTAAAAAGGGAGAGCGTGTTATGCCTGTTATACCTGTGTCAACACACCTCGCCACCCCACAAGGCGGTAGGGGTATATACCCCATACCCTGCCATGGTTCACCTGTCACAGTGTTAACCCATGGTCTCCTTATACAGTGGAACCTCCCTTATAAGACCTTCAAAAATCATGGAAAATGAGGTCTTATAAGGGAGGGGTCTTATAAGGGAGGTAATCTTAATACTTACAAAGAAGGGCAATGTGTCAGAGAAGTAGGTCTTATGTGGGAGGGAGTCTTATAATGGGAGGTCTTATAAGGGAGGTTCCACTGTATTATAAGGCATTTTCCGGTGTTGTTTGCTGTTGTTGTTGCAGCTGCTGTCACCTTCCACCTTCTTCTTCTGCGTTCCCAGGCCATATGGCCATAATGGGTAAAGCACGTATGTGTCCGTTTTTCAGTTTTCACTGGTCTCCCCACTGCGTACAGCCGACACATTCCGATTTTGGAGGAGCTCAAAGGAGAAAAATTATTTGGAAGATTTTTTTTTTTTTTAAAAGGCAGGAGAATGGACCAATAAGTCAGAAAGATAGCAGATGATAGAAAACAAAGGGAAAAGGCAGAGTCAAAGAGAGTAGCAGATTAGAGGAACTTACAAGCACAGAACTTCCAGAAGGTGGGGAAACTATTTTTACAAAAGACCCCCTGGTATCCCCATGGGGAGCACCTTCCGATACCCTCTCTTTCTCCCTCCCCTACTATACCCCTCTTTCCCTGTACTAATCTTGTTAAGTACTGTTCATGCTCTTTGTCAGAGAATCGATAAGAGGAAGGTCAAAGATCTTTTGGAAAAGGGCTTCGGGATATTCTGAAGGTGGTGATGATGCCTGTTCCATTATTTTATCACATTTTTCATTTTCAGATGCTTTTTATTTTATTTTAAGAAAAGTGAATTTATGTTTCTGTGTGGTTTTGTTTTTTTCCTGACTTTTTATCTGATTTTTGAATATTGTTTAGGTGGTGTGCCAGTTCCCATAATGCGTCTCTGAATTTTGTGAGGTATTGATAAACATGATGGAAAGGACCCTTGGATATTCTGAAGCTTAAATAGAGATTCAGAAGAGAGGATATTCTGAAGCTTAAATAGAGGTTCAGAAGAGGATATTCTGAAGCTTAAATAGAGATTCAGAAGAGAGGATATTCTGAAGCTTAAATAGAGGTTCAGAAGAGAGGATATTCTGAAGCTTAAATAGAGGTTCAGAAGAGAGGATATTATGAAGCTTAAATAGAGATTCAGAAGAGAGGATTCTTGATCATGAATAATCATTTGTTAATAACTTTTTTTATAATAAATTTCAAGGATTCTTCTTCTTCTTGGCTTACCCTGGCTAAAAGACTCCAGGGATCATCCCAACAGCGGAAGCACTTGAACACTATTGGTACAAATGCATCAGCTACGGATGAGAACAGTGCATGTGTGACCGTTTTTTATTACCTCGCCACATGGGCAGCCACACTCTGTCTTCGGGGGAGTTTGAAGGATATGTTCAGGGAAATGAAGAATTGCTACTGTATAAAATCACTGGAAGATTGTTGAGGGTGAGGTTTGAAAGGGAGAGGGGTGGATGAGAAGAAAAGCGATTCATCATTAGTACGGTAATAATGATAGAGAATCTGCGTCTTTGTGCATCAGGGATTTCACAAAAGACTAACGTAAGGCTTTAGAGCTTTTTAAGGCGTAGTAAGCACAGGAAAGATACGTCATTGTTGCATTGATGTTATTACAATCAGCAGCATCTCATCAAATTGCATCGTAAGAATTGAGTGGCGTATAATTATAGAACCACTTCAACTGTATTTCAGTTAACCCGGTGACTCAATAAGTATGAAACGGTCAGTAACTTCCTGCTAACATTAGCCCTTTCACCGCCAATATCGCATTTATGCACCACAATGGTTTAACACCCATGTCACCAAAAGGCATCAAATTAGAGCCTGTTATCCGAAGACCCTATTTTCTTAATTTTGGGAGGTAATGATAGGCCTTACTTTAAGCATGTTGCTGAGGAATTCCCAATATTACAGATACTTTTTTTTCGTTTACCTAGCTAAATTTAAGGGTATTTTTTTGTTGAGAAATGGCTGGTGGCGAAAGGGTTAATATTACTGATAAAGATTTGTTTATTGGTCTATACAAGCCCATAACAGGATACTTCCCAATTATTGCTGTATGCCTTCGGTAGTCTGCCTGGATGGATGGATGGTCAGCGTGCGAGACTGAAGAAGACGACATACAGTTTTGTTATTTTGGTGCATTTATAAGAAAGTTAGCCATCATGATCTTCAACAAAGTAAAAATTGCTGTGCTAATGTGTTGCGAAGAAAATGTGTGTGTGATCAGCAGTTTCAGAGTGATTGTATCACAGGCGTTTGAAAATGAATAAAAAGAGGGCTGCTTTTTAGATTTGAAGAAAAAAGGATATGAAGAATAAAAAAGGATTCATAAAATTAAAATAGGATGTAATATAAAAAGTTGAAAATCAAAATGATGTTACTAGAAAAGATTTGAACAGTGAAACAAAGGAACAAGCAGATTCAGAGATCAAGAGGATGACAAGGATTTCAAGGTTAGGTCAGGCTTTTAGGGCAGCCAGGCCTCGCGGCCTCTTGATGTGCCCTTTCTTTTGTTTGTTTGTTTTATGATTTTGTTTTGCAATTTGATTTGCATAACTGTGACGCTTTTTGAACAATCATTGGTGCATTAATCATAATTGAATTTCAATACAGCAATTTTGGCATCACTATCCAGGAAGTTTTTGAAATTGTTAATGTTAGAAGCAAGTTTAGCTTGTGCAGGGAGATTGTTCCAGTACTGAGTGACTCTGTTAGAAATGTTAGACTGTGTTCAAAATGAAGATTCATGAAGTGATGGTACTGTACACGAGTGGATCTGTATACAGAATTCCAACATGGAATGAGAGACCAGGATTGTTTGAAGTGGGCGAGCGGTCAGAATCAGAATCACAGTGTGCTCTGTGTTGAGCATTTTAAGTAGATTGACAATACAATGTGGGTCAGATGTGACTGAATCATGAGAGATTCCACTATGAAACCTGTTTTCCGGAGCACATGGTCTCTGTGTGACCGCGTCCCCATGATAATGACCGGCAATGGACATTATTTCCCTCCGTCTTCTTCATCGGCTATGCGCCCCTTGCGCTGTGTGCACGTTTTTGTAAGTACAGTTTTATCTGGAAACTTGTGTGTAGGCAGTGTGGTGACAATTATGGGGAGTGTTACTGTATTTGTGAAGGAATCGTTCAGACCTTGATATGACTGGCTACCAGACCTGTTTACTCTACTCTTTTCGAGTAGTGTTCTACTACTCTTCAAAACTGAAAATAATGCTCTTTAATTCTTGATTACTACTCATTTTCACTAATTTCAGTGAACATAATTTTTTATGATTTAATGAATAAAACTACACATTTTGCACCCAAACTACTCATTTCAGCTATCCAGACTACTCAAGATTTGTGTAGGGGGTAAACAGGTGTGGGCTACAGTGTTGATTAGATTAACGAGTGGAAGTTTTAATTGATTTTTGTAAATTTTTTTTAGATGGGTTGGGTTTTGATAACACTTCATAGTTGTCTGTGGTGTAATACGGATTAATTTTCGATTTCATTTCTCTTTAAGGACACTCACAACAACAACAACAACAACAACATACAGTATTTATACAGCGCTGAATCTTGATAGAAATCAAATCAAAGCGCACACACACGTTAGCATTCATAACGCATTCAAACAAAAGCGCAATACAAAGCGAACACACACGGATGACATAAATGGAATACAGCAGAAACAGACCTAATGGCAAGAGAGAGAAGAGAAAGAGAGCGGAGCTTTAACGACAGGGGAACAGGTGGGTTTTGAGGTTAGCTTTGAAAGCAGAGAAGGTCGGTTGCTGACGGTGGAAGAGAGGAAGTTTGTTCCAGGAGGTCGGTCCTGAGACAGCAAAAGAGCGCCGACCCACACCGGCAAACACACATGTGCACTCTACATGGGCATAAGCACACACACAGAGTAAAGGTGCAAGCCATTTTAGGACATGCTCATGCACGAATTGTTCCGTGTCCCTTTCACGGATGTCACTGATCACTTCCTTCATCGACAATAACGGGATTACCTTCTTTGAGATCTGACTCTGTGCAACACACACACACGCATGCTGACACACACACACACACACACACGCACGCACGCATGCACACACACACACACGCACGCACGCACGCGCACACACATACATACACACACACATACTGGCATGCACATACACAAGCACACGCATACTCATGCACGCATGCACATATATGCATGCATGCACATTCATATAATGTGACATGTAATCACTGTCACACACACACACACACACACACACACACACACACACACACACACACACACACACACACACACACACACACACACACACACACACACACATGCATGCATACTCACACACACACATATTGCCTACTCACTCACACACACACACACACACACACACACACACACACACACACACACACACACACACACACACACAAATCTACACACACAGACACACACACACACAACCGTTTGACTGTCATTTGATCCTGACTCTTCTCTCTGTCTGTGTTGACTGAAGGGGGAAGCTTGAAGTTGCTTGTATGATGAAGTGTGGTGGGTGTTTATGATGAAGAAAAAGCAAATTCACCTCACAATGGGCTCTGTGTGTGTGTGTGTGTGTGTGTGTGTGTGTGTGTGTGTGTGTGTGTGTGTGTGTGTGTGTGTGTGTGACAGTGATTACATGTCACATTATATGAATGTGCATGCATGCATATATGTGCATGCGTGCATGAGTATGCGTGTGCTTGTCTCTCTCGAGAGAGAGAGAGAGAGAGAGAGAGAGTCAAGTCAAGTCAAGTCAAGTCAAAATGATCTTTATTGAGGATAAAAGGAATAAGCATTACAGCTTTTTTACATCCTGTCCTCAAGAGAACAAAATACCAACAAAGAATGAAGGACAAATGAGAGTGCACAGAACAAAGAGTGCACAGAACAAAGAGTGCACAGAACAAAAACATTTGAAAACATACAATTGTTAATTAGACAAAATATACATATGAGCAATTGACATAAAATCCAAAATAATACGAATAATAAATGTATACATGTAATTAGAGAAGAAGAACAAAAAGAAGAAGGAGGAGGTGAAGAAGAACAAGGAGGAGGAGGAGAAAGGGGGGGGGGGGGGGAGAAGGGGGCAAACAATGAGGAGAGCTAAAGTTAAAAAGAAAAGAAAAAAAAGCATGAATGAGTATGGGAGATTCAGACAAGCAAACAAGTAAAGAAAAAACACACACATCGCATGATTCAAGTAACATCAATACCGAATTGTTATGACACGTTAGACGCTCATTTCTAAAGTTACAGAGATGCTTTCATAGAGCTTCCAACATCTTAGCTTTAAGTGCTTTCATAAAGGCTTGCCTCGAGGAGCATGATTTTAAAGGAGAAGATAAATTGTTCCAGGCCATACCCCCCCCCCCGAGTATACAAAACTAGATTAAAGAAAATTATTACGGGGTCTGGGAAAAGAAAGTTTGTGTGTATGTCTACATTCGTTGATAATGAAACGTTGGGTGATTTTTTTAGGAGCTACTCCATTTACAATGCCGTATATGCATGAACACTTGTCGAATAACAGTCGGTCCTTTAGTGGTAGAATATTTAAAGAATTGTAATGACTGTTTGTGATGGAGTTTGACTTTAAAATAATTAATTTTATGGCTTGTTTGTGTAATCGACTTATCTGTTTCAGATTTGTTTCACTGCTGTTATCCCAAAGAGTTGATGCGTAATTTATAAGAGATAAGAATTGTGCGCATGAAAGAATGTTTTTCGAGAGTTCAGATTTAAAAAGTTTTTGATTTTTGCAAGTTGGTATATCCTTTTTGAAATGCGTTTGCCAGATTAGATATATGTTCACGTGTGAAGTGTGTGTGTGTGTGTGTGTGTGTGTGTGTGTGTGTGTGTGTGTGAGTGAGTGTCAATGTGTGTGTGTGTGAGTGCATCTTTGTGAACCTACCCAAGCATGCATCTTTGAAGATGCAAACGAAATATCTACATGATAGATCTTCTGGGGATGTAAAATTCTTTATCGGATAAATATAAGTACCAACAAAAAAACAAATAGAGAAAAAACCAAAGATCTAATAAGGTTTGAGGGCAGAAGGAGCCTGGAGGGTTTGGTGATATGGAAATAGTTGAAGATAATTATTGAGGTGGAGGGGGCGGGGGTTGACTTATAGTAGAGCTCTGTCTTCAGTAGTGGGGTTGGATCGTGGACAGTTTTTTGTTTGGTAGATTTTTTCTAAGTTTGTGATCCAGTTTTGCTGGGTTGAATTTTTTGTGTTTTCATTACAGATAAATACTTTAGCTCAGATGAAAACTGGTTCTGATTCTGGTTCTCCTTGTTGCTCTCTCTCTGTCTCTCTCTCTCTCTCTCTCTCTCTCTCCCCTCCCTCCCTCCCTCCCTCTCTCTCTCCCTCCCTCCCCCCCCCCCCTCCCCCTCTCTCTCTCTCTCTCTCTCTCATTGTGAAGACATGAATTTGTTGACCCCATCCCCTCCCTTCACAAGAGCTTGTTAGCTGCTGCTAAATGACAAATGACAATAAAGTTCAAGTGTTCTGTCTGTTTCTCTGGTGTTCTGTCTGTTTCTCTGCCTCTGTCTGCCTGTCAGAGAGAGAGAGAGAGAGATAAAGAGAGAGAGAGAGAGAGAGAGAGAGAGAGAGAGAGAGAGAGAGAGAGAGAGAGAGAGAGAGAGAGAGAGAGAGAGAGAGAGAGAGAGAGACATGAAATGAAATGTTTATTTCCATAGGGCAATGCCCCCTTTGGAAGGGGAATACAATAACCATACAACATAGTGCCAATTCATTTAATGACCTTTAAGAATGGAGAGTAAGGCTATACAAATGAGCATCAAACCATAAACAATGCACAATATCCACTAGACATGGAATCCATATCAAGTTATTACAGTTCACAGTGTAAAAGCTACCAGCCTTTGTCAATGCATAACGGTTTTATGCAATCCTGTGTAAGAGCAAAAGGAGAGAGAGAGAACGTTTGTCTCTGCCTCTGTCTGTCTGTCTGTCAGAGAGAGAGAGAGAGAGAGAAGGGATGGAGAGAGAGGGGGGAGAGAGAGAGAGAGAGAGAGTAGGCAAGGAAGAAACAGTATTCTTTAAACTGAAGAAAGACTGTTTATAAACAATAAATAACTTACTAATTAACTTTAGACTAGCGCAATGCCGAGTACCGGTGTTTATAAACAATAAATAAACTTACTAATTAATTTTAGACTAGCGATTCGGTTAAGAAACGCAGTTATAAGGCCCCGTTTCCCGTTGGAGCTGCTCGGTAACTCTCCCTAGTAACAGTAACGCCTAGTAACGGTAACGCCAAGTACTGGTAACGCTGAGTACAGCAAATTTGAAGCGATTCGGTTAAGAAACGGCGGAGTTATAAGGCCCCGTTTCCCGTTGGCGCTGCTCTGAGAGGATGGGCTCTCCCTAGTAACGGTAACGCCTAGTAACGGTAACGCCAAGTACTTGTAACGCTGAGTACAGCAAATTTGAAGCGATTCGGTTAAGAAACGGCGGAGTTATAAGGTCCCGTTTCCCGTTGGCGCTGCTCTGAGAGTGACGCGCTCTCCCGATTCTCTTCAATTTCCTGCCAGGCTTCGCCCCGGGCCACAGCAAGCCTGACAGCAAATTTGAAGCGATTCGGTTAAGAAACGGCGGAGTTATTTGTGAAAAGGTGAAGCGGCGTATATCGCGCGTGTTTCTGAATCGATTCGCTTCTGGTTTGGCACATTGATAGTCACCGTCCCCGGTCATCTATCTGCCAAATTTGAAGGCAATCGGTCCAGAAATACCGGAGATACGGGTGCCGAGAGGCCGGTGGATACGCGTTTCGCGCATTTGCCAAACCGCGCAAATGACACGGCCGCCTCGGTTGCCGTTGCCATCGCCCCGTTAGGGCTGACAGCAAATTTGAAGCGATTCGGTCGAAAAACGGCGGAGTTATAAGGCCCGTTTTGTGTTTCAGACAGACAGACACACAGACGGACACTTGGCTTTTTATTATATGATGACTGTAAGACATATAGAAAAATTAAGAAGTGTGGTCAGTGAGTATCTTGATCTAGATTACTACCAAGGGAATAGCTTGTAGTTGTACAGAAACCTTAAGCTTGGGTACTAATTCCCATATGCTAATGAATCATAGGTTTATTTTTCTCATTCTATTTTACTTAGCTTGATTTTTTTAATTTAATGAGCGATATTCTACCCTGTCCTGATCCTCTGAATATCTGAGTTTATGATGTGTGGATCCCCCCGTGGATATACCGGGGGTCTTTTGCATAAATAGTTCCCCCACCTTCTGGAAGTTCTGTGCTTGTAGCTTCCCTTAATCTGTCACTCTCTTTGACTCTGCCTTTTCCCTTTGCTTGCTGTCATCTACTATCTTTCTGCCTAACCGGTCCATTCTCCTGCCTTTTTTCAAGAAACACTTTCCAAAAGATTTCTTCCAGCTGAAGTCGGACATGCTGGGCCTAATTATTTCTTACTTAGGCGCATAACGGCAGCATGACGCATCTGCGCTCATAATTGACAGGAAACTGTCTGAGCGATCGAAGAAGAAGAAGAAGAATGATGTGTGGGAGTGCTGGTGGGTGACTGATCGAGAGAAATTGGGTCTGAGATAGAGCAAGCAGGTGAGAGAGAGAGAGAGAGAGAGAGAGAGAGAGAGAGAGAGAGAGAGAGAGAGAGAGACTGTGTGTATGAGCATGTGCGTGCTCACACAAGTGTGTGTGTGTGTGCACAGTGCATGCATGTGCACACATACACATCTTAATGTGATTCTTTAGCTAAACATAACATGTTTATTTTGCAGCCTCGAAAAACTGAACGCTATGGATACCTGTACAAGCAAGGAGGGTGAGTTAACAACTCTTTTGGATCCTTTCTGTTTTTTTTTCTTCTTTTGCTATTGTACAAGAGAGAGAGAGAGTTGCTTTGTATATTATTGTGCAGAACCCTTTCCAGTTCCCTCTGTATATGTGAATGTCAGGTAATTTTTTTGGAAAAAATAGAGGAACCTACATTGTATTTCTAAACCTTTCTTTTTCTAAATCACAGTTTTTCCATAGTTGCACTTTCCATGGGGAAAAAAAAAAATGAATAGTTGTTTTCCATGTTGACAATGAATGAATTGGTGGTTTGGAAAAAAAGTTTGTGTGTGTGTGTTCGTGTGTGCATATTTGTTCATTTGAACCATTCAAAGCAATAATACTTTCACGCTTTTAAAAAGTTTAAATGCAAGATGAGATGATGAAGGAAATGAAACAACTACATATATATAGAGAGATACAACAAACAAACAACTACACAACAAGTCTAAAGTGACGTTATTTTATTCACAAGAGACAAAACAAAACTACTGGATATTTCGGCGATTGCGCCTTTATCAACACAGACAAACAAGAAAATAGGAAAAGGAGCAAAAAGCAGGCACCAAAAGGAAAAAAACAAGATCAAAATC
The DNA here is from genome assembly GCA_017654935.2 of Phymorhynchus buccinoides. NCBI lineage: Eukaryota > Metazoa > Mollusca > Gastropoda > Neogastropoda > Raphitomidae > Phymorhynchus > Phymorhynchus buccinoides. Next base: position 18,240,235 of record CM065691.1, read on the forward strand.
AAAAACCAATATTTCCCCTCCAGAGTCCAATGCGTAAATGATCCTTAGTAGAATTATGTGCTATAGCAATTATGCTCTTCCCTTTTTAGGGAGCTGAGATTGACCATGAGTCATAACTTTTTAGTGAGAAAGCCTAATGAATGGTCACCAATGGAGTATGTAGTGAAACTCGATGTGTGTCAATAACTGATGATGAGTAATGTCGAATATGTGGGAAGTATGGTTCTTATGGACAGTTTTTGCTCACAAAAGGAAAATAAGAAATCTGTAATTGGTACATGATTTGTAAAGGCTCATTCACATAAGCATGCTTGTGTGCTTGTTCACACATTAACAGATTAATTTCAAGTTTTAGACAGTTGTCTGAGTTAAACTCTAACTCCCTAATAAAATGTTATTGTTGAAAAATCATTGCTTTTAGCATCATTCTGCCTATCAAACAACTTTGTCAGAAGCATAATCACCTTGGTTATAGTTGATGCAGTTTCAGTCTGCAACTTTTGTGTTTTTTTCAGTGGAAAATATTGCTTTAGCCCAAACCCATCAGAGGCATGGACTGTAGTGAACATCAAATTTATAGTCAGAGGGAGAGCAAGGCATAAAGGGAGAGGGATTTAACCCTTTCGCTGCCAATGTCACATCGTCACAGCACCTCAATGATTTAACACTCATGTCACTAAAAGGCCTCCAATCAGGGTCTGTTATTCAAAGTCCCTATTTTCTTAATTTTGGGATGTAAGGATAGGTCTTACTTTATGCATGTCACAGAAGAATCCCCAATATTGCGGACACGTCTTTTCTCTATCTTGGTAAGTTTAATGGAAACCTTTTACTGAAAACTGTCTGGCGGTGTTAACAACAACAACAACAACAACAACAGCGAAAGTCATATGATGCTTATTTTCATGATGATATCCTGGTGTCAACCAGGCCTGAGAAATACAGTCACCTGTAGAGTTGGTTTCAATATTTGAACAAGATTCCTTGAAGCACATTCATTAAATCAAGTGGATAAAACTCGACTCGGACTATGTATGTTATTGCACTCTATTGCACTCTACCCCACACAACCATATCTGGTCAGAGCCAAAACATGGTATGTACCGTATTTTACGGACTATAAGGCGCGCCTGATTATAAGGCGCACCCCACAAATTTGACTCAACATTCAGATTTTGTTACTCTATTTTCTTACTATGTTATCAGTCACATTATAAGGCGCACCCCCCAAATTTGACTTGACATTCAGATTTTGTTACTCTATTTCCTTACTATGTTATCAGTCACATTATAAGGCGCACCCCCCAAATTTGACTTGACATTCAGATTTTGTTACTCTATTTCCTTACTATGTTATCAGTCATATTATAAGGCGCACCCCACAAATTTGACTCGACATTCAGATTTTGTTGCTCTATTTCCTTACTATATTATCAGTCATATTATAAGGCGCACCCCCCAAATTTGACTCGAAATTCAGATTTTGTTGCTCTATTTCCTTACTATATTATCAGTCACATTATAAGGCGCAGGGATCTCAGTCTGGGAAAAACAATATTGCCTTATAGTCCGTACAATACGGTAACAAACAAAACACTACCTCTGTTGGAAGTTAACTCATTCAAGTCGTTCTGGCCATATATGTCCGGAATTAATAGATAGCTGTCAATTTGATGCATTTGCTTCAAGGGAAGTATGTGTGTGCACACCATACCTTGGTCACTTCTAAGCTCGCTTCGTTACCTTAGACCACAATATTGCCTCTGACTTTGCTTTTGTAGTGGTTTGTTGTGGGGAAACCAATCGGTGTAGAGAGTTTTTCTATTTGAAGTCTATATATATAAAAAACCCTCTGATCTACCACTTCCCTGTGTCTAAACCTGAAGTAAAAACCCGTAATCTTCTTTCATTTCTCCTTTTGTTTATGTAAGTTTAATTTGTGTGTATGGCTGGAGTGATTTGTGATTTTTTTTTAAATAATTCAAAATTGTTGCGATGCGAATGAGTTAAACTTTGGTCTCCCAGCCACCACCAGCCTATAACTTAGCCACTGCATCACTTGGGCTGGTTATTAATTAGTGAGTGATCCCCCCCCCCCCCCCCCCCCCCCACCCCCCCCCCCCCCCCCCCCCCCCCCCCCCCCCCCCCCCCCCCCATAGCATAACCTTGAGCAAGTGCGGAAGAGAGGAACAGGACCACTTGAGACTCAGAATGTTTTTTGTTTGCCTTGCTGAGGGGCGGTGCTAATATTGCCCTGTTACTGGTCTTTGTTGTTTGTGTAACATCCAACTGCTGCCAAAGAATGTTCAATGCGTGGAGCAGTTTATCGAGCAATTAATCTTAGAATTTCAAAATGATGACGGTGGTTGTTTAACCAAAGAAGAAGAAGAATTGAAGTTAGAGAAGGTGAGTTATTATAGCACAAGTAAGGTTGATTTTGTGTGTGTGTTGAATGCAGATGGGTGGTGCTACATTTCTCCCTCAACAATATTACCACCTTGTAAATGTATAGAAGCTTTATTTATTATTATTATTATTAAATGTATATCATATTTCTTTGCACAAATTGCTCAGTATGTATGTGATCTTTTGTCTGAAGCAAAACTTTCTGGACCAAGATTGAGTGAAACGGGCAAGAACCTTGACCATGACTATTTCTTTTCTTCATTTGTTCTGTTTCATTGTGATGCAGAGGGGATTGCGCTAGTCTGTCCATTACTTATACTGTGATGATAAACTAAATTTGAAATTTGAGGCACACAGGTTGAGTAACATTTTTTAGTTTTTTTAAAAATTGAGGACAAACTTCTGTTGGACTGATGTGGGTACAATAGACAGGAATGTAGACAACTCAAAGTTGACATTTTCCCTTAAACTGCATGTTGGACTGACGATGCTAGCTTTATGTGCAACTTCATTCTGAAGATGCAATATTTGAATTTAAAATAGGAACAAGGGCATCGCCGAGCGGCAGCAACGCATTGTCACAATGAAAACCCGGCCAGAGTTATGTCCTCTCCCCCCCCCCACCCCCCAATAAACACACCACTTTCCACCCTTACAGAACGCATAAAATACATAGCCCAAAATTTGAAGCGATTCTGTTCAGTAGTTCACGAGATACAGCTGAACTTTTATACAAACTTCCTTGCACCGAGTTATGTCCTCTCCCCCCCACACACCCCAATAAACACACCACTTTCCACCCTTACAGAACGCATAAAATACATAGCCCAAAATTTGAAGCGATTCTGTTCAGTAGTTCACGAGATACAGCTGAACTTTTATACAAACTTCCTTGCACCATGGTACACCACCACACAAAATTTGAAGCGATTCTGTTCACTAGTTCACAAAATAAAGCTGGGGGGAAATTACATAGCCTAAAGAAGGAAATTTCGGTTTTCAAGGTCAAACTTCAAGGTCAAGGTCAGCATGGTGTTGATTAACGAAAGGAAGCTTCATTTTCAAGCTGTCTACCCCTCTGCCAATTTTAATCAAAGTCCAAACAGTAGTTTTTAAGATAATCGATACACACACACACACACACACACACACACACACACACACACACACACACACACACACACACACACACACACACATATACATCGCAATACCTCGGCCTCTGGCCGGGTAAATATATTTGGCATTTAGTTGTGGAAAGATTCTATGGAACTGGAGTTACCATCAAAAGCAAAACATTTATTTAGAACAAGTCGGTTACTACCCGCTTCGCAGATTTCCCCCCCAAAAAAAAAATTGGACGGAGCCAGGTTCGAACCCGGAACGTTTGGGTGAGGTGCAACGACTTAACCATTAGGCTATTGTATCTTGCTGCTGTCTGTTGAAAATTTTGCCTTATAGTTGTAAAAAGCTGTGGGTAGAACCACTGAGCTGGTCGACTCGCTTTCTAATTACGCTAATTACGGAGTGTGTTGCAAAATGTAATGTACCCTATGTTACCCAGGGATCATCCATGTGGATACTGTGAAAGTTTGGCGGCGATAAAGGTTTTATCCCGAACAAACACACACACACACACACACACACACACACACACACACACACACACACACACACACACACACACACACACACACACACACACACACACACACACACACACACCTCGGTTATATTGTATAGAAGAGGGTAGCTTGAGACGAATTAGTGTTCCATGACATATACATGTATTGCAATTGATAGGTTCAGGTATTACTGGTAATAGTTCTGTGTTTGTAGCATAACTTCCTCCCTCCATGCCCCACACCCCTCTCTCTCTCTCTCAAATCTAAGAAAACTTATATTCCTCTCTTCATCTATTTATCTGTCTGTCTGTCTCTAAAAGTCTTTGTTTTTCTGTCTTTTTGTCTGTCAGTCTGCCTGTCTTTTTCTTCTTCATGCCTTGATTAGGAACAGCCTTTATTTTCTGTTTCATTTAAGTAAGTTAACGTTTGCAACCAAAGAAGGTTCTTCTTTCTTTTTTTATTCCTTTATCACGGAATGTGGCGGAAGGAGACATTGTGACTATTGGCTGAAGTGGTGTCTTCCTTTCTTAGTGCTTGTTTGGGTTGATGGAGTTTACACTTGAGATGTGGACCCTTATGCATGGACTAAGCTAAAAAGTTATAGTCCATGACTAAAACTAGTAATATTTCTTCCTATTAAAGTGTTTGGCTTTACTGCTTTAAACTTTTATTTTGATGGGTAAATCCTACACTAGCGATATGATAACCTCTAAGGTTGACTTCCAGCCAGATTTTGTCTTAATCCTGGTGTCAGTTATATTCAAGATCAGTTTCATTTCTTAAGTGAGTGATAAAATCCATACGGTAAGACACCTGGATTGATGAAAAAATCTTTTAAATCACTTAGCCCTTTTTGTACAGTTGCCAGTTTTCCTCTAAACAAGGTAGCTAGTTTGCATTCTAAGCAAAGTAGCCATTTTGCACTCAAAACAAGGTGGCTGTTTTGCACTCTAAACAAGGTAACCAAGACCCAGACGGGCGTAAATCTTGGGACCCAAGTCCATAAGATGAAAGCAGTTTATTCATGAACTTTGTGGCTTCAGCAGTCTAGTGATCATTTTTTCTAAATGATGATTTTCACGCACACTGCATTACACTTACACTTAGATTCCTGATAATTAAAAAATGGATAACTCAAAAATACTAGATAACTCGCAATACGTTTTTGGTCCCAGTTTACCGGTAATCATTTTAATGCCCAAAAGGTTTTTTTTCTCAAAATATTGGGGCTCTCTCAAAATAAAATTTTGATCCCCCAATTTTGACTTAATGCGATGTTCACTGTATATATGCAGTTTATCATTTAAAAAAAAAGTTAAATGAAAATGAACTTTAGTAGAGTTGAAGCAGTACACAAGCATAAATTTTGTTGGGATTACACCTCGGGAGTTTATGCCCTTGACATAGAAGTTAACTCATTCAAATCGTTCCGGCCATATATGTTCGGAATTAATAGATGGCTGTTAATTTGATGCATTTGCTTTAAGGGAAGTAAATCTGTGTGCACACCATACCTTGGTCACTTCTAAACTCGCTTTGTTACCTTAGACCACAATTTTGCCGCTGACTTTCCTTTTGTAGTGGTTTGTTGTGGGGTAACCAATCGGTGTGGAGAGTTTTTCTAGTCTATATTTTGAAGTCTATATTTATATAAAAAAAAAGTCTGATCTACCACTTCCCTATGTCTGTACACCTTGAGCCAGTGTTTTAGTTTACTCCATGCATCCAGCCTTGTGATTGACTTGTTGCCCCTACATTGTTTTTCCTGTCACTAGTGTTGCAATTTTTGTATGGGAAGGTTTGGTATGTGAACTTTAATTGCTGCTCCTGTTTTTTGGTCAGTGATGGATGGGATAGTTTCTCTCTCTCTCTCTCTCTCTCTCTCTCTCTCTCTCTCTCTCTCTCTCTCTCTCTCTCTCTCTCTCTCTCTCTCTCTCTCTCTCTCTCTCTCTCTCTCTCTCTCTCTCTCTCTCTCTCTCTCTCTCTCTCTCTCTCTCTCTCTGTTTGTGTGTGCGAGTGTGTGATTGTGTGCATGCGTGTGCGTGCGTGCATGTGTGTGTGTATGTGTATTTCTGCTTGTGACACTGTTGCTTCAGCCCTTCAGGCAACAAGGGGTGTGGTTCTCAAAAGCGTGTTGGGGGAAGAATTTAAGGATTTGTCAGGTGTGTGTGTGTGTGTGTGTGTGTGTGTGCCCATGTGTGTGTGTGTGTGTGTGTGTGTGTGTGTGTGTGTGTGTGTGTGTGTGTGTGTGTGTGTGTGAAAAAGAGAGAGTGTGTGTGAGAGTGAGTGACTGACAGACTGAATCAAAACAGCCTTTTGCTCTACTCAGAGTACAGTGGAACCTCCCTTATAAGACCTTAAAAAATCATCCAAAATGAGGTCTACCGTCTTATAAGGGAGGTCATTGTAATACTTACAAAGAAGGGCAATGTCTCAGAGAAGCAGGTCTTATATGGGAGGGAGTCTTATAATGGGATATCTTATAAGGGAGGTTCCACTGTATTAGCAGAACAACAACAGTACCATGGATGGCTCTGGATATATGATAGCAAAAGATAGAGAACTGACCAAACAAGTGAACTCAAGACAAACAAAGGCAAAAAAGCAGCAACAGCAAAGCATATATGAACTGAAGCAAACAAGCAAAGAAACCTTATTTATAACAAAATGCTGTGTGGAGTACGCTCATGTCTGTGCATTTATTATCAGTTCACAACCTCAGCGTCATAGGATATGTCAATTAACCCCTTGACTGCCAGAGAAAATTAAAGAAAAACATCATTGGCTTAATCATGACATGAAAAAGACAACTGATAGAGCCAATCTGGCAAAATGGTCTGGGGATATAACTCTCTTGACTGTGTTAAAGCAACAGCCAGCATGTCAGAGTTATTCATCTTCATCTGATGACGTCATCGGTGTTGTCATCAAGTCAGTACTGATACGTTATATGGCAGTCAGTGGGTTAAAGATACAGGATTGCTCAGAGGGCAGCAAAGAGGAAAGAGAGAGAGAGAGAGAATTTAAAGGGACTGACTGTTGAATTTATGCACGTTTTCAGTTTTTACCACTTTTCCCCTTATTTCGTACTGTTGCCCTGATTCCATGACTCATTCTCAGATTCATAATAATCAATGCAAAGGTTGTATTGGGGCTCGGATAGGTTGTTGTCAAAAGTTTGAGAAAGTGTGGTAACAGGCAGCTCTTTGTAACTCATTCATAAAAAGTTCTAAAAAATTGTCAATAAAAGCACACACATGCATACACGCACACATACAAAGAGACTTGGTCAAAGACTCACGAACACCCTTTGTTTCAGAGGGGGAGGAGGGAGGGAGGGAGGGAGGGAGAGGGGAGGGAGGGAGGGAGGGAGGGAGGGAGGGAGGGAGGGAGGGAGGGAGGGAGGGAGGGAGGGAGGGAGGGAGGAGAGAGAGAGAGAGAGAGAGAGAGAGAGAGAGAGCTTGCCTTTTATTATTTGCAATATTGGGTAGATGCTGTATATATTTTGGGGAAAAGCTGGCACAATGGTAAAGGTTAAGGAATTTTACAATTTTACATGAAAAATCTTGAATAGATCAAATGATTCTTACAAAGAAATGATTCATGTCATTGTGGAACAAGAGGCAACGTCATTAAGCCTCGCTCGTTAGCATATAGAGACAGACAGACAGACAGACAGACTGTCCTGATCAAGGCACATGCATGATTAGTCTCCTGCTTTTTTTATAATTTCTCAAATATACATGTATACAGTAGGCCTAATGCAATTACCCTAATCTTTTTGGCTCACTTGTGTCAAGCGACATGAAGTGAGTCTATGTTCTCATGTTTCTACGGTTTTCCCGGGTGTCTGGATGTTTGTGTGTGTCTGTCTGTCTGTGGTAGCTTTAACGCTGGCTTTTCATTAAGACAGGCTTGCTGGGTGAAACAAAATGTGAAAACAGACAAAGTTCTGGATTTTATTTTTATTTTTGCCAAATTCTGTATTTATAAATGTAAATTACAAGATGTCCATCCTAACCTGCAGGTTTTTCTCACAGTTTTAAGGTACAGAACTAACCTAGAAAAATATATAGCCTTTTTGAATGGTAACTTGGGACAATTTGAGCAAAACTGGTTTCCATATTCTCCTATTATGTCATAGCCCCCTTTATGAAATGTGCACTGTGTGTACATTACGTCCTTGAATTGTGTTGTTTCCCTTTCTTCATAGCTTGTGATGTGAGTGCTTGTTAGTATTTTGCTATAATATTATAATTCAAAGTCCCTTTCCTGTTGTAATGACCCTTTTCTACTATTACTATTATTCTTTTCTTTTTTTAATTTATTTATTCTTTTTTTAGCCACCACCAGTATGTATTGTTTCTGTTGATGCTCTGTGTGTGTGTGTGTGTCCTTAGCACTTCACTGATAATAGCAATAGTCAAGTCCTTGTACAGTATTAATCTCTGATTCTTACCAGTTACCTATGTTGTTGTTTTTCAGACATTAGAGATTAGACTAGAACTTACCCTGGTTTATTAATGACTATAATGTTTTCTATATTAAATATGAATAGGAGAGAGAGAGGGGGAGGGGGAGGGAGGGGGAGTGAGAGAGAGTTTATGTATGTCCCATGGATGTTTTTTTGTGTGTGAATGTATGTGTTTTTGTAAACAAACATGTGTTTTCTATGAAATCTATAGTAATGTTATGTTAAATTTTCTAGTTTGCTTATGGAAAAAAAAACAACAATTCTTGGTAATCACTAAGCTATTGTTATGCAAAATCTCCAACCTTCTCATTTTAAAACTATTATAAACTCACTCACTCATGCACACTTTCAACTCAAAAGCACAAAGAAACACTTTAGATTGTAAATGGAATTTATTGTTTGACTGATTCATATATTTATTAAGCATGTACAAATTATATTAATTAATATGCTTAGGATTGAAAAATGCATGTTGATGGATGAGTGTGTGAGAGAATGTAAGGAATTGTGGAGTGGAGGGATGAGAGAGGGAAATAAATAAAAAAGTTATATAAAAAAAAAGAAGAAGACAGGCTTGCTCTCCATTAAGACGGGCTTGCTCTCTAATAAAACTAGCTTCCTATGTCAAGTTGTCCATAATGGGTAGAACCAACTGCATCATCGGAGGGCTGGAATTTGGTTCACTTGGCTGCTGTGGCGATTCCTTTCCACCTAGAGGTGCACTCCTCAAGTTCCCCGGTCAGAAGTCCCTTGACAGTTATCGCCAAGTCCTTATATCTCCGTCTCTTTACGTCGTCACTTGGTTCCAAGATACAGTGGAACCTCCCTTATAAGACCTTAAAAAATCATCCAAAATTATTTTACACAGCTAGTGGTGTTTGTGGTTTCTTTGATCAAATATTATCTCCATTATGGGTAGAACCACTGGCATCCTTTATGGATCCACCACTATTAACAGTGGCATTTTAAGCTATAAAGCCTTTTCAAGCCACATTTCTACAGTGCATGGAGGGTTGGTAGTGTTTTGTGGTATAATTTACTCATAACCAAAATGAGGTCTTATAAGGGAGGGGTCTTATAAGGGAGGTAATTTTAATACTTACAAAGAAGGGCAATGTCTCAGAGAAGTAGGTCTTATATGGGAGGGAGTCTTATAATGGGAGGTCTTATACTGTACCGTCTTCTGCATCAATGGCTTTTATTGGTTCTGTCCATGGCAACTCTTCCAAGAGTTGTCTTCAGGATCGGCCTTTGTGAGTCTCCGTCAGTCCCGTACGTCATTTCCGTCACGTACTACTTTCGTATGTCATCAGTCAGTGATGTAATACTTTCTTTGTCACATGTCTTTAGTCGCAGTCTCCGCCTTACAATATGTATACCAGATTTGATTAACGAACACATTGTAAATCCGGAGAAAAAGCCAACGTTAAAGCCACCACAAACACACAGACACCTGGAAAACCAAACAGTCATGAACATATTACTTCTCTCGTTTACTTGCGAGGTAAAGGGAGATTGAAGGATTTGCCAGGGGAAAACCTAGAGGGAGAGATTGAAGAATTTGCCAGGGAAGAAAGTAGAGGGAGAGACGGATATTTAGAGAGGTAGTCTGAGCGCTGGTAAGGGTATTGATACATTAAATCCTTTTGTACATAAAACAAGCTGTCACTGAACACTGGTCGCTAAAATGATCGTCACAGAAGAGCAGTACAGTGTCTCCTCTGTGGCAAGTTGTCCCAAGATATTGTCACAATTTATCTGGAGACTGGGACTGCGGATCAGGTTTTTAAAATTTGTTTAGAGCAACTTCACTGTTTCACCTGTCCATATTTTGTACCAACCGCCACTGGTCACTGCCCATGTTATGCCTTTTGGTACATTGCTTCAAGGATAGGTTATCAAAGCCTTTCTTCTTCTTCTGACCGCTCAGACAGTTTCCTGTTAATTATGAGTGCAGATGCGTCATGCTGCCGTTATGCGCCTAACTAAGAAATAGTTTGGCCCAGCAAGTCCGACTTCGGCTGGAGGAAATGTTTTTGAAAGTGTTTCATGAAAAATGGCAGGAGAATGGACTGGGTAAGGCAGAAAGATAGTAGATGACAGTAAGCAAAGAGAAAAGGCAGAGTCAAAGAGTGACAGATTAGAGGAGGTTACAAGCACAGAACTTCCAGAAGGTGGGGGGAACTATTTATGCAAAAGACCCCCCGGTATCCTCACGGGGGATCAAAGCCTTTGAAATAGCATGTTTTCTTGAGCTTCAGCGCCCCCACCCCACAGCATGTTTTCTTGAGCTTCAGCGCCCCCACCCCACCCCACTCCAACAGGTATGCTGGCCCTGTTCTCTGCCAGGGACTGTAAGACTAGCCCCCCACCCCCACCCCCACCCCCCTGCTTTTCAGGTTTTCCAGGATTTTGTAGAATCACCCATATATATTCCTGGCTCTGTGTCGGAGAAGCAAAATGAAGTTTGAAACAGCATTGATACTCAAATGCTTATACATGCACATACATACCCACACAGTTGTGAGTTCCGATGAAAAAAAAGGATGATGTAATGGAAAAAAAGAGAGAAAAAAGATGATGTAATCTATGTTATAATACGCATGCCGATAAGAATTTTTAATCTCTATTTTCTCCTAAGTTGCGGTGATTTTTGCCTTCAACTGTGAAATATAGGGGCACGTGTAGGTGCTTAACAGTTCTTCCAAGTGAAATTCGCCAAGTCGTTGTTTAAAGCCGGGATTTCACATAAAATTTGCTTAATGGAGGGAGTGATTTTCAAGAAAGACAGTTTCACGGAATAGCCGTGACAGTGGAATAGCCGTGACGTCATATCCTTTACGCGAAACTTAGATTTTTTGTGCTTGAGGGAACAGCCGTGATCCCTGTATAACCTTTATGTCGGAGGCCCCCAACAACAATCACCAGGTAAAAACACTCAAACTGCCAAAATATTTTCAAAAACAATAGTGGATTAATCTTTAATCGGGCCCCTTCGTACATACTGAGGGGGGGGGGGGGGGGGGGGGAAACACGATGCTGCAATAGCCTGAGTAGCAGAATGTGTCGTCTGCTAAAAACGGTTCATTTTTAGTCTGTGCGTGTGATAACAAAAAGCCGAGGCTAGGCCTAACTCACTGCACCTAGAAACTTCTATGGTTGCTTTGGTTAGAAGAAGGGAGAGGGGGAGGGGGAGAGGTGGCTAGGAAGGAGAAGAGGGAGGCGAGTAGGGCTTTTTTACAAATAGTTCCTCTACGTTCTGGAAGTTTGGTGTTTAGTCTAACCATATTTGTTTTGAAAGGTGAGCATATTTGTTTTGAAAGGTGCATAACGGAGAACAATGCATCTGCGCTCATGAATTGACAGGAAACCGAGCAAGCAATGATTAAGTGTGTGCTGTCTACTACAGTGTGTGTGTGTGTGTGTGTGTGTGTGTGTGTGTGTGTGTGTGTGTGTGTTGTGTGTGTGTGTGTGTGTTTGTGTTTGTGTGTGTGTGTGTGTGTGTGTGTGTTTTTCTCACAACATTTAGGCACCTACTTTTCTCAAAGTGACAAAACCTAAGTCTGTTCTGTGCGAGGCTTGCAATTGCTTTCATGAAGCTGGGAAGCTGACTTGACTGCTTTCCCTTCTTCCTCTTATAATACATTTTTTACATCGACTGTCTAAGAAGCCTTGATAGCTCAATAGGTAAAGCGGCGCGTCCGCAAATCAGTAGGTCGCGGCACGCACCTCTACACACGTCCGTGGTCGCGGGTTCGAGTCTGCCCCTCGCCACATTTTTTTTTTTTGGGGGGGGGGGGGGGGGTCCATCATCTTTTTGAAAGGAGAGGGGAGTGGGCGGAAGGGAGGGGGAACCACCACATATTTTTTTGTCTCTTTTCTTCATTATTTACATCTAACCAGTTCTTCTTCTTCTTCTTTTTCTTCTTCGATCGCTCAGACAGGTTCCTATCAATTATGAACGCAGATGCTTCATGCTGCCATGCGGAGCACGGGTTTATCTAGTTGATATTAAAGGTATAGCAGCCGACTCAAAGATTCGGGTCTCGCTAGTTAAAAACGCGCTGCCTCCCACAACAGGGGAAAGAAAAAAAAAAGAAAAAAAGGGTTGCAGCCAGCAGTGAAGCAAAAATGTGACCTCACCTCTCACGAGGATCATTTATATAGGCAAGCTGTGGCTTTAAGCATTTTCTGAAACTGCATGTTTTCCCCCCTGTGTTGCAGTGTCAAAGCAAACCGGGGATGGCGCATGCGATGGGTGGTGTTCAACGGCAAGGACCTACGCTACTACGACAACAACAGAGTGAGTCAGGTTTTTCTGCTTTCGTTTTTGTAGTTTTATGTTTTTGTGGAGCTCTGCATCACTTTTTTTTTTTTTTTACCCTTTGTACTCTGACTAGCGCAACGCCGAGTACCAGTAACGCCTAGTAACGGTAACGCCTAGTAACGGTAACGCCAAGTACTGGTAACGCTGAGTACAGCAAATTTGAAGCGATTCGGTTAAGAAACGGCGGAGTCGTATAGCGCGCGTCCCCGGTCATCCTGCCAAATTCGAAGGTAATCGGTCCAGAAACACCGGAGATACGGGCGCCGAGAGGCCGGTGGATGCGTGTTTAGCGCATTTGCCAAACCGCGCAAATGACACGACCGCCTCGGTTGCCGTTGCCATCGCCCCGTTAGGGCTCACAGCAAATTTGAAGCGATTCGGTTGAAAAACGGCGGAGTTATAAGGCCCGTTTTGTGTTTCAGACAGACAGACACACACACACACACACGGACGGACACTTGGCTTTTTACTATATGATGATTTGTTTTATGTGAGAAATGCCCACCCACTCTGAGAGAGAGCCAGTGGGTATGTGTGCCCAACAACTTGTTGGTTGAAGGCACTCAGGTTAACATCCTTATAATTATTGTCTTTCTTTGTTCTTAACTCACCTCTCTCTTACTTTGCTTTGTTGCATATATTGTTGTTTTGGGTGATTGTTTATTTGTAATTAATGTTGTTGTTGCCTATGTTACTTTATCAATGTTTTATGTTACTTACTTGTCGGTTTCTTGGATTTTCTTGTTTTGCCACTGAGGGCTGAGTGTAAATAGAATTTTGTTCGTTCAATGTTTCGTTCGTTCAGGTATTTGCATCATTCTGCCTGACATTTGTTTTCGGACACAGGGCATAGTGAATGAAATTGCAACAGAGAAACTCAGAAAGTGCACTTAAAGATGTTAGACTTTGTAGATTTTGTACTCAACTTAAAGACATTAGGGAAGTAATATTGTCTTGTATGCAAGTTACAGCAGAAGCTTATGTATTTTATAAATTTTTAACAAAATTTTACAGACTATAAGACGATACTTTTTTGGTTCAGACTGAGACCACTAGGCCTTATGACATGACTAATATTATAAGAAATTGTTAAAAAAAAACCCGGAATTTTGTGTCAAAACTAGGTTAGGTTAGGTTAGGTACATTATAGTCACAGAGGCGTCTCTGTGAAATTCGGGTTGCTCCCACCTGGAGAGCGCGTCGCAGCCAGAGGCGCGCCACTCAATTTAAAAATAAAATAAATTTGCATGCGACTTTTGTGTGAGGAAGGGAGGGGGTAAATTTTGACCAAATGACAACTTTTTCATTGCCACTGGGTTTAACGTGTGCTAAGTGCATGGGCACATGGGACCTCGGTTTATCGTCTCATCCGAAAGACTCCACGTTCAGACCGCAAGGCCTAGTGCAAAGTAAGAAGAAAAATCCCCTGTACCCAGGTTCGAACTCGGGTTTACTTGACACGAAGCGAACGTGCATATATGTTTCAACATCTTGTATATTATGTTACATGTTTCTCTTTATATGGAAGTTAGGTTTTGAAACGCGCCACTGGAAGGGAATTTATTCGAACTCGGGTTTACTTGACACAAAGCGAACGCGCTACCACTGTGCCACTCTACATCAGAGTGCTCAGGGTGCTCCTTGCAATAAGATAGGCCAATATGTCTGTAAAATACGGCAGTTTTGCTCTTTTATTTACAAACATTTTTGTGTGTGTGCGCAGAGTCAGATCTCGAAGAAGATCATCCCGTTAACGTCAATGAAGGAAGTGATCAGCGACATCCGTGAAGGGGACACGAACCGATTCAAGTTCAGACTGGTCACCACGCTGCGGGACAGGACCTTCCTCTTTGCAGCTGACACCAGAGGTAAGAGATCTCAGCCCATATCACTTGGGAACATTTCTGATAGACGATTTTCGGAAAAAAATAGGGGAGAGCACTTCGTGAAAATTAGAGTTGTTTACCTCCATTACTCGGTCAAATACCATAGCGACAATGCAACAATGGCGTCGAGGCTTGAAACCGCAGGATGCGAGTCAGCGACTTGCAAACATTTTGTAGAAAAATAAGGGGTGACCAGTTGCTACAAAGTGATAGAACTTGCAGACTTGTGACGTAAAAATATAAATGACATCAATTTCAGAATGACGCACTGCGTTCTACATGCTGTGTGTCTCCTCAAACACAAGAAGCGAGGGCTGGGGATTTACCTGATGGCAGAGTAACTTCCCCTGTTTGACCGATTGAATTAGGCAAGATAACTCCTACACACCATGAAATTACTCCCCTTAATTATTTCCGAACAATTCCTATTGAAAGAGGATCTTTCGATTTCAATAATGGTAAAAAGGCAGAAGCATTAAGTAATATTAAAAGTGAACCATTGTTAGATTTAATTAATTAATATAAATGTTCATGTAATAATGATAATCATTGTTGATTTTGATGTTGCTTTTTAGATGACTGTTGTACGTGGACAAGCACATTGATGGCTGCTATCCTCAAGGTAGGTTCTTTATTCATTTAAAAACATTTTTTTAATGTTATGTGCCAAACCATTGGGACTGTATTGTTTGTTAGTTGACTAAGTAAATCAAAGTATGTACTTTCAGATATACTGGCAAAGTTTTTTATATAGTTTATTTGACTGAAACGGCATATCTCCATGTGTGTGAAGGAACACGGGTTTAAACTTTATATTTGCACTGGTCTTATGCAATCCTTACTTTTTTTAAAATTCATCTTGGTAAATTGTAATCTGATGTTAATGAATTGATTTTTTTCTGTGATTTCAGTGGTTGCCTTAGCTGTTGTCAGTTAAAAATGTTCTTGAAAAGTTCAGGATGTGTCTACTTGTTTCCCATTTATTATCTTGACAGTTAACCCTTTAACCGCCAATGTCGCACCCATGTCACCAAAAGGCATCAAATCAGGGCCTGTTATCCGAAGACCCTATTTTCTTAATTTTGGGAAGTAAGAATAGGCCTAATGTTATATTTCACAGAGGAATTCCCAATATTGCAGACACATTTTTTTTTCTCTACCCATTTAAGGTTAATTATATTTTTTGGCTGAAAAAAGGCTGGCGTCGAAACGGGTAAAGGGCTTGAAAGAAAAACATGACAGGAAATTTCTAAAAAATACAGTGTTTCCCTTAAGAATAACTTGCGAGGGCCCCAGTGAGCCTCTGTGCAAGATTTTGATGGTCACAAGGAACATTTAAAAATCTACTTTAAAAACTTGTGTGTCATTGAGATGCACAGCACAGAAATTAACGAGTCGCTTCCTGATTTTAGCGCTTTAGGGAAGCACAATTGTGCATTATGGGAAACACTGAAATAGTATCTCTATTGAAATAAAATAAAAGTTTACCTGAAGAAAAAGGATAAAAATGTTCCTTAGGTCGTTTAGCTGGAAAATGCTGGATTTCATTTTTCTTTTTCTTTTTTCATAAAACCACATTTTACTCATGAATTGCATTTTTTTTCTGAACATTTACATAGCGCTTCACCTTTAAGCTCTGAGCGCTTTACAATTGCACTAAAATTATTCATATTAAAAAAAAGAACTTACATACCCGCCACCTCTACCCCCCCATCCTTCACATTCTTACACACACACGCGCGCACACACACACCCACACACACACACACACACACACACACACACACACATATCAGGGTTCATAGGGGGCCACCACAAACTTGACCAAATATGTACAGTGCTTATTTTAACTAGTATACAGCTGATAAAATACAGCAAGACATATCATAAAATAACAATTTACAATCAGAAACATCGCTTACATTAAAAAAGTAATTTTCAATTTAAATAAACAAGTTACACATTCACAATGACCGCAAAAGAGAAAAGTATAAATATAGGTATCCACAAGGTTGCGAGAAAACATTAACATTCAAAAATAGACAAACACGCTCATAGAAGCAAATTAAGACATACTCGTATTCACCGCACTGACGGATTTAAACCTACATGTTAAATGTAAAATGTAAAAGCCCAGGGACGGTATTCATGTCGAGATAGCATGAGACTTAGCAATGATGCTAACTTAGAAGCTCTTCCAAAAGTCCTATTAAATCCTATAGGACATTGGAAGAGCTTCTAAAAATTAGCATCATGCTAAGTCTCATGCTATCTCGACGCACTGAATACCGTAAAAGCCTGGTTATAACTTTGTTTCCAAGATGAATGTTTTCCGTTTCTTCACAGAACAAAACTGAGGGGTCCAATCTTGAAGCGGAATTAACCAAGCCCGACAAGGAGGTTCGTGTAACTGTAATTATAGCTTATCACTCAATGCTCCTTGTAGGTGTGTTCAAATGATGCTGGTGTGTGGTGGTATTTTTGTTATTGTGTTCTGTGATAAAAGAATAATTTATTCATTTATTCTGGTGTAGAGTGGCACAGTGGTAACGCGTTCGCTTCGTGTCAAGTAAACACGAGTTCGAACCTGGGTACAGGGGATTTTTCCTCTCACTTTGCACTAGGCCTTATACGGTCTGAATGTGGAGTCTTTTGGATGAGACGATAAACCGAGGTCCCGTGTGCCCATGCACTTAGCATACGTTAAACCCAGTGGCAACGACAAACTTGTCATTTGGTCAAAATTTACCCCCCCCCTCCTTCCTCATCAGTCACACAAAAAATCGCATACAAAAAAAAAGAAAAAAGGGTGCCGTGCCTCTGGCTGGGACGCGCTCTCCAGGTGGGAGCAACCCGAATTTCACAGAGATGCCTTTGTGACTATAAAGTAATACCTAAGTCTTATTTAAGCAATTTATACAGCACTTATCCTTAAAGCTCTAAGCGCTTATTACGGTTTAAACGCTTATTACGGTTTATTACAGACTAAAAGGTGCTACTTTTTCCCCAGACAAAGACCCCTATGCCTTATATTGTGACTAATAATTTTGTGGTGTGATAACAAAATCAGAAATTGTGTACAAATGTTACCACAATTTGGAGGAGGGGTGTGCGTGTTGCACTTTATGGTATGTTTGTGTCATCGTGAGGTTAGGAGCATTGCGTTAAACTGTGGGATTGAGAGAGAGTATTATTATTATGTATTGACATGAAATATAGCAACAGAGAGAGAGAAGGAGGAATGGAGGGGGCAATATCGATAGCGAGTGCTACAGTTGAGATATTTGACCAAAGCAAACCAGCATTATTATATTTGTCCAAAGAACATGGCTGGTGTGTGTGTTTGTGTATGCATGTGTGTGTGTGTGCGTGCGTGTACGTGCATGCATGCGTTTGTGTGTGTGCGCATGAGTGCTTGTGTGTGTGTGTGTGTGTGTGTATGTGCACATGCATGCATTCATCACTTGAGCCCACTGTGTCAATGCGTTATGATATATGAAAAAGAGTGCAAACATTTTTTTTAATTGGCTGCATTTTGATACTTCTTTAGTAATGTTGAATTTTTGTTGTTGTCTTACAGGGGTTTGTTCGTTTTGAGAACAACAACAAGAAGTTCTATGTGGCCATCTGGGGGAAAACTTTGTGTTATTATGACACATTTGAGGTAAGTACTGTGTGATGCTTCTGTTCGTTTTGAGAACAACAACAAGAAGTTCTATGTGGCCATCTGGGGGAAAACTTTGTGTTATTACGACACATTTGAGGTAAGTACTGTGTGATGCTTCTGTTCGTTTTGAGAACAACAACAAGAAGTTCTATGTGGCCATCTGGGGGAAAACTTTGTGTTATTACGACACATTTGAGGTAAGTACTGTGTGATGCTTCTGTTCGCTTTGAGAACAACAACAAGTTCTATGTGGCCATCTGGGGGAAAACTTTGTGTTATTATGACACATTTGAGGTAAGTACTGTGTGATGCTTCTGTTCGTTTGAAAAGACTCTTCAAATTTGTGTCACTTGGTTTTGATGAAACGGAGCAGAAGGTCTCTTTAATGCAGGAGAAAGCATTTGAGCTTGTAATCAAGAAAACACAGGGGGAAATTGAAAGGGAAAGGTGGGGTTACGGTTAAGATGAAAATTATAGCCCAGTCGGAAGATGGAGTGAGGGTAATGAGTGATTAATAAGTAAAAAGAGTGATGTATAATATTCAACCTACATAAGAATGGCTTGAGCAAAGATACTTTCTGACTCCGGATTGTTCATGTTAGTTTTCGTTCCTACTCGGAGCCATAAGGCAAATAAAAAGGAAACATAAAGAAAAAGGAAAAGAAAATTAACTAAGGGGAATGGCATTTGTTTTTACCAACACTTGACTACAATCCCACTGAGAAAGAGTTAAAAACTATTAACAAAAGTTTTTGTCAAGCGTGTTATGTGTCAAGCTAGGCGATTTGGGGCCGAAGGCAGCCCTGATAGAATTTGTTTTTTAAATACAGACTTTTCTACCTTTGTTTATTGTATGTATGTATGTGCAGGACTTCCAGATGCATTGCCCGGTGCATGAGATAGACATGAAGCTGTCTTCGGTGAAGGACAAGAAGAAGAACCGCTTGCAGCTGTCAACACACTACGCCCACTTCTCGTAAGTCTGCATTGTGGCAGATTCAAAACACCTAAGAAAACAACTGTTCTTTAACCCCTTCACTGCCTGCCCATGTCCACTACGGGTTTCATGATGTCATTTCACAGACTGAGTCTAAAAGGTTTCTTTTAGCCCTTTCGCCCCCAGCCATTTTTTAGCAAAAAATTTCCATTAAACTTACCTGGATAGAGAAAAAAATCTGTCTGTAATATTCAGGATTCCTCTGTGACATATTTAAAGTAAGGCCTATCCCCACCTCCCAAAATGAAGAGAACAGGATCTTTGGATAACAGACCCTGATTTGATACTTTTAGTGACATGGGTGTTAAATCATTGTGGTGCAAAAATGCGACGTTGGCGGTGAAAGGGTTAAATCGCCGCCCGCATGCAAAAGAGACGTAACTCGAAATTGGTCAACTTCGATGTGTTGGACTTACCAGTTGATCTAGACAAGCTGCATCATCTAACAAAGCTGTAAAACAAGAATTTGCAAAGATAAAACACCGATTGTGATGCTAAATTAACACAAAATGACGTAATTTTTCCTGAAATGACCAAAATGTTGAGTTTTCCATTCCTCGTGTGAAGTGACGTCTTTCAACTTACGTCTCTTTTGCATGCAGGCGACGAAATGTCATAAGAATTTTTCTTTGGCAGTGAATGGGATTAAAGTTGAACCAATATTTTCCAAAGTTTTTCTCATAATAAATGTGATTTCATCTTAAATACAATTACAAATGTTATTTTTACCAAACATTTATGCATGCTTGTATGAATTTGAAACGTGTGTACATTGTATATGCATTTGTATTGATTTGTTGCGTTTGTATGCTGAGAGAGAGAGGGAGAGAGAGAGAGAGTGAGTGTTTGTGCGAGCACATATTTGTAAATACATGTGTCTGTGTTTGTGCAGTCTAATCTTTGACAGTGTGCAAGAAGCTCAGTCGTGGAGAATGGCCATCGAAGATGCCATCGCAGAGGGCTTGGCTGATGACAGTGTAAGTAGTTTTGTGTTTGCTGTATGCATGTGTTGTGTTTGCTGTATGCGTGTGTGTGTGTGTGTATCTGTGGTGTGTCGATGGGTGCATGCACCACACACATAATATGTGACATAAAGTGGAGTACACTTAGCACGAAGCCGGGTTGCACGAAATATTGGTTAGCGCAAAAAAACCTGTTTGAACGTACGAAAGTGTTCTTTATTATTACTTAAAAAGATTGTTTTTCTCACAAACGTTTTTTCCCAGCACGACACAAAATGCAGTTAACACACAAACAAAAACTCGGCCAGGTTGCTATTTATCATACTAAAGTTTGTATTGACTGCACAAAAAGAAGCTGGAGCCATCAAATATTTCATTACAAACTTTGCAAAAGCCATCATGAACCTCATCTACTGCACCTTGATTGATGTGCTAGTCAAGAAGTCGGAAAGTATGGAGTGCCATTTCGTATTTCAAATCCTGCACAGTTTGTCGTCTGCAACGCTTCTCTGCTCGTTCAGTTGCTGAACTTCAGTTTCCAATTTGCAATCAAAATACAGTTCACACTAAAACACTGCCATACACATTTTTTAAGCAATTAGTTTGAGCCTTAAACATTTTATTCTCGGACTAAGAAGCATGAGATTATTTCCGATTGCAAGAGCAAACTAAGGCTGGTCAGTAAGTGGAGATGAGGCCTGGTAGACACAGACAGTAGACACTTGTCTTCTTCGCGACAAACCCAGTCGTATCACTGAAACGATCAACTTCAAGCTGCCTCTCATCGGCAGAAATTTGGCAAAACTGGCACAAAACCAATTTTGAAGAAAAAGGCCTAATTTGACATTGCATTCAGCTCTGCAAACGTTCTCCCAGTCAAGTTTCACACTCGAACCAATGAGCACTTTCAATATTCAATGATTTTATGTGTCTGAGCCAGTCAAAAGGCGGTTTGCATTTTATCTCTTCCGGGACCTCCATTATCGAGTCGATGTTATGTCTTGGAAAATCTGACGATGTTTCATCGAAATTCACGAAGAACAGTCTTTGAAGAGGATTAATAATTGATCATCATGATATTTAGTGTTGCTATCTTCCACTTCTTGATAATTGAACAGCTAAGCTCTCTGCAATGGAAGGTATGTACATGCGTCTCCAAGTTAAGGTGGTGCCAACTTAAAGCCAAGTCTCTACCTATCGCTTGTGCAACATGCATGAATAACTAGTTTCACCTGCCTGGTTGGATTCACGTTGTTTGTGACTGCAATTTTGTCGAAAATTCTTATCACGAAATACGGTTAACACACAAACAAATCTTTGTCCTGCGAGTTGTGTGTTAAACGTATTCCACTGTATGTGTGCGCGTGCTAAAGACAATAAGGTAGACAAAATGTGCATAAAAGAATGGAGAGAAAGAAGGCGGATGTACATCTGAAACTTTCTTCATCTTATCTGTCTGTCTTTGCACGTTTGAGGTTTGATGAATATAGATCAGGGCCTGTATTCACGTTGAGATAGCATGAGACTTAGCATGATGCTAACTTAGAAGCTCTTCCAATGTCCTATAGGATTTAATAGGACCTATGAGTTTTTTATTTTGTTTGCTGCATCTTGTATTTTTCTACTGGACCCAAGTAAATTTAAGTAGACTATGTGTGATAGCTGATTTCTGTCTTTGCTTTGCTTTTCTCTCTCTTCTGCTTCTTTTTCTTTGGTCACCCCTTAAAGTGTGTGCATTTACTTCTATGAAAAGAAGCTGGCCACCACCACAGAAGAAGAAGAAGAAGAAGAGCTTCTAAGTTAGCATCATGCTATCTCAACGTGAATACAGGCCCTGGATCCCATAACTGTAACCTATGGACCTCATTATACTCATATTTCCACTTTCTTTTTTTTGGCACATACAAGTGTTTCGATAAAACATGGTCCTAACAATTGTCACTGTTTGTATCTGTATACTTTAATTTCTGGTATAGTGTTCTCATTGGTCATATTCCTTCGCCTAATGTAATTTTAGTGTAACAAAGTTTGGTTGATTGTATTTAACCCCTTGACTGCCAGAGAAAATTAAAGAAAAAATCATTGTGCAAATCACAACATGAAAATGACAACTGATGGAGCCAATCTGGCAAAATGGTCTGGGGGTATAACTCTCTTGACTGTGTTAGAGCAAAAGCCAGAATATTAGAGTTATTCCTCTTCATCTGATGACTTCATCAGTGATGTAATCAAGTCAGTATGTGATACGTTATACGATAACGGCAATCAAGGGGTTAACTCCGTACCGGTGAATTATGTCACTTGAATCACTTTGTTTATTTCCTTTGGAAAGGCGTAAGGGTTTGGGCTTTGGTGGAAAACTTAATTTGGGATTGTTTTGTGAAGTTCTTGAAATGGCAGTTTTTTGGTGTGTGTTTTTTAAAGCATGATGTCATTGTAGATTTGTGGTTTACATTTGTGAAGTCTGTTTGTGGATGTCGCAATCACTTCTAACAATACTTGTATTTGAAATTTTTTTAAATGCGATGTATGACTTTGCATGCAGCATGGCTCAATATTTGGCTCAATGTCGGTAGGTGAGAGTTGTTTGCTGTCTGAACTGTTTCATATCTTCTTTTAACATTGATAGCGATTGTTTAATCGGAGTCTCTGTGGTTCAGTTTCTGCCGGGACACCCTTTGTGCTTTACATATTCTACCCACAAAGCGTTCTCCCCGTTAGGGTAACTCCATTGTATGAAATAACTAGAAATGCATTACGACAATGCCAAACCCGGCCAGAGTTCTTTGCCCCCCCCCCCCCCCCCCCCCCCCCCCCTCCCCCTTCCCAAATCCCACAAAATGCATAAAACCAGCATACTATTATACGTAGCAAGCACACTAACAAATGCATTTGGAAACCTTACTACCTGCCTGTGTAGCTCTTCCCCCCCCCCCCCCCATCCTCCACTTTCCCTGAGCTACTCTACCCCAACTTCCCCTGTCTTGTCAAAGGGACAATACTTTTGAATACTTTTTGTGAAATACCTGAAGTTGTTTCCCTTTGACCATTTTTGCAACATTTGAATGTTAGTGCTTGAACCAAAGAACAAACAGAAGTCAAGTTCAATGTCAGCACAGTTATATTTGTTTACAAAACTGTCCCTGCATCGTGATGCAACACAACACAAAATTTGAAGCGATTCTGTTCACTGGTTTATGAGATACAGCTAGGAAATGAAATATATAGCCCAAAGAAGGACATTTTAGTTTTCAAGGTCAAGGTCAGCAGTCATGAATATCGAAAGGAAGCTTCCTTTTCAAGATGTATGCCCCTCTGCCAAATGTGATCAAAATTTGTCTAGTTTAAAATTTTAAAAAAATCGATACACAAGACAGACAGATACACACCCGTCACAATACCTGTCATCTGGCCGGGTACAAAGAAAGTATCTGAGAAACACATTAAGAAGAAAATGGAAATAGACAAACAAATGAAACAGGCATACTTTTCAGACTGAATATCTCATGAATGCATGTAAATGTTTTGAGGTGAATGATACAGTAGAGTACAGTGTAAGCTAAATAAATTGTTTTGGTGAATGCTATATTTCTTGAGTATAACTTTTGTAAAATGGTTGATAACAAAAAAAATTATACTGTATTTTTCGGATCATTAGGCGCTTGTGTGTACAGACAACCCCCTATTTTATGACCCTCTGTTAAGCGACCACCTCTCATTTGAGACCGGATTTGTTGGCACGGATGCATTTTACTATGTAAACGACCTCTCTTAAACGACTTCCTCTAAAACGCGACTTACGACTGCCATTTTGTTGGTTTTTACGACCGTTGTTGTCGTCTGCATAGACTTCGAGCAAAGGGAAACAACCACGGTCAAGGGCCTGAAAGCGGAGTCGCTTCCCTTGTTGTAGAAAAGATGGCGGAAAGCGTAGGAAAAGCACGAAAACCACTGACTTTGAAAAAGAAAACCACTGACTTTGGATGAGAGTGGAGGTGATTAACAGAAGACAGCGAAGTGAAACTGTAATACATCGATTGCACAATCCTATGGAGTTGGAAAGACCCAAATCCAGTTTTAATATGTCATTGTATGTGTGCATGAAGAAGAGAGTATGAACTGTGCTGAACTTTTTCTTTCTACGGCTGCCAGTGAAAACCTCCGTCATACGACCCCTCCAATTTACGACCAATTTTTGCGGACATTTTGGAAGTCTTAAAATAGAGGTTTGTCTGTATACGGCGAATAGGGAAATTTTCAAGAAAAATCTGAAAAAATTAAAGAAAAAGGTGCCCTCATTTATAAGGCGATACACACCTCACAAAAGAAAGTCAAACTTTGAAGCCCGTATGTGTCGGGTAAATGCTTGCCGACCGCCATTATTCCTGTCATAAACGAGAGTTGGCTCCCTTTTCAAATCATTGAACTTCCGTATGTGCGACTTCCTGTTGTTGTGTTTGGACTTTTGTTGGCAAAAACTGATAGAATTATGCCATTTTAAGCTCATCAGTGATGCTTTTTACATCCAATGAAGGGTTATGGCATCTGTTGGACGGTATCTCGGACAATAATAGGGATTTTGAAGCATTTTAACGTGAGTATTCGTCGTATTGGTGACTTGTTACCACTTTCGATGTCTAGACTCACAGTAGACTGTACTGAGTACGGCAATCGTTGCCTCTCTTCTCACGATTTTGTTCACTAATAGGGCGCCCTTGTTTATTAGGCGCATAGGTCGAAATTGGAGAAAAAGGTATCGCCTTATAACCCGAACATTACGGTAATATTATTTAATGTGTTATATATCACAGAAAAGAAGATACCTTGTAATCTTTTAATTGTACTAGTAATGCCATTTTCATTTTCCTTGTAAAATTCTCTTGTAGATTTCCAGTGAGCTGAACACTTTTACTTCAGTGTGGAGTGAATTTTCTTACAATTTTCTCTTTGAGATAAAGGAGATAAATTCTGTTTTTTAAAACATTGTCAGATTAAAAATCATTATTTGAAACATTTTTCGTTCATATACTATTTCCTTTTCTTTGATGCTGCATTTCTTTTTGCTAATGCTATGCTTGCTTGGTGTAATTGATTGAATTATATACTGTATTTTTCTGACTATAAGGCGATAGTTTTTCACTCCAGAATGCGCCTTTCTTTTCATTTCTTTGCCTATTTCCAATTTTGAACCCAATTCGCCTCTCAGTGATTTTTCTTATTTCTTTAGTTATATATCGATCTTGTTTGAATTTGATTCTGGCAGTATCATTTAGCTAATTAGGGTAATTTATATAGAATTTCTTTGGGCTTGAACTTTTAAGATTATTCATTTATTTGTTTATTTTTCAAGTTGTTTATCTTTTAATAAATCAGTGAACTCATACCGAATCTCGGTGTTTTTTGTGTCTCTGGAAGACATGCTGAAAGACTGACTCTGACACTCTAGTTTTCTAGCTCAACCCGAACCCGAGTCCCGCTCCTGTAGTTTGGGGTTTACGAGGAGTGGGTTACACAAATTGAGTTTAAATTAATTCTAAAGAAAGGCGCTATATAAATACTATGTATTATTATTATTATTATTATTATTATTATTATTATTATTATTATTATAATATGACTAATAATGTAGTAAGAAAATGTAACAAAAATTTGAATTTTGTGTAAAATTTAGAGGCCTTATAATAAGGTGCATCTTATAGTACGGAAAATATGGTATTTATTTGTTTCCTTTTCTTTCAGTTCTACACTTTGTGATGCTCTGTTGTTGTTGCTGGTTTCCTACTAATGTATCATATTATGTTGCACCAATCTATTTTGGCTTCTTCATGTTGTATATCATTGCATCGTAGTAAGCATGCTTTATAGTTATTCAGACCTGCCAACCTTTCTGCTTTGAGCGGAATTTCTTCCGCTTAGACTACATTTCTTCTGCACTTCCGCTCAGACTACATTTCTTCCGCCCTTCCGCTCAAGTCCATAAAATTCTGCTTTCAAAACTTAATTTTTTTTTTTTTTTTGAACACACAAATTCATCGTCTTATATACAGAGCAGCACAGCTGCTGTGCGTATAACCGACTTTCTAGTTTCTGTTTGCGCACTTCTGACAAGATGGTGATTGACACATCGATGTGTGTGAGACTGGGAGAAAAGAAAGAGAATATACCAATATTTCTGCCAAGATTACATGGAAAAGTATCTGTGCATTCAGAGATCAAGAAAGTGCGCATCATGCTAGATGTATAATGTGCTCCCTACACTTAAAAGTCTCCTATGGAGGGTGTCAAAACATCAAATGCCACATTACTTCTCTTCGTCTTATCGAAACTGCAAACTCCCAGACTTCGTCTTCCACCGTTACCGACTTTTTCAAGCCAACGGAAGGAAAGGAGAACAAAGATGAACTTAAACTGATTCATTGTCTTCCTACCAAGTCTTATTATTTAAGTCATCTATGGCACCAACCGTCTTGGTCTGCCCAAATAAAAAGGACAGAGGAACAAACCAAAAGCTTCTATTGTGATAGGAATAGTTGTGACACTTCCAGACAAGACTAGTTTTAAACAAGACAAGTTCACAAGGATGAAAATTGCTTGCTTCAAATTATGTTTACGCGCGAAAAGTAAGAGGCCGCATCAAAATTCCTCTTAGCTCCCCAAATTCCTCTTTCCTGCTACAAATATTCCTCTTTGGTATGTTAGGGGGTTGGCAGGTCTGGTTATTCCTAGAAGATGTTGGGAAAAAAAGATTAACATTTCATTATGTGAATGACATAGTTTTCTACTACTTTGATTGTTATTAACCCTTTCGCCGCCAGCTATTTTTCAGCACCAAAAAATACCATTAAACTTACGTGGGTAGAGAAAAAAAAATCTACAATTTTGTGAATTCCTCTGTGACACGTATACCATTAGGCCTAGTACCTCCCAAAATTAAAAAAATAGGGTCTTCAGATAACAGGCCCTGATTTGATGCTTTTTAATGACATGGGTGTTAAACCATTGTGGTGCAAAAATGTGACGTTGGCGGTGAAAGGGTTAATATGAACGCCATTCACAAAAAGAAATTACAATTAATTAAAGATATAAAGTAGTCTGAGTTTTATTTGAATTGTCACTACCAGTAGTTTTCAGTGGCATTTTTGCACATTCAACTTCAAGCTAATAATCATGGATTTTGTAGGTAGGGATAATTTGAACATATCCTATCCTATATTGGAGAAATAATTTTTCATCAAAGGACATGGAAGCTGCTGTATTTTATGGACTGTCAAACAAAACTTTTTTTCAAACTGAAGCCCTTGTGCCTTATGATATGACTAATGATATATTAAAATAAAATAAAAACTATGAAAAGTGACTTTTAAGTGTTTTATATTTGCTGTTTGCTGTTTTATTGTTTGTCTATGTTGATAAAGGCGCATTTGCCGAAATATCCAATAGTTTTGTTTTGTCTCTTGTGAATAAAATAACGTCACTTTACACTTGTCGTGTAGTTTGTTTGTTGTATGAAAACAACATCAGAATTTTGTTTAAAATTGGCGGGCGAGTGATGGGGGTGCGGGTACGCTTTAACTTATAATATATAATGTGCCTTGTAGCTTGTATAAGATGGTACCTCAATTGTATGCATCATAATAATTTATGTACATTTAGAGATGCATATTCTTTTCATTAAAGGGCCAGCCACACGTCCACTAAAACCGCACGACTGTACGATACGATTCGATCACGTGATCTCAAAGAGCAAATGTGATTTACGCATCAAGATCGCGTGATCGAATCGTATCGTACAGTCGTGCGATTTTAGTGGACGTGTGGCTGGCCCTTAATACACAGAGCAAATAGACTGTGGTGCATTTTGATGTGTGCTGATTTCTTCACCTTTTTGTTCTTTTTGTTGAGTGTAAACTTCTTTAATCTTTGTGTCTATAATTTAATCAATTTTGCTTGTTTAGAATGTAAATGTAAATGTGATTCATATCCTTTTTTCAAGGAATTTAACATGCGTTTTTGTTTGCTATAAACAGAAACTTGCTGTTCCTTAAAGTTCATATTGCTTGTTAGCCAGTAAATCGTTGGTGAAATTCAAAAACCTTGTATCTCGATTTTTTTTGGGGGGTTGAGTTAGATACATAGTCAGCTCTCTAATTTTTCCTGCCACCTTCCACCAAAAGCTCGTAACTCTAACGACTTTCTATTTGGGGTAAATGAGGTTGTGTAAATAGAAGAAAAACTCGTAAGTCCCAAATTCAGACCTACTTAAGGACAAAAACCTTGTATATTCGTTCTTTTCAAGTATATATATTTTTAAAAACATTGTCTAACAAAATGCAGGACTAAACTCGCAATGTCTTGAACAACATATTCATCTTAGTTAATCAATTGTGGTAAGCGTGGTTAATTTTAAAAACAATTTTTTTCTCAAAACTACCAAAATTGAGATGCAAGGTTTCTGAATGTCACCGACAGAATTCTGTTTTGTTTCAGGTGTTAGAAAAGGTCTATGAAAACGAGAGCAACCGCGTGTGTGCTGATTGTGAGGATGATAGTAAGTGTACAAAATGGGAAGTGACTTTTAAGTGTGTGTGTTTGTGTGTGTGTGTGTGTGTGTGTGTGTGTGTGTGTGTGTGTGTGTGTATTTTATACATAAGTATAAACTCTTTGGAGTGCTGGATAAGAGAAAGCTCAGATATTAAAAGCCATGGTCATGAAACAAGTAGATGATTTGTAGAGTAATGAGGTCATATCGCTGTGTGCAAAACATAGAGACGTAAGTCGAAAAAACGTCACTTCACATGGGGAATGGAAAACTCAATATTTCAATCATTTCAGGTCAAACTACATCATTTTTGTTCATTTAGCGTCGCCATTGGTGTTGTATCTTTGCAAATTTGTTTTACAGCTTTGTTAGATGTTGCAGCTTGTTTTGATCTTCTTCTTCTTCTTCTGCGTTCCCAGTGGCCATGTTTAAATCTTTAGTCCAGTCCTGACGTGTCTTGATCAACTGGTAAGTCCAACGCATCAAAGTTGACCAGATTTTAGTTAGTCTCTGTTTTTGCACACGGTGGCATGTAAATATGACTAAAATAGTAATAAAATGTAAAGTATCTTTAAAAGTCAAATCATGTTTTAAATAGCATAGCTAAAGATGATTACGAAATAATAATGCATATGTATCAAGTTCATTCAGACCGTAATATGGAAATGCAAAATAAGAATAAAAGATCTTTATGCAATGTGTTTGTGTGTGTGCGTGTGCGTGTTTGTGTGTGTGTGTGTGTGTGTGTGTGTGTGTGTGTGTGTTTGTGTATGTGTGTGTGTGTGTGTGTGTGTGTGTGTGTGTGTGTGTGTGTGTGTGTGTGTGTGTGTGTGTGTGTGTGTGTGTGCATGTGTGTGTGTGTTTGTGTGTGTGTGTGTGTGTGTGTGTGTGTTTGTGTGTGTGTGTGTGTGTGTGTGTGTGTGTGTGTGTTTGTTCTTGTTATTTTAGATCCTCACTGGGCGTCGATCAACCAGGGCATTGTTCTATGCAAGAAATGTGCAGGTAAGAACAATTCTCTCAATACTGTGCATAAGTTGTAAATGCAATAATTGTTCTTTTTTTCAGACAACTCAAATTTGTTTATCTATGTCATTCTTTTTTTCTGCTTTACAAGACAAAAAAAAAAAGTGGGTTCTGTCAACGCTTTGTTTGATCATAATTACATAGTATTTTCTTATGGTGGTTTATTTAATTTTATAAAATAAGATAATACTCAGTCAATTGAATGAAATAAAACACCCCAGAAAATACGTACATTCTCATCTGTAGTGTGTTTATTATATTGCTTTTTTGTGTTACTTTTGCTGTGTACCTTATAATAAAAATGGTACTGAAAATAAAATCTTGCATTGTTGATTTGGCTTTGTTTTGTTTTGTCAGGAGTTCATCGAATGTTTGACTCCTCGATATCTAAAATACGCTCCCTTCGAATGGACACCAGGGTGTGGACTCCAAGCCTGATTGAGGTCAGTGACCACACCCGTGTGAAGAGTTTCTGTGGAGGTTTTTGAGATCTTCTTCTTCCAATATAGTTGTCAAGGTCAGTTCTGACCATTATTACAACTGAAAAGGGCGAAGAGGTCGAAGAGAGAGAAAAAACAAAAGAAAAGAAGAAAAACAAAAACAAAGGAGAGAGAGAGAGAGAGAGAGAGAGAGAGAGAGAGAGAGAGAGAGAGAGAGAGAGAGAGAGAGAGTTTTGGTGGGTAGACAGCCAGACAACCGGCCAGACTGGGACCGTTCAGCGGAACCCAGCCATGATGCCGGCCCAACCACTAGCCTACCCTAGGGTCTGAAGCTTTTAGTGCTCTGCCAACAGCCTCCAGAGATGCTAAAGGGTATTGAGTTAAAGGCCCCCCACGTCACACGTGTCACATTCCCTCTTATGCTTGGAAGATTTCTTAAGATTTATTACCAGCTATAAGAGGGAAAACACGTGAAAACCGTGATTTTGACACGTGACGTGGTGGGTCTTTAAGTGTTAAGGAAATGCACTAAATAAATTTTCTTCTTCTTCTTCTGTTGGTGGTACAGTGGAACCTCCCTTATAAGACCTTCAAAAATCCTCCAAAATGAGGTCTTAATCTTATAAGGGAGGGGTCTTACAGAGGGAGGTAATTTTAATACTTATAAAGAAGGGCAATGTCTCAGAG
>CM065691.1:18276267-18367513 GCA_017654935.2 Phymorhynchus buccinoides
TTGTATTCGAGGCGAACGCGTTACCTCTGTAATTGAACGTTGCAATATGTACATGTTGTTCTATCAAGTGCTCTCCAAACTTACACTCCTTCTCGCTCACTCCAATCTTCCCATGCCAAACTGTTGAAAGTTCCTAAAGTGAATTTAAAGTCTTTTGGACAACGCAGTTTTAGTTTTTGTGCCCCCACTGTCTGGAACTCCTTGCCTGTTCACCTCCGTCACAATTCAGCACTTCCCGCTTTCAAAACCCAAATGAAAACTCACTTGTTTCAAAGAGCTTTCTCTCTCTAACTTTTCACATTAATTAGATGATGATTGAATGAATGTGTATGTTAGCCCAATTGCGTGTGAATCAGTGAATGTGAGCGCCTTGAGTTTAATTCTAAAGAAAAGCGCTATATAAATACTATGTATTATTATTATACTGATAGGTACTGTGCTTTGGTGTCTGTTACAGGAACTATTGTACCAGAACGGAGGAGACTGTAAGTATACCCTAATGTTAACTCATTCGCATCGCAGTGATTTTGAATTATTCAGAAAACTCACAAATCACTCCAGCCATTCACGCAAACAAAACATACATAAACAAAAGGAGAAATGAAGGAAGATTACAGGTTTTAAGTTCAGGTTTAGACATAGGGAAGTGGTAGATCAGACTTTTTTACATATAGACTTTATACAGAAAAACTCCCTACAGCAATTAGTTCCCCACTTCAAACCACTGCAAATGCAAAGTAAGAGGAAAAAGTGTGGTCTAAGGGAGCGAAGCGAGTTTAGAAGTGACCAAAGTGTGGTGTGCACACTGATTTACTTCCCTTGAAACAAATTTCTTCAAATTGACAGCTTTATATTAATTCCGGCCATATTGCTGGTACCCACGTGTCGTCATATCCGGCCACAAGGAGCGCCATATTATGGGAGACCGCCATCTTAGTCCTTACTTTTTTTTGAAAAATGCCAGATCGATGCTGCGTATTTGGCTGTTGCAATTCGAAACTTATCTAAACTGTATTTATAACATCTGGATGTTTTCTTTACACATTTAGATAACATTTTCACTTTGTTTACACACAAATAAGGACTAAGATGGCGACCCTTCCGTTGGAATGGTCGAGATGCGCACGCAGGTGGGTTGGAGCCATATGGGTGGAACGACTTGAATGAGTTAAGCAACATTGTTTATGGATAGCGATCCTGCACACAACAGTATTAATATTGGCGAATAAGGCTCTTCTCTTGTTGTATGTGTGTAGTTCACTCACAGCCGTAGATTCCTGTCGTGTTTCAAGGTTCAGTTACTCAGATGCATTTAGAGAATCTTTTTGATCTTCATCTGAATCTGGCTGTGTTGTTTTATCACTGGTGTGTTAGAGAGAGAGAGAGAGAGAGAGAGAGAGAGAGAGAGAGAGAGAGAGCAATGGTTGCTATTGTTCATTCCTTTAAAGGTTTTACTGAAAAAGCACACAACAAAAACAGCCCCAAAGCAATAAAATTAAAAAAAGACACCACATGCACGCATGCATTCACATACACACACACAGACAGTCAGACAGACAGACAGACACACACACACACACACACACTCACACACACACACACACACACACACACACACACACACACACACACACACACACACACACACTCACACTCTCTCACACACACACACACTCTCTCTCTCTCTCTCTCTCTCTCTCTCTCTCTCTCTCTCTCTCTCTCTCTCTCTCTAACACACACACACACCTCTATGGATAGCTTCATGTTTTTTTGTATTTGGCAACATCTGAAGACGGCCATGTTTTATGTGTATTTTTCAGGTAGCAGTACAGAGGAAGGAAACAGCAATGTTGAGGTGAGTACGGAGAAAGTGCTGAAGATGCCAAGCTGCGAGAATTGAGAGAGAAGAGAAGAGTTTTTTGTTGTTTTTCTTTCCAAAATCCTACAGATCCACACACGTTTGATTTTATATTCACTTTCCGTTTCCATTACTCCTATCTCCTCTGCTTTCTAACTTCTTGTCTTCTTACTACCCCCCAAAGTGCAGCAGAATCTTCAGCCTGATGAAGTTGGCTGCCTAAGGCAAAGAAGAAGTGAGAGAGGCAGAGGCGTAAATTGTGAGGAGTAAGAGAGAGGGAGAGAAGAAGGATCTGTGAGGAAGGGAGGAGGAGGGAAAGGGGTAAAATACAGTGAGAGAATGAGATGGTCAAAGAGTGTTAGTATGGATAAAGTGATGGTTTGAATACCTTTCCACATGCATATGATATATGATTTGTTGGCAGGTTCTTATTTTTCATGTGAATATGTCTTTATATCTATAAGCATGTGAATGGGGCATGTTTAAAAAAAAAAATTATTAGACAGGTGTGATACTTTTCAGCAAATTGAATTATCTGAATTCAGAGAAAAGTGAATATACAAAAGGAAATGTCAGAGGGGATTTTAAGCTTGAGGAGATACTGCCCCCCCCCCCATTTAATTTTTTTAATTTTATTTATCGTAAAAATGCGGAAGCCGCAACTTTTTTTCCTCAACTTTGGCCCTGCGGCTTATAGACAAGTGCAGTCTGTGGATTTTTTTGTTCCATTCTACATTTATCAGTATGATTAAATCTGTTTCTGACCACATTCTTCAGCCTATTTTGAGCTTCTTTAGACTCAAAACTGGTTTTGGTAATCAATAGATTAAAATCTCATGTTTAAAGTGTCTGAGAACATTAAATACTCGTGTTCTGATAGTAGAATTTCTATATTTGTGCTGGTTTGTGCACATGCAATTTTCTCTGCGGCTTATATGTGAATAAATACCTAATATCGTCGGTGAAAGTCAGAAACCTCGTAACTCGATTTGTTTTGGGTTTTGAGTTAGATACATAGTCAGCTCTCTATTTTTTCCTGCCACCTTCCACCAAAAGATTGTATCTCTAGCGACTTTCTATCTTGGGTAAATGAGGTTGTGAAAATAGAATTATTTTCAGAGAAAAATCCTTTTCCTGCTGTGCCATGCCTGTTATAGTCGAAATACATGTTACTATTTTTCGCTTTTCCGCCACAGCAACACTGATATGTTAGTAATAATATGACCTGCCTATCACTGTGTTGCCATGAGGAAAGAGCGAAAAATAGCAACATGTTTTGTGACCATTTGACCAATTCTTCTTCTTCTGCATTCCCAGGCCATATGGCCATAATAGATAAGGTACGTATGTGTCCGGTTTTCAGTTTTCACTGGTCTCCCCGCTGCGTACAGCCGACACATTCAAATTTCGGAGGAGCTCAAAGGAGAACAAAATTAGGAATATATTTTTTTAAAGGCATGAGAATGGACCAATAAGTCAGAAAGATAGAAGATGATAGAAAGCAAAGGGAAAAGGCAGAGTCAAAGAGAGTGGCAGATTAGAGGAAGTTACAAGCACAGAACTTCAAGAAGGTGGGGGAACTATTTTTATGAAAGACCCCCCCCCCCAGTATCCCCTCAGGGAGAGACTCATTGAGGGGGTGGGGTCATCCAGCTCCCCGTATGGAGGCACGAGGCATCCACCCACTGCCCCACTTCAGTTAGTTAGTTAGGTACATCATAGTCACAGAGGCGTCTCTCTGAAATTCTGGTTGCTCCCACCTGGAGCGATTTTTGTGTGACTGATGAGGAAGGAAGGGAGGGGGGTAAATTTTGACCAAATGACAACTTTTTCGTTGCCACTGGGTTTAACGTGTGCTAAAAGTGCATGAGCACACGGGACCTCGGTTTATCGTCATCGGAAAGACTCACGTTCAGACCGCAAGGCCTAGTGCAAAATTAGAGAAAAAATCCCCTGTACCCAGGTTCAAACTCGGGTTTACTTGACACGAAGCGAACGCGCTACCACTGTGCCACTCTACACTCTAGACCAATGATGATGCTGTGTTTCATGTCCATGGTGTAGAGTGGCACAGTGGTAGCACGTTCGCTTCGTGTCAAGTAAACCCGAGTTCGAACCTGGGTACAGGGGATTTTTTCCTCTCACTTTGCACTAGGCCTTACGGTCTGAACATGGAGTCTTTCGGATGAGACGATAAACCGAGGTCCCGTGTGCCCATGCACTTAGCATACGTTAAACCCAGTGGCAACGAAAAAGTTGTCATTTGGTCAAAATTTACACACACCCTTTCCTTCCTCATCAGTCACACATAAATCGCATGCCAAAAAACACACCAAAAAATTGGGTGGTGCGCCTCTGGCTGCGACGCGCTCTCCAGGTGGGAGCAACCCGAATTTCACAGAGACGCCTCTGTGACTATAAAGTACCTAATACCTACCTAAATAATACCTAATACCTATTACACAGGGTCGACTCAGAGAGGACGTCAGACTTCAGGGATACTTATCCAAAACGGGTCCTGTGGGCAGGAGTGAGTAGTTTTTATTCTTTTTATATCCATTTCTCATATCTGTTGTATTGTTCTTTCAGCACAAAATTGTGACAGTGCATGGGAAAACCAGACATTATGGAATTTTGGCATAAATTGAGATTTAAAGTTTTCATTGTGGAGCAAAGATTCGTTGTTAATACACAGAAAACCGAATTGAGCTATCTTGTCTAGTTTTTATTTTATAATTATTTGAAGTTTGGCATTCGAAATAGATCACTTGAAGAAATTGGGCATAGAAGATACAACTTTGCCTCTTTGTTTCTATTGATTTGATTTAGAAAACAATCAAATAAACAAAGAAATCATTCAAAATTGTCTTTTATGTTGTGGATACTGGTAGAACACATAAAAATAGACATAAATTAGCCCTAAATAGAAAATTTATATTTTGGAGGTTGTTGACTATTTTTGGCTTTTGCTAAAAACATTCTGAGCGACTTATGTAGGTTTTACCCATGCACCATCAACTTATGAACAAGCTGTCGTTTCCTATCTGAACAGACTCGTTGATGTGATGCACGATGTTTGAATAAAATGGCGTAAGAGTCATGAGTTATGAAAAAATTGCAAACAAGATTACTCAATTCTCCCATTCACACCCACCCATGCCCTTCCTATCACCCCTCTCTCTCTTTTTGCCACAAGGCTGAGTGTAAAAAAGTGTATTTATCTCATTACCCTTGTATAAATAAAATTTCGTTCGTTCATTTATTTAATTGCTTCTTATAATTTATTTTCTGGTCACGGTGTTTGACATGCTTTTATGTTGGAACTGTAGTCTGATAATCAGGCAGTGAAAATGGTGACGCACCATTTAAAGTGAACGATAGCTGCTCATTCTGCCATGATTGTGGGGCTTTTTTTTTAATGTGTGTGTGTGTGTTTTTTAAGGATGAGTACTTGTCTTTTGTAGCATTTCAATGATTTAGCTATTATTTTGTTGAAGTCAAAGTCAAAGTCAAAGATACTTTATTATCACGTTAGGTTAAATTACAGAGTGGTCTCGTACTGTAAGCACAATGCAAGCAAGGAAACACATTTGCATACATTCAAAATAGAAACAAAGCTAAAGAAAAATGGACAACGAATCATGCTTCGCAAGAAGTTGGACATAGTTAGGGTGCTTCAGACTATCATATGCTTTTCTGTGTGTGATAGTTTGCGCTTGTGCTTTTCTTTTTTTTTAGTTGTTGTTGCACGTGATTATCGTTTCTACATGTTAGCCTATAGAAGCTTGTGTGGTCAGCTAAAGTAAACAAAACAAAATATATATATATTGCCTTTTTTTTCAGCCTTTGATCAGAGATGGTGTGTTCTGGAGCATGGTGCCTTGACCTACTATTTGAACGAGAAAGTAAGCACTGAACATTTCTGAAATATATCCCTTAATTGAATTGATGAACAAGTCTGTGGCAATTTCATCTTTAGTTACCTTTACTGCTGCTTTTTGTTTGTTGTTTTGGTGGGGGGTTTTTAATTGATGTTATTGTTCTCAGACTTCTTGTTCCTTTCTTTTGTACACACATATGGCAAGACTACTTCTTGTCAGGTAGACATGTGCCGCTGTAGTAAATCTAAAATGCAAACAT
The DNA here is from genome assembly GCA_017654935.2 of Phymorhynchus buccinoides. Classification (NCBI taxonomy): domain Eukaryota; kingdom Metazoa; phylum Mollusca; class Gastropoda; order Neogastropoda; family Raphitomidae; genus Phymorhynchus; species Phymorhynchus buccinoides. Next base: position 18,282,266 of record CM065691.1, read on the forward strand.
GCTGGGGAGTTCATGACAGTTCCATGCAAACTGCGCAATTATACATGGGTGCAACAAAGAAGTATACAAGGATTTTCCTGTTTTTGAATTTCCCCTAGATGCGGAATTTCCTTTTTTCTAAATTTGTCTAACAAGACTTTGTGTGTTTACTGTATTTTTCATACGGAACTTATGCGTCTAATGTGAACACGGCCTACTTCTTGTTGGTAGCTGTAGTAAATGCAAACATGCTGGCCTTTCAGGTCAGGACAGTTCCATGCAAACTGAGTTATGTGATATAGGGCCAGGAGCCATTGGAATGAAGACAAGGAAGATTTGCACGTTGAATTCCTGTTTATTACATTTGTTTGTGTTTGTGTCTTGTTTCATTTTAGCTTGCGGTGGATCACTGCATGTTTAAATTAAAGTTAGATTGAAATTGGACCTAAGTTGAAACTACATGGATGCTCCTTCTAGCAGGATTTTTAAATTGCCTAGAGCCGCTGTCGCCGGATTATGAGAATTTGAGAAACAACGATTTTCTTACACACACATACACAAACTTGTACAAGTAAAAAGGGCCTATATAAGCATTTGCTATATTCAAAGGAATGTAGTACTTGTACTAGTCTAGAGGGGTGAAAAAAGAGCAGTAAATGTGTGTGTGTGCGCTGCTCCTGCACTCCGCCGGGGCCGCCCCCTTGCAGGATTTTTGGAATTTCCCAGGAGCACCCACGAAACTACTTCCCTGCTTTTGTTTGCCCTAAAAAATAATCCTCTCTCCATGCCCTTCATTTCTTAATCATCATTTAGTTTTTACTTTGCAGTAAAATGAATGCTTGGTCTTCTTCTCATATGGCAAAAAAAATGACGTATCAGAAAGGAACATGCTTTGCTATCTTCTTATTCATTTATCTAATGGAAAAGAACTTTAAAAAGGCAATTATACACAATTGGCAGTTAGAAAGTTTTTTGTAAGTGGTGTTTGTTCGCTTCATTTTGGTACAGAATGCAAATCCTTTAAAGCTGCAGGTAAGTTGTGAAAAGCTTTGTAATTGATATGTCATGCTTTTTCCCTTTTCTACTACGTATTTGTTTCTACCTAAAAATAAAAGAAGAATATTCTCGTTATTAATAGGGGCTTCATTGTAAGAGTTTATGTAATCTCGGAAAGGAATAATGAGATTTTAGTATCCTTTGTGTATAATTTATCAGCAGTATTTGTTATCCATATAAGCTGAGTTAATCTATCAATTGAAAGATCTCTTTTTATCTCTGGGCTTCTTTCTATCATTAATTTATCTCCTTCACGTGGATAAATGTGACTATGACTATCTAATCAATCATAAAAACACATTCAAGTGAGAGTTGGTGTTTTGTTATTTTTGTCATTAAAAGAACAGAGTTGTAATGAAATAAAGGCAGCTAACAAATTTGTGACGGTAACATTCTCTAGATATGTATTTTCTGTTTGGTGTCACACTAGCTCACTCCTTTATTGAATGGAAGGGATGGATTGAAATGTCATTGTATCGGATGAAAGGAAATGTATTGCACACATGGCAGCTTGTGTGTTTATATTTTGCATCTTCTGAACAAATGAAGGTGGACCATTTCTTTGTTGTTTTCTCTCTAATTTCCTGTAAATGTGTGATAATTTTCAGTCCTTGTTTAATTCTAAGGACTCTGCCCGTAATTTATCAGTCTCCTTTATGCACTGATTTATTTTTGAATGCTTAATTCTTGTTTATTTCTTTATTTGATCGAAATGAAGGATGGAATTGGTCTTTGTTTTGTTTCTATCCCATTTTCTTTGAAAAAATAAATGCATGAAAAATCTGGCTTATATTGAAAAAGGAACTTCGTTTCTCAGCTTTTTATTTTAGGCATCTGCTCCTTTTCGGGCATTTGAGGGGGGGGGGGGGGGGGATAGGATGGGTAGATAAATTGGAATGGGATTAAAATATAATCAATAATATAATAATACGGTTTATATAGCGCTTTACCTCAGATGAGCCCAAAGCGCTTTACAATCAATGATTCATCAACAGACAACAAAAACAGCATTAACCAGCAACAGCGCATATACAAAGCAACTCTCTCTCTCTCACTTTTGCACGCACATCACGCACGCTGACGCACACGCACGCGCACGCACGCACGCATCAGCTTTATCTCCCCCTTTACTCCATCAATTAAACACAGCAAACACCATTTCTTTCAACTTTATTCCCCCTTTACTCCATCAAACAAACAGCAAACACCATAATGAATCAACTTTCTCTCCCCCTTTACTTCAAACAAACACAGCAAACACCATAATGAATCAACTTTAATCTCCCCCTTTACTCAAACAAACACAGCAAACACCATAATGAATCAACTTTATCTCCCCCTTTACTCCACCAAACAAACACAGCAAACACCATAATGAATCAACTTTATCTCCCCCTTTACTCCATTTTAAACACAGCAAACACCATAATGAATCAACTTTCTCTCCCCCTTTACTCCACCAATTAAACACAGCAAACACCATAATGAATCAACTTTATCTCCCCCTTTACTCCACCAAACAAACACAGCAAACACCATAATGAATCAACTTTATCTCCCCCTTTACTGCAAACACCATAATGAATCAACTTTATCTCCCCCTTTACTCCATCAAACAAACACAGCAAACACCATAATGAATCAACTTTATCTCCCCCTTTACTCCACCAAACAAACACAGCAAACACCATAATGAATCAACTTTATCTCCCCCTTTACTCCACCAATTAAACACAGCAAACACCATAATGAATCAACTTTTCTCCCCCTTTACTCCATCAAACAAACACAGCAAACACCATAATGAATCAACTTTCTCTCCCCCTTTACTCCACCAAACAAACACAGCAAACACCATAATGAATCAACTTTATCTCCCCCTTTACTCCACCAAATTAAACACAGCAAACACCATAATGAATCAACTTTATTTCCCCCTTTACTGGCAAACACAGTAAACACCATAATGAATCAACTTTATCTCCCCCTTTACTCCATCAATCAAACACAGTAAACACCATAATGAATCAACTTTATCTCCCCTTTACTCCATCAATTAAACACAGTAAACACCATAATGAATCAACTTTATCTCCCCCTTTACTCCACCAATTAAACACAGTAAACACCATAATGAATCAACTTAATCTCCCCCTTTACTCCATCAAACAAACACAGTAAACACCATAATGAATCAACTTTATCTCCCCCTTTACTCCATCAAACAAACACAGTAAACACCATAATGAATCAACTTTATCTCCCCCTTTACTCCATCAATTAAACACAGTAAACACCATAATGAATCAACTTTATCTCCCCCTTTACTCCATCAATCAAACACAGCAAACACCATAATGAATCAACTTTATCTCCCCCTTTACTCCATCAATTAAACACAGTAAACACCATAATGAATCAACTTTATCTCCCCCTTTACTCCATCAATTAAACACAGTAAACACCATAATGAATCAACTTTATCTCCCCCTTTACTCCATCAATTAAACACAGCAAACACCATAATGAATCAACTTTATCTCCCCCTTTACTCCATCAATTAAACACAGTAAACACCATAATGAATCAACTTTATCTCCCCCTTTACTCCATCAATTAAACACAGTAAACACCATAATGAATCAACTTTATCTCCCCCTTTACTCCATCAATTAAACACAGTAAACACCATAATGAATCAACTTTATCTCCCCCTTTACTCCATCAATTAAACACAGTAAACACCATAATGAATCAACTTTATCTCCCCCTTTACTCCATCAAACAAACACAGTAAACACCATAATGAATCAACTTTATCCCCCCCTTTACTCCATCAAACAAACACAGTAAACACCATAATGAATCAACTTTATCTCCCCCTTTACTCCATCAAACAAACACAGTAAACACCATAATGAATCAACTTTATCTCCCCCTTTACTCCATCAATCAAACACAGTAAACACCATAATGAATCAACTTTATCTCCCCCTTTACTCCATCAAACAAACACAGTAAACACCATAATGAATCAACTTTATCTCCCCCTTTACTCCATCAATTAAACACAGTAAACACCATAATGAATCAACTTTATCTCCCCCTTTACTCCATCAATTAAACACAGTAAACACCATAATGAATCAACTTTATCTCCCCCTTTACTCCATCAATTAAACACAGCAAACACCATAATGAATCAACTTTATCTCCCCCTTTACTCCATCAATTAAACACAGTAAACACCATAATGAATCAACTTTATCTCCCCTTTACTCCATCAATTAAACACAGTAAACACCATAATGAATCAACTTTATCTCCCCCTTTACTCCATCAATTAAACACAGCAAACACCATAATGAATCAACTTTATCTCCCCCTTTACTCCATCAATTAAACACAGTAAACACCATAATGAATCAACTTTATCTCCCCCTTTACTCCATCAATTAAACACAGTAAACACCATAATGAATCAACTTTATCTCCCCCTTTACTCCATCAATCAAACACAGTAAACACCATAATGAATCAACTTTATCTCCCCCTTTACTCCATCAATTAAACACAGTAAACACCATACTGAATCAACTTTATCTCCCCCTTTACTCCATCAATTAAACACAGTAAACACCATAATGAATCAACTTTATCTCCCCCTTTACTCCATCAATTAAACACAGTAAACACCATAATGAATCAACTTTATCTCCCCCTTTACTCCACCAAACAAACACAGTAAACACCATAATGAATCAACTTTATCTCCCCCTTTACTCCACCAAACAAACACAGTAAACACCATAATGAATCAACTTTATCTCCCCCTTTACTCCATCAACAAACACAGTAAACACCATAATGAATCAACTTTATCTCCCCCTTTACTCCATCAATTAAACACAGCAAACACCATACTGAATCAACTTTATCTCCCCCTTTACTCCATCAATTAAACACAGTAAACACCATAATGGATCAACTTTATCTCCCCCTTTACTCCACCAAACAAACACAGCAAACACCATAATGAATCAACTTAATATATTAGGAATTAACACTCATCTAATTGACCTGATTTAGGCTGTGTTTGAAAATAACATTTTCTTGAGGCCACAAAAGCTGTGTGAATGTTCATCTTTTAACAGACTTATGTTGTGTTAATACGGATGCCAAGTCTTGTTTGCCCCTAATCTTCATCAGGGGCTTCTGTAGTCTTTGACACGATTTTCTCTGTGTTTCTTGGGCATCTGTGGTTGTCTTCAAAGTTCTCTAGACATTGTCCTCTCAAATTGAACATTAAAAGAAAGACATCGTTTATCTTTTATATTTAGATTTTGGTGTCTCACCCTTAGCAGTTACTTAAATGGATAGAATGAGAGTAAAACAGTAAACGTTGTGGAAAAAGTAAACCCCTTAGGGACACCGGGGGGTCTTTTGTATAAATAGTTCCCCCACCTTCTGGGTGCTTGTAACTTCCTCTAATCTGTTACTATCTTTGACTGCCTTTTCCCTTTGCTTACTGTCATCTGCTGTCTTTCTGTCTAACCGGTCCATTCTCCTGCCTTTTTTTCAAGAAACATTTTCAAAAAGATTTCCTCCAGCTGAAGTCGAACTTGCTGGGCCTAATTAAGAAATGGCGCATAACGCGAGCATGACACATCTGCGCTCATAATTGCCAGGAAGCTGTCTGAGCGATTGAAGAAGAAGAAGTAAACACATGATGAAGTGTTCAGCTAACAGGGATAAAGACCTTTTTTGGTTCAAGTTTTAGACTTCACAGTAATTTTGGAATTGGGAAGATTGAGTTATGATCAGTATAACGGTTTTGGGAATGTTATCTAATTTACAAGTAACAATAAAGCTACATGGTTATAGGTAGTTCACCTTCTGGTTTATATTATGGATAGTTTTGCTAATTTGGCTTATTTTGTGTTTATATAAAAACAAAACAATCTAAGCTTTAAATGAATCTGTGGCACATTAATCATGAATTTATATCTTTGCATCAGTTTTGGAACCCATCTTAGTGCCAACAGTCCTGAAGATTGTGGACTAGGCATTTTTACAACTAATTATTTTTAATGTAATTTTTCCAGAGTGTTTATTTGTTTAAAACCCTTTCACCGCCAATGTCACATTAATGCACCACAATGGTTCAACACCCACGTCACTAAAAGGCATCAAGCCAGGGCCTGTTATCCAAAGACCCTACTTTCTTAATTTTGGGAGGTAAGGATAGGCCTAATGTTATACATGTCACAGAGGAATTCCCAATATTGCAGATTTGTTGGTTCTCTACCCAGTTAAATTTCATGATATGTTTTGGCTGAAAATGGCTGGCGGCGAAAGGGTTAACACAAATAATGGTTAACACACAAAAAATCTTTGTCCCCTGAATTTCGTGTTAAGAGTACTCCACTGTATTTAGTTTTTTTGTTCAGAATATTTATGTGCTTTGTGTTATTAACTAAGCCAAGGAGTAGTGATTTTTTGTGTGTGTGTGTGCGTGTGAAATAAAATGAATAACGTTCTTCCCTCTACTGTGTTCAGAGCACCACAGCCAAAGACTCCATTGACAGGAAAGCCATTTTCTGCCTGCAAGAGATGTCCTCTGAGAGGTTAGTAGGAAATGTTGGTTTTAGATTAATTTGAAGTACGAGTTATTTATTTATGCTGCTGGTGGTTAATATATTTTGTAAAAGAATGATATCAGGCATGGAATAAGCATAACATCATGGCGGGAAAAACCGAAAAAAGTGTGAAGGGTTTTATCTCTTTGCCAGTGGATGTGATAGTTTATAGTATTTGTGTGTGTGTGTGTGTGTGTGTGTGTGTGTGTGTGTGTGTGTGTGTGTGTGTGTGACAGAGAGAGAGGGAGAGAGAGAGGTAGAGAGAGGGGGGAGAGAGAGAGAAGGGGAGAGAGAGAAGGGGAGAGAGAGAGGGAGAGAGAGAGGGAGAGAGAGAAGGGGAGAGAGAGTAAGTGTGTGCATTGATATTTAGCTCTTTGCCAACTTGCTTTTCAGTTATTAGCATGAGTGTACAGAGTGTACACATTTGTTTCACTTTATTTCAGGCAGGGGAACGTGTTCGAAATCAGCACGTCCAAGTCCGGGAACAGAGTGTACACATTTGCGGCGGAAAGTCCAGGTGAAAGGGGCATGTGGATGAGAACATTGGGAAAGGTGAGTCTTGAAACGCTCTGGAGACCTCAATTTGTTTGTTTTTTTATTATTGGTTTTTAGTTCATTTTCCTTTCCTGCTGCATCATTATAGCAATGCTTAAACCCACAGCCGGCATATATGAAGCTTTCACGCGAGGAGCGCATCATCATTTCAATCGCTGCTCGCGACAGAGACGGTTCAACCGTTCTTTTTTCCCTGTTGCCCGAGCCACTGCGAGGCAGAACTTCGCAGCGACTAGCCTAGCAGTCTAGACCCAATCCCTGGGATCGGTTGTTATGCCTTTAAGTATCCAGATGGATAGCACAATGTAAAAGATTCAGATTCAATGTTTTAGCCTTCACATATCGGACTTGCCATTTTCTAGGCACTACAAGACACTTCGCGTTATAAGACAGATGGGTCAGCGAAACAAAAATTATTTCTTTTGTTGTGATTTTGGAAGGTATTTTGCGAGTGAGGGGGACTCTGAAGCCGCCATGGCCGAGTGGTTTGAGTGCGACAGGTTTGCGAGTGTGGGGCTCAAATCTTGCCCTGGGAAAGACACTTTACTCTTATTTCCTCACTCCACCCAGGTGTGAATGGGGTACCTAGCGTCAGAAAATTTCAAAAAGTCCTTCACATGAGACATAAACCGAGGTTCTGTGTGCTAATGCATGCACAAGATCTGCGCGCACGTTAAAGCTGATTCCACTGTTTGGTAAGTGTAGGCCGTGTACTGCCGGCGGAATGGATAACAGGTATTCACATACTAACATAGCATGCTTGAGAATAGAAATGACCACTAGGACCAGTTAAAACACAAAAAAACTCTCAATTAGTGGCTGGTTGATTAAGGTCCCTTTTATTAGAAACAAAACAAACGTTTCTGGCCATAAGTCCGTCTTCAGTGTTTGACGACAAGAAGGTAGCAAAATAGGAAAGGAAACACCTATGACGGGCTTATGGCCAGAAACGTTTGTTTTGTTTCTAATAAAATGGACCTTAGTCAACCAGCCTCTAATTGAGTGTTTTTTTGTGTTTTAACATAGCATGCCAAAAAAAAAAAAAAAAAAAAAAGAAAAGATGGTGCTGTACTTGTGGCAAGATGCTCCCCATGTGGGAGCAGCCCTAATTTCAGAAAGACGAGTCTCTGTTACTAGTAAAGAATACCAATGCCGATACATATTTTCTGATTTGTCTGTCTAGGATATGCTTTTGCTTTAATTAATGTGATAATGGGTGCAGGTTAGACGTAGTGGTGTGTGTTTGTTTCAGTTGATTTCCCCAGTGGCAGTGATGGAGCATGTGGGAATGATGGACTTCAGTTTGGCAGCGCTGGTCTACATGAGAGAGAGTGTGTCAGAGGTACGGTGCATTTCTTACCTCCATACCCCCTCTACCGTCTGTCTGTCTCTCTCTCTCTCTCTCTCTTTGTCACGCACACTCATTCATAGATGCACACACAATCTCCTGGTCTTCTTGTCTGTTTGTTTGTTTGTTTTTCTGTGTCTTCAGGCTGAGTCTATCTGTCTGATATGCTTGTCACTTTCTTTCTCTCTTTGGTTGAGTATTGCGTTTCATATACATCAGCTCTAAAGGTTTACTGCTTTTGCAAACTTTGAAATGAAAAAAAAGCGAATCCAAAACATTTCAAGTAATGACATCTATGAGGCTGGTATGAATGGTTTCAGAATTTGTTTGAAAAAAATAATGTAGTTTGTGTGTGTGTGCGCCGCACACACACATACCTGTACGCTTGCACATTGGAGCTCTGTCAGTTGAATAAAATAAACTTGTTGACTATTACAGGACTGGCGTCAAACCTGGCTGATGCTAAGCTGGAGACTACTGTACTTCATGAATAAGGTGGGTCTGTGTGGTCACTGTTAACTGTAATGGCTGTATGAATTTTTTATTTTATTTTTTTAATATTTTTTTGTTGCTGTCCCATCTTCTGGGCCGTACAGTGGCGTTGCTCCCACGCCGCTCATCTCGAATCCCAATTCGCAGCCACACCCCGGCTTGTTCAGGTCGCAGAATCCGAGACCAGCAGTTCAAGGGGAGCGAATCTATGTTAGGCCGTCAGGAGGCAACCAACCGAGGAGACACTGCACTGCTGCTGAGTCACTTCGGTGGAGTTCAGTGGAGCCTATTCAGGACACCACCTGCTAAGCCCCCTACTGACAACACTATTCTCTTAGTCGCAGAGCCAGCGTGAGTGAGGTCCTCCTCCGAGGGGTAATGCTTTGCGCTGGTCTGTCTCATCCCTGTCTTTATGGACAACTAATTGAATCTCCCATGTTTCTTGTATTGGCCACTGCAACTAGGGTTATTAATGCCCTTGACAGCAAGAGTTAAGCCCTTGTTGGTCAGTATCCAAAAGGGCATTCACTCTTGCAAAAGGCAGCCATTTAGTGGCCTCAAATAGGGTTATTGGCGAGAGTTACTCCCTTGTTTGGTCAGTACTGAAGCATCTACCAAGGGCATTCACTCTTGCAAAAGGTGGTCATTGCAGTGGCCAATTGTAAAGACAACTTCCTTGCTCACTAAGTCTGAGAGCTTAAAATTCGCCTGAATCGTTAAAACTTTGTGTGCTTGTGCACATTTGAATGCTAGATTCTTTGGAATTGTTAAAAATGTTTGTGTACTTGTGTGTGTGTGTATGTGTGCTTGAATCTCCTATCGTTATGTGAGGTTATATGCGTTGTTCCTTAATTTCTCTTTGGACAAAGTGTTCTGTCATACTGAGCATTGAACGGCTAGCGCTTATGTATTCTCTTTACCATTATTGCATCCTTCTCTTTCCAGGATTTGAAATTAGACCACATTGATCTGAGAAAAGCCACGCAAATCAGTAAGTGTATGTTTTTTATGCAATAAAATTTCATACACAATTTTAATTTTTGTTAAATGATGTGTTTAATATAAATTTGACCAACTTTCATCATAAATTGAAAAAAAAGAGAAAAAAATTCACAAAGGAATTGAGAGCTTACAAAGTACCATATTTTATTAACTACAAGGCGCACCTGATTATAAGGCGCACCCCCCAAATTTTACACAAAATTCAGATTTTGTTATAGTTTCTTACTATATTATCAGTCACATTATAAGGCGCAGGGGTCTCAGTCTAGGAAAAAAGTATCTCCTTATAGTCCGTAAAATACAGTAATACAATAGGGTCTCTCTTTTTGTATTAAATAAATTAAAGTTCTTATTGTCGACTGTTAGGTCTTTTTTTTGTTTGCTGTCCCATCTTCTGGGCTGTACAGTGGCGTTGCTCCCACGCTGCTCATTCTGAATCCCAATTCGCAGCTACACCCCGGCTTGTTCAGGTCACAGAATCCGAGACCGGCAGTCCAAGGGGAGCGAATCTATGTTAGGCCGTCAGGAGGCAACCAGCCGAGGAGACACTGCACTGCTGCTGAGTCACTGCGGTGGAGTTCAGTGGAGCCTGTTCAGGACACCACCTACTGAGCCCCCTACTGACGACACTATTCTCTTAGTTGCGGAGCCAGTGTGAGTGAGGTCCTCCTCTGAAGGCGCCACCACGACCGTCCACCGACAGCTCCCCAGAACACACTGATCCCCATGACTTTGACCCGAACGCACCAAGGCATAGACTGGACTGTTAACAGTCTTGGCCTCAAGAGTAATTAAGAACTCTCTGATGTGTTTCCAGCACCTGTTAATTTTAGACATGGTTTTTTTATCAACTCTTTCTGACACGTTTAGTTGGGACACAGCAAGTTACTCTTGCCCTGTGATGTAGAAGGGCTACAGAAGTGTGTTACTGCAATCAAACAAGCCCTCCGAGCCAGTCGATTCTCAGCATTAACAGTTTTAATGCATCAGTTTATCTTGATAAAGGCTGATATGTATGGATGTGCATTGTCTTTCTATACTAAAAGCTATTGAGGCCTTTATGTTATATGATTCATTTCTGTAGTGAAAGTTGTTACAAACTGGGAAAAAAAAGGTAATAGAACAGCGTGACCAGAACATTTTGTAGCTAGTGTTGTTCTATGTTTGTTGTTGTTGTTTTACCCTGGCTTAAAGACCCCAGGGATCATCCCAACAGCCGAAGCAATTGAACACCATGGTACAAATGCACCAGCTAGGGATGAGAATGTTACGTGTGTGACCATTTTTGATTACCCCGCCATGTGGGTAGCCACACTCCAACTTCGGAGGATGTGTTGTTCTAGGTCTGTATAGTATTCTTACTCTCAACTCTTAACTCTTGGTGACTAGTGCATGGTGTATGTTCACAGAACATTGTACCATTTTACTCTTCACTTGTTGTGAACAGTACAACAGGAATTGTTCGGAAATCATTAAGGGGAGTAATTTCAAGGTGTGTGTGAATGATCCAGCCTAACCGAGTGGGGACAAACTAAAGTTACATTGGCTTAATGTAGTCGTCGTCTCGTGCGTTTGAGTAGACAGACATGACACAGAATACAGTGCGTCATTCTAAAATTGACGTCATTTATATTTTTACGTCACATTTTGCAAGTTCAATCAGTTTGTGAACACCCCTAAATTCTCTTATAAATGTTTTGCAAGTTGCTTACTGGCATCCTGATTTCACTCTTTGACGCCATGGTTTTTATGGTTTGGCCCCACTCGGTCGAGGTAAATAATTCTAATTTTCACAAAGTGCTCTCCCCTCGGTTTTTTCCAAATATCGTCTATTATGTTCCATGATGTTCCTTTCATTTTTGTGACTGGAATACATACACACATATTCTGTCTGTCTGCATCCACAGAGTACTCTCACACTGGGTCCTGTCAGATGTGCATTGAGAAGGGAAACTGCTTTGTGCTTAGCTCCCCTGGACAGTAAGTGACCACGTACTCTCTTCTATCCTCCTATGTGAAGCTTTCATAAAAGAACTGGGTGAGTGAATGGATAAGTCATAAGTTTCTTTATTGGCCATTGGCATTGTACAACGCAGGTGAGTGAATGGATAAGTCATAAGTTTCTTTATTGGCCATTGGCATTGTACAACGCACATGGAAACTTGTCTTCCAACGTGTAAAATAAAAATATTAAAGTATGAAACATAAATTTACATTAACAAATATGTTACTCTCACACCACACCCAATCATTTATCCGCTCTCCGCTATCTTGCTCACTCATCATGCAACCCACCACCACTTCCGAATGTGGTGGTGGATTCCGAATGAATCTTTAATTTTGACATATTTTTAATGCAACTGTGATGTTAGACCAACTCGGGCTCTCGTGCATGTGTGTGTGTGTGTTTGTTTGTCTAGTTCTTTACTTGAGGTAGTGTATACATTCAAAGATACTATGGGTAATCTTCTTGCAAAGGCTATTTTTTCCCCCTAAAGGCCTCACTAATTGATGTTGTGCCATTTTGTTTGTGCAGGACTTTCTACATACAAGCCAACCTGCAGAGGGACACTTCTCGCATTCTGGAGGCTGTGTCAGCGTTTATGAAGGTGCGTGCATTTGTGTGTGTAGGGGTGTGTATGCAGGTGCGTCTGGGTTTCTGTTTATGTGTGTTTGTGTGTGTGTGTGTGTGTGTGGTTTTGAATTTATGAAAATTAAGCCTATCTTTTATTGTGTAGGTAGGTAGGTAGGTATAGTTTATAGTCACAGAGGCGTCTCTGTGAAATTTGGGTTGCTCCCACCTGGAGAGCGTGTTGCAGTCAGAGATGCGCCAGCCAATTTTTTTTTACATGCGATTTTGGTGTGACTGATGAGGAAGGAAAGGTGGTGGGGGGGTAAATATTGACCAAATGACAACTTTTTCGTTGCCACTGGTATTAACGTGTGCTGAGTGCATGGGCACCATCTCATCTGATAGATTCCACGTTCAGACCATAAGGCCTAGTGCAAAGTGAGAGGAAAAATCCCCTGTACCCAGGATCGAACTCGGGTTTACTTGACACGAGGCGAACGCGTTACGTCTGTGCCACTCTGCATGTGTGGAAGCCTTGTCAAAGAGTTCATGAATTACAAAAACCAAAAATGCTGTCCAATCTTCTGGGCCGTACAGTGGCGCTGCCCCCGTGCCACGCCACTCATTCCAAGTCCGTGAAATATTGGTTGAAATAAGCTGTTGAAAGATGTGCGCAATTTACAGTGCAAATTCATACCACATATCCTCGCTATTCTGTGTGCAGCTGAGCGGGAAGTCGTTACTGGACCAACAGCTAACAGCAGACAGTGTGCCGGTCATTGTGGACAATTGCTTGACGCAGGTGTTCAGGCGAGGTGAGAGGGCACGCATTGTATTAGGTGCTGTGGTATATGTATGTGTGGTGTGGTATGCTGTGGTATGGATGGTGTGGTATATGTATGCCTGTGTGGTATGCTGTGGTATGGTAGGTGTGGGTGTGGTATGGATGGTGTGGTATATGTGTGTGGTGTGGTATGCTGTGGTATGGATGGTGTTGTATATGTATGTGTGTGTGTGCTGTGGTATGCTGTGGTATGGATGGTGTGGTATATGTATGTGTGTGTGGGGTATGCTGTGGTATGGATGGTGTGGTATATGTATGTGTGTGTGTGCTGTGGTATGCTGTGGTATGGATGGTGTGGTATATGTATGTGTGTGTGGTGTGGTATGCTGTGGTATGGATGGTGTGGTATATGTATGTGTGTGTGGTGTGGTATGCTGTGGTATGGATGGTGGTCATGATGTGTGTGTGTGGTGTGGTATGCTGTGGTATGGATGGTGTGGTATGTGTGTGTGGTGTGAACTGTGGTATGCTGTGGTATAAATGGTGTGGTATATGTATGTGTGTGTGGTGTGGTATGCTGTGGTATGCCTGGTGTGGTATATGTATGTGTGTGTGGTGTGGTATGCTGTGGTAAAAATGGTGTGGTATATGTATGTGTGTGTGTGTGTGGTATGCTGTGGTATGGATGGTGTGGTATATGTAAGTGTGTGAAATGTGGTATGCTGTGGTATAATGGTGTTGATATGTATGTGTGCAATTTGGTGTGCAAATTCAAACCACATATCCTCCCTATTCTGTGTGCAGCTGAGTGGGAAGTGTTGTGTGTGGTGGTGTTGCTGGTGGTATGACTGGTGTGGTATCTGTCATTGTGGACAATTGCTTGTATGCATGGTGTGGTCTGGTGTGGTGTGGTATGTGTGTGCACATTGTATTAGGTGGTGTGGTATATGTATGTGTGTGTGTGTGTGGTGTTGTGTGGTGGTATGGCTGGTGTGGTATCTGTCTCTGTGTGTGTGTGGTGTAATGTGTGGTATGCTGTGGTATGGATGGTGTGGTATATGTGGTGTGTGTGTGTGGTATGGTGTGGTGTGGTATCTGGATGGTGTGGTGTAATGTGGTGTTGTGTGGTGTGGTGTGGTATCTGTATGTGTATGTGTGGTGTTGTGTGGTGGTATGCTGTGGTATGGCTGGTGTGGTATCTGTGTGTGTGTGTGTGGTGTTGTGTGGTGTGTGTATGTGTGGTGTATGTGGTATATGTATGTGTGTGGGTAATGTGGTGTGGTATGCTGGTGTGTGGTATCTTTATGTGTGTGTGTGTGTGTGTAATGTGGTGTGGTATGGTGTGGTGTGGTATCTGTATGTGTGTATGTGATGTGGTGTGGTATGCTGTGGTGTGTATGGTATGTGTGTGTGTGGTGTAATGTGGTGGTATGCTGTGGTATGGCTGATGTATTTGTGTGTGTGTGTGTGTGTGTGTGTGTGTATGTGTATGTGTGTGTGGTATCTGTATGTGTGTGTGTGGTGTTGTGTGGTGTAATATGGTATGCTGTGGTGTGGCTGGTGTGGTATCTGTGTGTGGTGTAATGTGGTGTGGTATCTGTGTGTGGGTGTGTGGTGTAATGTGGTGTGGTATGGTCTGGTGTGGTATCTGTGTGTGGTGTAATGTGGTGTGATATGGGCTAGTGTGGTATCTGTGTGTGGTGTGATATGGGCTGGTGTGGTATCTGTGTGTGATGTGGTGTGCTGTAATGTGGTGTGGTATGGTCTGGTGTGGTATCTGTATGTGTGTGTGTGTGGTGTAATGTGGTGTGGTATGCTCTGGTGTGGTATCTGTGTGTGGTGTAATGTGGTGTGGTGTGGCTGGTGTGGTGTTATGTGCTGTAATGTGGTGTGGTGTGGCTGGTGTGGTATCTCTGTGTGTGTGTGGTGTAATGTGGTGTGGTATGCTGTGGTGTGGCTGGTGTTGGGTGGGGTGTTATGTGGTGTGGTGTGGTGGTGTGATTATTGTGTGGTTTTGTGTTGTGTGGTTATGGTGTGGTGTTTTGTGTGGTTATGGTGTGGTGTTGTCTTGTGCGGTTATGGTGTGGTGTTTTGTGTGGTTATGGTGTGGTTTTGTGTTGTGTGGTTATGGTTATGGTGTTCTTAGTTTGTCAGTTTGTCAGCCTTTGAGCTAGAAAATAGTTTTTTTAATCAATTCAAATTTTGCATTGTTACTATAACAGTATTGTTTGTTTCTTTTTATAAATTTGTAAATGTTTGTTTTTGTATGTGTTCCTTGCACAGGTCAGAGGGAGGAGGGAATCTACCGCAAAGCAGCCACCAATTCCAAAGTGGTCAACCTGATTGATGAGCTGAAGAAAGGTATGTTGGGGACACTTTGTTAGATCCGAGTTAAACAAATCCTAGCACTACGTTTTCCTTCCCCTGTTTGCCTTAACCATTATTCATATTTCTTTGTAGGCTTCTGTGCACACGCATTGTGACACATATTTCAATCATACACACACACACACACACACACACTCACACACACACAGTCACACACACACACACACACACACACACACACACACACACACACACACACACACACACACACACACACACACACATACTATACTCTCTCTCTCTCTCATTCTATAAAGTAGACTCACACATATTTGCAAAGATACTTGACTTACTACATGCTGTACTGTTTTGGTTTGATCATTTTTGAAGTAAAAAGAAAACTGATCCTTTCACTGTAGATGAGTATTTGTCCGTCTTGTGAAATCTAAGAAGTGGTCATTGATTGAGCGAGTGGTTGACATTGCTGTGTGCTAAAATGCATGCTGTGCGACTGGAAGATTATGATCTTCGTGAACTGGCGGTTGATTGTGATTGACTGATGGATCCACTGATGCTATGCTTTGTGCAGATGTGCACACAGTGATTGATTGAGTGATGGATCCATTGAATGATGTTACGCGTTGTGCAGATGTGCACACGGTGATTGATTGAGTGATGGATCCATTGATGTTATGTGTTGTGCAGATGTGCACACATTGATTGATTGAGTGATGGATCCATTGATGTTATGTGTTGTGCAGATGTGCACACAGTGATTGATTGAGTGATGGATGGATCCATTGATGTTATGCGTTGTGCAGATGTGCACGCGGTGCGACTGGAAGAGTACGACATCCACGAAGTGGCAAACGCCCTGAAAAGATTCCTGCGAGGACTGGAGGACTCTCTGTTCATGAAGGAGAGATACAATGAGTGGATACGCACAGCGTGTGAGTTCTGTTAAATACATACCCCTGTTATGCAGTGAGTGGATACGCTTAGCGTGTGAGCTCTGTTAAATACATACCCCTGTTATGCAGTGAGTGGATACGCACAGCGTGTGAGTTCTGTTAAATGTATACCCCTGTTATGCAATGAGTGGATGCGCACAGCGTGTGAGTTCTGTTGAATATACCCATGTTATGCAATGAGTGGATATGCTTAGAGTGTGAGTTCTGTTAAATACATACCCCTGTTAGGCCTTCTGTTTGATTCTGTGGAGTTAGTGTGTGTGGCTTGTTGTTCATTCATGCCCGTTTTGCTTTCTGTTTGATTCTGTGGAGTTAGTGTGTGTGGCTTGTTGTTCATTCATGCCCGTTTTGCTTTCTGTTTGATTCTGTGGAGTTAGTGTGAGTGGCTACGCACAGCGTGTGAGTTCTGTTAAATACATACCCCTGTTATGCAGTGAGTGGATGCGTTAGTGTGTGTGGCTTGTTGTTAAATTCATGCCCCTGTTGCTTTCTGTTTGAGTCTGTGGAGTTAGTGTGTGTGGCTTGTTGTTCATTCATGCCCGTTTTGCTTGCTGTTTGAGTGGTGGAGTTAGTGTGTGTGGCTTGTTGTTCATTCATGCCCTGTTTTGCCTTCTGTTTGATTCTGTGGAGTTAGTGTCTGACTTGAAAAAGGATTGTTCTTTTTGGCTAGATAGCGCAAAAACACTAGAATGCATTGAAGAAGGCTTTCTGTTTCGTCCTGAGAACTGCTGCTCCAAGTATGATTGTGATATTGTGGATGATGATTGTGATCCTGATCATCATGATGATGGTGGTGGTGGTGAGGGTAGTGGTGGTTGTAGTGGTGACAAGGACAACAGCAATAATAATGATGATGTAGCCATTTAATGATGGTGGCTCCGATGGCATTGATGTTGAGGAGGAGGAGGACCAGGAAGATGATGATGATGATGATGATGATGATGATGATGATGATGACAAAGGCTCTAATAATGACAAGGTTGATACTGATGATGATGATGATGATGAAGAAGAAGACAAACACACGAACAATGACAAGGTTGATGGTGATGATGATGATGATGATGAAGACAAACACATGAATAATGACAATGTTGATACTGATGATGATGATGATGATGATGATGATGATGAAGACAAACACATGAATAATGACAAGGTTGATATGATGATGATGATGATGATGATGATGATGATGATGATGATGATGATGATGATGATGATGATGTTGCAAACACATGATAATGATGATGATGATGAAGACAAATGATGATGAATAATGACAACAAACACATGATAATGAAGGTTGATGATGATGATGATGATGATGATGATGATGATGAAGACAAACACATGAATAATGACAAGATGTTGATACTGATGATGATGATGATGATGATGATGATGATGATGATGATGATGATGATGAAGACAAACACATGAATAATGACAACTGATTGATGATGATGATGATGATGATGATGAAGACAAACACATGAATAATGACAAGGTTGATACTGATGATGATGATGATGATGATGATGAAGACAAACACATGAATAATGACAAGGTTGATACTGATGATGATGATGATGATGATGATGATGATGATGATGATGAAGACAAACACATGAATAATGACAAGGTTGATACTGATGATGATGATGATGATGAAGACAAACACATGAATAATGACAAGGTTGATACTGATGATGATGATGATGATGATGATGATGATGATGATGATGAAACATGAAGACAAACACATGAATAATAATAACAAGGTTGATACTGACAGGGTTCATAGTGATGATTATGATGATGATGAGTCTTGATGAAGACAAATCACAACTAATAATGACAAGGTTGATACTGATTATGATGACGGTGATGACAAAAATATTGATAATCCATGATGAAACCGATAATAACAATGAGCCTCATTCATGACGAAAATGGTGGTGATTGTGACTGTGATGATGCAGTGATTGAAGACCACCACAACAAATTCCTGTGGTACCGTTACCTGCTGGATAAACTACCCCTGGTCAACTACAACACGCTACGCTGCATCGTGCTACACATTTGGAAGTGAGTCACACCCAAACCCCTAAAAATACAAAGAGTTCGTATAAGTCCGTCAGCTAGTTTTTGTATACTCTTAGACACCTTCACTACAGGTGGGGATCATTGTGAACTCAAGATCACTGCCTCTGTTAAAATATTAACATTATCCCACGCCTTCCAGGTCTTTTCACCTTCCATGTGGGAAGTGAGAAAGTTGGCTTCATTCTTTGCAAGGTTGGTAGGCTGCGAAATAATCACTCTTTGCGAGATTTAGGCTTTTTGGTCACATTCATAGTGGGTTGATTTTTTTTCTCTCTCTCTCAGCTCTTTCTTTTCATTCAGTTTTGATCATTGAGTTGTAACAGGGTGAGGGAAATTTTGATCACGCAATGACAGCACGCAGGGCATAGGTTCCACATGGAGCTGGCACATCTCAAGCTCAGCTGCTGGGTGAGAGTCAATGACTGATCTCCTCTCAAATTCCTGGTACCGTTACCTGCTGGATGAACTACCCCTTGTCAAATACACACGCTACGCTGCATTGCTACACATTTGGAAGGTCATGTGATGGCCCCTAAAAATACGAAGAATTCGCTTTTCTACTAATTAATATTACTTATCACTATTTAGTCCAAGTTATAATTTGAACTCACTCACTGCCTCCTATTACTACATAACTTTAATAATTATATTTTACCTTCCATTGGGAATGAGTATTTAACTATTTATTTTAGGCTGCGAAAACTCCCTACTGAAACAGTCAAGCAACAGGTGGCCAGACACCATAGTGGGTTGATTTTTTTTTTAACTCTCAACTCTTTCTTTTCCACCCTTTTGATCACAGTATTCAGTCTTCTTCTTCTTCGATTGCTCAGACAGTTTCCTGTCAATTATGAGCGCAGATGCGTCATGCTGCCATTATGCACCTAAGTAAGAAATAATTAGGCCCAGCATGTCCGACTTCGGCTGGAGGAAATCTGTTCTAAAGTGTTTCTTGAAAAAAGGCAGGAGAATGGGCCGGAAAGGCGGAAAGATAGTAGATGACAGCAAGCAAAGGGAAAAGGCAGAGTCAAAGAGAGCGACAGGTTAGAGGAAGTTACAAGCACAGAACTTCCAGAAGGTGGGGGAACTATTTATACAACAGACCCCCCGGTATCCCCACGGTGGTGAGTATTCAGTCAAATATAGATCTTTGGTGAGCAGGGATTACTTTTTGTATTAACCCCTTCACCGCCAGCCATTTTCTAGCCAAAATTTTCCATTAAGCTTACATGGATAGAGAACATATTTTTGTCTGAAATATTGGGGATTTTTCTGTGATATATTTGAAATAAGGCCTATCCTTACCTCTTAAAAGTAAGAACCCAAGATCATTGGATAACAGACCCTAATTTCAAGACTTTTAATGACATGGGTGTTCAATCACTGTGGTGCAAAAATGCGACATTGGCGGTGAAAGGGTTAAAAGGAGAGGTGGGGTAATTTTGAAGAAATAATTGAATTTAATCTTGTGTGGTTTGGACAACAGGTAGTGCACTATCGTATTAAGAAATATGACTGTTTGCAGTGTTTGTCCTATCATAAAAATCAGGGGTTAGAATCGGTGCACAAAATATGTCAGGAGCATTTTCTACAGCCACGCTAGACTTTAGATATGTATTTTCTCAAGATGGCCGATGCTCACCCTACTAACTTTAAATGCTCATAACTCTGGAACGGAAAAAGATACAAGAATGGTTCTTGTATCTTTAGAAAAAGAATTGTCTGAAGATTTCACATGTATATTCTCTCAGAATGTTCAGTTTGACAATTAACTTATTCAAGTCGTTCCGGTCATATATGTCCAGAATTAATAGATAGCTGTCAATTTGATGCATTTGCTTCAAGGGAAGTAAATCTGTGTGCACACCATACCTTGGTCACTTCTAAGCTCGCTTCGCCCCCTTAGACCACAATTTTGTCTCTGACTTTGCCTTTGTAGTGGTTTGTTGTGGGGGAACCAATCGGTGTGGAGAGTTTTTCTATATAAATTCTATATGCAGTGGCCTAAATTCTATATATAAAAGAGTCTGATCTACTACTTCCCTATGTCTAAACCTGAAGTAGAAACTCGTAATCTTCTTTCATTTCTCCTTTTGTTTATGTATGTTTTGTTTGTGTGTGTGGCTGGAGTGATTTGTGAGTTTTTAAAAAATAATTCAAAATCGTTGCAATGCGAATGAGTTAACCCTTTCACCGCCAATGTCGCATTTATGCACCACAATGGTTTAACACCCATGTTATCAAAAGGCATCAAATCAGGACCTGTTATCCAAAGACCCTTATTTTTGGTTAATTTTGGGAGATAAGGGTAGGTCTAAAGTTAACATGTCACAGATGAATTCCCAATATTGCAGATAATTTTTTTTCTCTACCCAGTTAAATTTAATGGTATTTTGTTTGCTGAAGCATGGCTGGCGGCGAAATGGTTAATGTCCCTTTCGTGGTGCTGGGTCACATATCGAGGGGTGCCTGCCAGAACAGTCTATCTCAAAAGGAATAAAGAACACAGATAGGCAGTTCTGGCATTCACCCCTCGATTATGTGCTTCAAAATCAACACTGATATGTGTGTGCAGGATGGCCCAGTTTGAAGGCTACAACAAGATGAACGTGGAGTCCATGTGCACTTGCTTCGCCCCCACACTGATGCGCACAGAGAGTGACCCCGTAAGTGACTCCCCCCACGATGTGACTTTCTGTCTTTGCTGTCTCGCTCTACTATTTCTTTCTCAAAATAATGACCATTATGATGTTGTTGTTTTTTGTGGGTTTTTTACCATTGTCATCGTCATCCTTTACTAATGAAAACAACAGCACTGACCATTGTTTCATCATCCTTTACTAATGAAAACAATAAACAACAGCAGTGACCATTGTCATCATCACCCTTTACTAATGAAAACAAAAACAACAGCACTGACCATTGTCATCATCATCCTTTACTTACTAATGAAAACATCCTTTACTAATGAAAACAATAAACAACAGCACCATTGACCATTGTCATCATCATCCTTTACTAATGAAAACAATAAACAACAGCACTGACCATTGTCATCATCATCCTTTACTAATGAAAACAATAAACAACAGCACTGACCATTGTCATCATCATCCTTTACTAATGAAAACAATAAACAACAGCACTGACCATTGTCATCATCATCCTTTACTAATGAAAACAATAAACAACAGCACTGACCATTGTCATCATCATTGTCATCATCCTTTACTAATGAAAACAATAAACAACAGCACTGACCATTGTCATCATCATCCTTTACTAATGAAAACAATAAACAACAGCAGTGACCATTGTCATCATCATCCTTTACTAATGAAAACAATAAAACAACAGCAGTGACCATTGTCATCATCATGACCATTGTTTACTAATGAAAACAATCAAACAACAGCACTGACCATTGTCATCATCATCATCCTTTACTTTACAGTGACCATTGTCATCATCATCCTTTACTAATAGACAACAAGTGACAACAGCAGTGACCATTGTCATCATCATCCTTTACTAATAGACA
This sequence comes from Phymorhynchus buccinoides, assembly GCA_017654935.2. Taxonomy (NCBI): domain Eukaryota; kingdom Metazoa; phylum Mollusca; class Gastropoda; order Neogastropoda; family Raphitomidae; genus Phymorhynchus; species Phymorhynchus buccinoides. The sequence continues at coordinate 18,304,642 of CM065691.1, forward strand.
ACAGCAGTGACCATTGTCATCATCATCCTTTACTAATAGACAACAGCAGTGACCATTGTCATCATCATCCTTTACTAATAGACAACAGCAGTGACCATTGTCATCATCATCCTTTACTAATAGACAACAGCAGTGACCATTGTCATCATCATCCTTTACTAATAGACAACAGCAGTGACCATTGTCATCATCATCCTTTACTAATAGACAACAGCAGTGACCATTGTCATCATCCTTTACTAATAGACAACAGCAGTGACCATTGTCATCATCATCCTTTACTAATAGACAACAGCAGTGACCATTGTCATCATCATCCTTTACTAATAGACAACAGCAGTGACCATTGTCATCATCATCCTTTACTAATAGACAACAGCAGTGACCATTGTCATCATCATCCTTTACTAATAGACAACAGCAGTGACCATTGTCATCATCATCCTTTACTAATAGACAACAGCAGTGACCATTGTCATCATCATCCTTTACTAATAGACAACAGCACTGACCATTGTCATCATCATCTTTTACTAATACAGACAACAAACCTCTATTTTAAGACTTCCAGCAAATTGTCCGGAAAAATCGGTTGTCATCATCATCCTTTACTAATAGACAACAGCAGTGACCATTGTCATCATCTTTAAATAGACAACAGGACCATTGGGTCGTATGACGGAGGTTTTCTTTACTGACAGCCGTAGAAAGAAAAAGTTCAGCACAGTTCATACTCTCTTCTTCATGCACACATACAATGACATATTAAAACTGGATTTGGGTCTTTCCAACTCCATAGGATTGTGCAATCGATGTATTACAGTTTCACTTCGCTGACCTCTGTTAATCACCTCCACTCTCGTCCAAAGTCAGTGGTTTTCTTTTTCAAAGTCAGTGGTTTTCGTGCTTTTCCTACGCTTTCCGCCATCTTTTCTACAACAAGGGAAGCGACTCCGCTTTCAGGCCCTTGACCGTGGTTGTTTCCCTTTGCTCGAAGTCTATGCAGACGACAACAACGGTCGTAAAAACCAACAAAATGGCGGTCGTAAGTCGCGTTTTAGAGGAAGTCGTTTAAGAGAGGTCGTTTACATAGTAAAATGCATCCGTGCCAACAAATCCGGTCTCAAATGAGAGGTGGTCGCTTAACAGAGGGTCGTAAAATAGGGGTTTGTCTGTAGACAACAGCAGTGACCATTGTCATCATCATCCTTTACTAATGAAAACAATAAACAACAGCAGTGACCATTGTCATCATCATCCTTTACTAATGAAAACAATAGACAACAGCACTGACCATTGTCATACTAATGAAAATAGACAACAGCACTGACCATTGTCATCATCATCCTTTGCTAATAGACAGCAGCACTGACCATTGTCATCATCATCCTTTGCTAATAGACGGCAGCACTGACCATTGTCATCATCAATGACCTTATGATGTTAACTTGGGGAGGTAAGGAAAGGCCTTATTAGATGCATGTCATAGGGGGATTCACAGTATATGCCAACTTTTCTTTACCCAGTAAGTTAACTCATTTGAATTACTAAAAAACCTCTCAAATCACTCCAGCCATACACACAAACAAAACGTACATAAACAAAAGGAGAAATGAAAGAAGATTACATGTTTTTACTTCAGGTTTAGACATAGCGAAGTGGAAGATCAGACGTTTTTATCTATAGACTGCATATAGAAAAACTACACCGATTGGTTACCCCACAACAGACCACTACAAAAGTAAAGTCAGAGGCAAAATTGTGGTCTAAGGGAGCGAAGCGAGTTTAGAAGTGACCAAGGTATGGTGTGCACACATATTTACTTCCCTTGAAGCAAATGCATAAAATTGACAGCTATCTAGTCATTCCGGACATATATGGCCGGAACGACTTGAATGAGTTTTAAGGCCTTGTCCGACGATGCTTCCTCTTGCATGCACCTGGCAAGCTCTGTCACGTTGTGAGGATGGGTGAACACGCTTGCGAAAGAGCGGGTGATTGCATTGTGGGACAAGGCCTTTAGACAGAAATTTTGGGCTGAAAATGGCTGGCGGTGAAAGGGTTAAAATAATCTGTTATTGTTGTTTGTTTTTGTGCTCAGATGCAGGGGAACAACCCAGGCCACGAGATCAAGGTGTTGCTGGACCTGGTGTCCCAAAGGGATTACCTTTTCCAGGTAAATACCAGTTGGTTTTTAATCATGCGCATGATAGTCATAATTATGCACACATTTCCACATATGAACTACTGTGGCGCACGCAAATACTACTTTTTTTGCATATGTGTATTGCACACACACATAATTGTTCATGCATTCTCTTTTTTTTCTTTTCTCTCACTATCCCCCCCCCCCCCCCCCCTTCCACATACGCACACTCTTTCTCTTTCCCAGGTCACACACATGCACATTTGCATGCAAAGACACACACACATGCACACACTATCTCTCTCAAAACACACACACACACACTCTCTATCTCTGTCCCTTGAACCACACACACACACACACACACACACGCGCGCACACACACACACACACACACACACACACACACACACACACACACACACACACACACACACACACACACACACACACACACACACACACACACACGCACGCACACACGCACACACGCACACGCACACACACATTCTCTCTCTCTGTCCCTTGAACCACACACACACACACACACACACACACACACACACACACACACACACACACACACACACACACACACACACACATTCTCTCTCTCCTCTCTCTCTCTCTTGAATCACACACACACACATCTCTCTCTCTCTCTCTCTCTCTCTCTCTCTCTCTCTCTCTCTCTCTCTCTCTCTCTCTCTCTCTCTCTTGAAACACACACACTCACCATACGCCTGTAATAACCCTTCATTTTCCCTCTCTTTTTTCAATGAACAGATAGATCAAGAAGAGATCATCCACGAACGCAAGATACAGGAAGCCACCCAGAAGATAATTGCTGCTCAGCTAGATGTCCGAAAAGTATTTTTTAATATATCTGCCCTTTCTGCTTGCCTTTCCCTCCCCTTGGCCTGCATTTCTGCATGCTGTCTCTTTTTTTACATTTAAATACTACCGGTAGTTATTTGGTGCTGCAGTTCCTTAGACCGCTATTGGCCACTGCAACTAGGGTTATTAAGGCCCTTGACAGCAAGAGTTAAGCCCTTGTTGGTCAGCATCCAAAAGGGCATTCACTCTTGCAAAAGGCAGCCATTCAGTGGCCTCAAATAGGGATTTTGGCGAGTTATACCCTTGTTTGGTCAGTACTCAAGCATCTTCACCCACCCACCAAGGGCATTCACTCTTGCGAAAGGTGTTCTTTGCAGTGGCCAATGCCGATAAATCTATTCAATTTTGTCACAATTTTTAAAATGTATGCGAAGTGATCGACAGTAAACATGGTCAGTGGATAGAGCCTGGGTATGGCATCTCCACCATGAGCAAACTTTAGCCCAGCCTATTAGAATAGCCTTGGCCTCCTTTGGAGGTCATAGTAGGAAGTGATAGACTGGAATACACACAAACAAGGTCAAAACTTTGGAAATTCTTCTTCTGCGATCACTCAGACAGTTTCCTGTCGTGTGAGCGCAGAATCTTCCCCCGTGGTGATGCCTGGGGGTCTTCCATACGAATAGTTCCCCCACCTTCTGGAAGTTCTGTGCTTGTAACTTCCTCTAATCTGTCTCTCTCTTTGACTCTGCCTTTTTCCTTGTTTTGTGTCATTTACTATCTTTCTGAGTTTTGGGCCCATTCTCCTGCCTTAAAAAAAAAAAATCGTCCATAATAGTTTTCTCCTTTGAGCTCCTCCGAAATTGGAATGTGTCAGCTGAATGCAGCGAGGACACCAGTGAAAACTGGAAAACGGACACATACGTACCCATTGTGGCCTTATGGCCTGGGAACGCAGAAGAAGAAGGAGAAGAGAGCAGAAACGTCATGCTGACGTTATGCGCCAGACTAAAAAAAATAGTTAGGCCCAGCATGTCCATCTTCGGTTGGAGAAAATCTTTGTAAGTGTTTTTTGAAAAAAAGACGGGAGAAAGAATGGACCAAAAAGCAGAAAGATAGTAGATGACAGTAAGCGAAGGGAAAAGGCAACGATTCAAAGAGAGTGACAAATTAGAGGAAGTTACAAGTACAGAACTTTCAGAGGATGGGATAACTATTTGTATGAAAGAACCCCCCCTCCCTCCCCCACCCGGTATCCTCGGGGAGGTGGGGATTTTGTGTTTTATTTTTCTCAAACACAAGATTTTGTTAGGAATGCGGTCTTGGAACTGCAGCAACATATATACTTACATTTTTACACTTAGACTTAGAGGAAGTTTTAGTTTGTCTTTTGAGGGTTATGGGTTTGTTTGGTGGTGGGGTGATGAGTTTACCATGTATTTCCTCTGTGTGTGTGCTTGCGCATTCTTGCATGCGCATCTGTGTAAATTATTCATGAAAGTTGATGTTCAATGCATGCTCAGAACTTAATTATGGGGTTCAGTTCATTACACATTTGTCTAAAATAAAATTCAATTTCTGGCGCTGGTTGGTTTTTTTAATTATTTTTCTCCTTGATAAATTTAGCTTATTCAGTAATTTTGCGGGTAATAGAAGTCATTTACAGTAGTTTTTAACCCCCCTAACTGGATGCTTTTCTTTCCAAGTTGTTCTATATGTTTCTGGTATGCACTAACCGATCTTTAAACCTCTAAGCTTTCACCTGTTGACTCGCGGCTTTCTAAAAACTATTATCTGAATTAGTGACTGTTTTTAATAAAGTCTTATAGCTTGCATTAGTTTGATATTAACTGCAATCGCTTTCCTTTTTTTGACTGGAAGGTAAATTTAAGTTGCATGCATTTATCTGGAATTGTTTATACAATTTTTAACTTTGATAGTCATTGTGTATAAAATATCAAATCTTCTTTTTCTTGCATTAAGTATCCTCCTTCAACATTTTGAAGATTATGATACTATATATAACATTTAATACGTAAAAGTGTAGTCTTCACTGTGTAACTATGGTAATTATAAAATCAAGTCAAGTCAAGTATGCTTTATTTATCTCAAAATAGAGAAATTAATATCAGATGCAACAACATAATGGAACTACAACAGTATTGAAAAACATTAAAACTTCAAAATGATGTAGGGTATTCATTTTGATATATATTTTTTTTTTTAAGCCGTTAGTTTTCGATAGGACATTATGCATAAAATATGTGAAAAGACATAATGAAAACGACATTATCATAAAATGTGTAAAAGTTTATCTGTTTTAAACTATAGATTTTTGCAAGGATACTGTGGCTGAATTGTCTGTAAAAGGGGTTGCATTCTCCGTAACATTCTCATCAATGGTAAAGGAGCAACTTAGGACACACATTTCACCGCCAGGGGGCAATCAAACCAGTAGGGTCTTAGTGCATGATATTCTTAGTTGGGCGTAGTGAGAGAGAGAGAGAGGGAGGGACTAATCCCCCCCCCCCCCTCTCTCTCTCTCTCACTACGCTCAACTAAGATTATCACGCGCTAAGCCCCTACTGGTTTGATTGCCCCCCCCTGGTGGTCAAATCAGCATCCTAAGTTGACCATTTGTAATGGGTGCTGACAACATGCCGTCACACATCCATTATTACACCCCTTTGCGTCTCCCTGAGAGCTGTAACAGACCTGTTTACTCTACTCTTTTCGAGTAGTATTCTACTCAATTTGGACCTCTACTACTCTTCAAAACTGAAAGTAATGCTCTTTAATTCTTGATTGCTACTCATTTTCAGGAACATTATTTGATGGTTTAGTGAATAAGACTTCACATTGGGTACCAAAACTACTCATTTCAGCTATCCAGACTACTCAGGACTTGTGTAGGGTGTAAACAGGTCTGCAGTAACAAAGAAAAATGTCAAAGAAGAAGAACTCTAGGGAAACTTCAACAGCAATAACTGTGGATATTGTGTCCTATCCCATACAGTGAAGATAGTGAGGTGTTGTCTGTGTGTTTTGCAGTCCCAGCCGTCCAACACTTTCCTGATGCCCGTGTCCATGTACAGCCACAGCGGACAGTGTGAGATGGTCAATGTGAGTAGTGTGGTCCTTTTACGGGGGGTCAATGTGAGTAGTGGTCCTTTTACGGGGGGGTCAATGTGAGTAGTGGTCCTTTTACGGGGGAAACATCTGCCCTTCACTCAGATGGCTTCTAGTATTGGTTCACATTACAGGCATGGTAGTAGACCTCTGTGACAGAGCAAATTGTAACAACTGCACAACACAATTGTTACATTTTGTGCTAGGCGCCCACCTTTTGACGAAATTAGCACACAAAAAAAGGCAGTTTTTCGTCATTACAGATCAAATCGAAGTAAAATCTTCAAGGAGTTGATGAATTTGTCTTCATCATAATATATCAAATCGAAAGATAAAAACAAAGTCTACATCTAAATTTCCAAATGTTTGTTTGCTTGCTTGTTTGTTTCACTCGTTCTTCATTCGATTTAGCATTATTACTTATTATTACAAGGTGCAAAGTATGCAGGTTGTTTTATTGATTTTTTTCTCTGTACAGCAGTTTTTTTCGCCTGAACAATGCCGAATTACTGTTGTGTTTATGGATGTAACAAATCACAGCTACGATATTTCAGGAATTATTAAGTTAAGGAAAGAAGACAAATTAAAATTGCTTTTTATATATTAAACTTAAGCAATTTGATGATTCTTTGAAACATATATTTGATAATTTTGCCTTTAATTCCAATCTTTGTGTTTCGTACAACTGATTCTTGCGAAAAGTGTCCCCAAAGCCATGGACTATTTCAGTCGCAAGTATCGCCTGTCTGGTCGCAGCTTTAAATAAGATAACGAAGATGATTTAGATACTTGTACTGCAATATGTATGTTTTTTGCGACAGGTGAACCCCGCGACAACTGCCCAAGATGTGGTGGATTTTCTGACTCGCAAATGTAGCCTGTCTGGTCGCAGCTTTGCCCTCACAGAGATCTTCTTCAAGGGAATGCTGGGTAAGAATCTAAGATGGTAAACACAAGACTTCTTCTGTGTTATTTGTTTCCATCTTAACCCTTTCACCGCTAAAGTCGCATTTTAGCATCATATTGATTTAGCACCTATGTCACTGAAAGGCATCAAATTGGGGTATATTATCCAAATACCAGATTGTCTTAGTTTTGGGAAGTAAGGATAGACCTTATGCTATATATGTCACAGAAGAATCCCCAATACTGCAGATGGATTTTGTTCTCTACCTAGGTAAATTTGATGGACATTTTTGGCTGAAATATGGCTGGCGGTGAAAGGGTTAAATAATCTTGAACATCAATAATGCTGCCAGTTTGATCATTATTCTGTCAAAGTGTATGACTGAAAACTCAGTTTGTTTTTACGTATAGACTGAGGATTGTAGTGGATTTGCAACATAGAGAAGGTGAGATTAGCGTCCAATCAGCCAGAGACCCATATGGACGGTACAATTTGCAACATGGATGTGCCTGTTGTTTTATAAAGTGACAGCCCCCTGAGATGGATCTTTGATGGGTCTTTAAAGACCCACCACGTCACGTGTCAAAATCGGTTTTCACGTGTTTTCTCTCATATAGCTGGTAAGAAATCTTAAGAAATCTTCCTAGCGTAAGAGGGAATGTGACACGTGACGTGGGGGGCCTTTAACCCTTTCACCGCCAGCCATATTTCAGTCAAAAACGTCCTTTAAGTTTACCTGGGTAGAGAACAAAACCCATCTGCAGTATTGGGGATTCTTCTGTGACATGATATATAAAATAAGGTCTATCCTTACTTCCCAAAACTAAGACAATAGGGTTTTGGGATAATATACCCCAATTTGATGCCTTTTAATGACATAGAAGTTAAATCATTGTGGTGCTAAAATGCGACTTTGGCAGTGAAAGGGTTAAGTAGCATAAATTGATTTGAATTTGAATTAAATCGTTCTTTGATAATCTGATGATAAAAACATGTTCATAACAATGACTATTCACAAAAGGATATTGATTTGAAAAAGAAACAAGTACTTGTAATATATTAAAAAAACAAATTGAATAGTTTGGAGTCCTTTTATGAATGAAAATCTGCTTAACGTCCTCCGGTCTGGAACAGACACACATGGGACATTAGTAGATATAAAGATGGTGAGAATGATCCTGGAGGCAATGCCTGGTTTCAGTGCAACACCAGGAAAGTCCCGAATTTTTAAAAATACAGATGTATGCTTGGAGTCCTTTTAAATGTTTGGTTCAACTTTTAAAAGAACTGAAATGTATTCATACCTAAGGACTTCGAGATATGTCAAATCTGTAAACAGACTTCAAGATATTCTATGATTTTTGAATGTTAATAGTGTTTGACTTTATAAATGTTTTACCAGAGCGGCCCCTGTTCCCCAGCTGCAACGTTCTGATGACGACGGGGAGGTGGGGGGACTGGGACGAGGCCTTCAGGAAAGAGATGTGTCTCTGTCTCACCGACACTGAAACGCTGGAGAAACTGGACAAATATGTAAGTATGTGTGCGTATGTTATCTGAACCCCCTCCCCTCCCCCCCTTCCCCCTGTCCTCACCTTTCCGTTGTCTCAACGGAGTCAACTCCATACCCCCTGTCCGGGCCTCTCCCCCAGATCATGCCCACCCCCCTCTCGCCCCCTCCCATTCAATCCAGCATTGAGCTGATCATCTGGGCAGCAAGTCTTTCACACAAGTCTACTGTTTAGTTGGAAACCCCCCACATCGTAAGCGTCACAATCATCAAATTGTTGATGGAGGACGCTATATGCAAGAAGAAGAAGGAGAGAGATAGAGAAAATGAGAGAAAGAAAGAGAGCGAGTGAGAGAGAAAGAAAGAGAGAGAGAGAAAGAGAGCGAGTGAGAGACCTGATGCAAATATACAAGTTGAATTTCTCTGTCACTCTACAATATCTGCTGAACCGGTTTAAAAGTTGGTTTTTGGTTTGTCTGGTGTCTATTAAAATGGATTTCCCTCCCCCCCCCCCCCCCCCCCCCCCCCTCCCCTCCATTTTGATGATTTGACTTTGTGTGTGTGTTTGCCTCAGTACGACAACTCTCGTCCGTTGTTTGGGGAGGTGAGGTACGCGGATTCCAAATCCAGGACCAAGTTCAGGAAAGTGACGGTGGAGTTCAAGCAGTGTGTTTTGTCCTTCTACAAAGACAGCAGGGTAAGTAGAGCAAGTAGAACAACTGTACCCCACAGCTACCCCCCCCTAATATATTGTTCAAATTGAAATTAACCCTTTCATCGCCACTGTCGTCTCTTGGCACCACAATGATTTAACACCCATGTCACTGAAAGGCATCAAATGAGGGTCTGTTAACCAATGACCTTATGTTCTTAATTTTGGGAGGTAAGGATAGGCCCTATTTTATGCATGTCACAGAGGAATCCCCAATATTGCAGACGACATCTTTTCTCTACCCAGGTATGTTTAATGGAAAGTTTGGGCTGAAAAATGGTTGGCGTCGAAAGGGTTAAGCTTATTACAGCTTGAATGTGCATCTATTCTTGTTATTATGAGTAGTTTGACTACCGTATTTTATGGATTATAAGGCGCACCCCCAAAATTTTACACAAAATTCAGATTTTTTTACTGTAGTTTCTTACTATATGATTAGTCACATTATAAGGCGCAGGGGTCTCAGTCAAGGAAATAAGTATCGCCTTATTGTCACATTATAAGGCGCAGGGGTCTCAGTCTGTTCCGATCTAAAATAAAAAGTATCAGTTTCCTCATATTGTCCGTAAAATACGGTACTTTTTTTTTTCTATTGTAAATGTATCAGTGCAGCCTGTTCCGATCTAAAATACTCAGGGCACCAATTGCTAAGCCTCATGATAAGATACCTATTTTAGACTTACGGATAGCTTTTTGTCGGCATTCTTACAAGTGTTATTTTGTTTTTGTTCCCAGGCACGGAATCAGCTGTGCTCGTGGAAGGTGGAAGAACTGACCATCTACAAGGGGATAGACCCCAAGAGGTCACCTCCAAACAGGTCTGTGGTGTAGGAAATGGACTAGAGATTTAACCCTCTTGCATTCGCATTTGTTACAGAAAAAAACGTATTCTAGTGTTCAGATTCTTTCGCACATTTTCGGGAAAATCTGTCTTAAGCACACAGAGCGCCATACAGTTACTATCACACCATTGCAAGTGAGAAGCTTCTTCATAGTGTGTGTACAACAAGCCAGAACTTAGAAAATGCCATCAGAGGGGGTCTCAAAGTGGGGGCAAGCTATGGGTGTTTTGGGGCGGCTTGAATACACAGAGGCGACTTCCGGAAGGGTGGTTTGGGGCGGAATAAATGCAGGAGGGTTAATTTCTTCCACTTGAGATTGTGTTCTTACCTGTATCTACCTGCCTGTTTGAAAATAAAATCACTGGAGTAATCAGTGGAGTTCAGTTCAATTTTGGTGGAGTGTTTGAGTATTTCGTAACAAAGCATTGCATAGATTTTTGGAGTATTACTCGGGATTTCAAAATAATTTTTTAAATCCTTTTTGTACTGATTATATTTGCTTTGAAAGCTGGAGACAGAACAGAAAGAGTGTGGGAGGAGCAAAGTGCAAGTTTTGTGTGTGTTAATCTACCCTTTCTTTATTTTTTTTATATTTTTTTTTATAGCAAAAATGTGATAAGCTGTTTAAACCTGTTAAGCACAAAAAGACCAAGTAAGCATTTCGTTTTTGGTATGGTTTTTGTAAGACTTAGTATAAATTTTTTATTTTTACTAGACACAATGCAAGAATCTCACCAGGAATTCTTTACTTGTTCTCTCTGGGGTTTTTTTTGGCAAGATAATCTGATTGGAAACAAAGTTATCATAAAAAACAAACCTGAAACAGACTGCAACGTCACTGGAACATACAACAAACCAACAACTACACGACAAGTGTAAAGTGACGTTATTTTATTCACAAGAGACAAAACAAAACTACTGGATATTTCGGCGAAGGCGCCTTTATCAACATAGACAAACAAGAAAACAGCAAACAGCAAAAGGAGCAAAAAGCAGGCAACAAAAGGAGCAAAAAACCAACAAGATCAAAATTTAAAAAAACAATACTTCCCCTCTACAGTCCAATGCATAAATGATACAACTAAGTTGAAAAGTTATCATAGCTGAATGTTTGTGACAGTTTTGGCTTCACATTTGTGGTGAACAACCGTGATGAGAAATCCAAAGCCAGCTGCTTCGGTCACTGCGTGAGTCTGCCTTCAGAGGACGAGATGTACAGATGGGTGTCCGCACTGCTGGTCGCTCAGGTAAATTGTTCTGGGAACGTTACTTGTACTTGTTTGTGCATGGGTGCTACTCTGTCAGTTTTACACTGATTTCAGTACAGTGGAACCTCCCTTATAAGACCTCCCACATAAGACCTTCTCTCTCGAGACGCTGCCCTTCTTTGTAAGTATTAAAATTACCTCCCTTATAAGACCCCTCCCGTATAAGACCCATCCCTTATACCTCATTTGGGATGATTTTTTAAAGTCTTATAAGAGAGGTTCCACTGTATTTTTAATTTTACCAGAAACTGAACTTCAGGGTTTTTTAATTCATAAATTTTAAAAAACATGTTTGACCGCAAGCAATTTGGGGCGTTTTGAACTTGGTTGTTCTATCTTGGAACAAAGGCAATGTAATAATTTTACAAGGCTTATCAGACTCAAACTGTCTCTGTCTATGATTTTAACTGTCTGTCTGTCTCGTTATCTCTCTCTTAAGTTGCCCCCCCCCCCCCCCCCCCTTCCGCCTGAATCGTCGGACGGGGCTCTGCCCCTGTACCCTGCCGGGGGGCCATGGCTCCCTGCCTTCTTTTTTTTCATTTTGGGGAGTTGCACCCCTGTTTGTGGTGTTAGTGCCATGACAAATTGCTAACACAGTAGAGAATGCTGCTTTGATCCAAGGATTTCGGAGAATTTCCAAGAAATATCAGAAAAAGAGAAAACGTCAGAGGCATAAAGGGGGAAAGAAAGAGCAAAAATGTAAGGGAGTAATAAAGACACACACACGATAATGTGAAATCCATTACTGTTGTGTTTATCAGTCTGTTTTTGTATAAGTATTTGTTAAACAAGTGATCAGCAAATACAGTGAAACCCGTTTAGTACGAATTCCAGGGGAGAGGGCCAATTTACTCGTTGTAAGCATTGCTCGTTCTAACCATTTTATCGATTTTGGCAAGCCTGACGAACCTATCAATCGGTCCTCACATCTACTGTGATGTGCGTGTTGGTAACGTGTGTAAAAGACAGAAAAACGGAAACAACACACTTACCCAACAAAGCATGGTTGTAAGCCCAGTATCCTGTATCCATAGGGTTTTTAATGCCGATTACATACACTTTAAAACAGTTTATTAACACACGATAACATCAAAAACATAAAATCCACACACGCGCTTTAAGAGAAAGTTAAAATTTCCCGGAAGTCACAAGATCAGTGCGCAAAGAGTGAGTCCAGTGTCGTCTGCTTGCGCTGCAGACACCCAAGTTGTTATATCGGCCAATCAGAATGCCGCTTACATATCGAGGGGTCAGTCAAGATGGCGATGTTGTTGTCAGTGTGTACTCGTTCTAGCCAGGTAGTTGTGCAAGAAAGCTTGACTTTGGGATGGCGGTGTGGTTGTAAGTGCGTTCTCGTTCTAACCGCGTAGTTTTTGCATAAAAGCTTGACTTTGGGAGTCAATAAATTGTACGTTATATGCAAGTTGCTCGTTGTAGCGAGCTCGTTGTATGCAGAATTATTTAACAAGGAAAAAGAAGGCTTGTGGTCGGGAATTTTGAAACCACTCGTTAAACACGGGCTCTCGTTTAAACCGTACTCGTACTAAATGGGTTTCCCTGTATGTATGTGAACCTTATTCTTCCAGCCAATTTGAACTTACTTTTTTCTTTTCTTTTTAGCCATTTTCTGGTGTTACTGAACTGTTCAGAGATTGATGTTGCATGTCATGTCTGGTCAAAATTAACTCACGAGGATAAAACGAAAAGAAGAAACGTTGTAGCTTTTAGACACATACCATTCACATAGAAATGATGCGAAATAGAATGCTTGAAGAAAGACTGTAAGAACACATGCTGAATGTTTAAAGTTTAGCACTGAACAATCGAATGCTTATCATTAAACTGTATAATGTACATCATTTATAATGATTTCAAAATCATGCACTAAATCATAGATAGAGAGAGTGACAGTTTATGTGTTTTGCGTGAATGTTCTATTTTTTAATATTTGAGCTGTGATCTTATTTGCATGGGTGCTCCTGGGAAATTTCAAAAATCCTGCAAGGCAGGGGTCCATGGGCTGCCCAGTTAACAACTTGACTTAAACAATCCTAAAAATATAAAGTTCCCAGTGAAGGCATGTAAATATTTATCTGTATTCATTTCTTTTATATTCTTTACATGTGAGAAACTGACAAAACGTTTGTGATAATAATAATGGGAGTTTATATAGCGCAGTGCGGTTTACATTGATAACAAGAACATTAAAAACGATTCGCTCCCCTTGGACTGCTGGTCTCGGATTCTGCGACTTGAACAAGCCGGGGTGTAGCTACGAATTGGGATTCGGAATGAGCGGCGTGGGAGCAACGCCACTGTACGACCCAGAAGATGGGACAGAAAAAAAAAGAACATTAAAAACATTTATAAATAGGAAATTCGCTGCTTCTCAAATTCTCATAAACTGGCGACGCCGGCTCCAGGCAATAAAAAAAAATCCTGCATTTCAGGACATCCTGAAAGCAGGAGCATCCATGTATTTATTAACTGTTTGTCTTTTACGTGCCACCACAGATGAATTTCCATGTATTTTGGACAATAAATTGTGTGACTTGTGACCTGAAGGACATAAGTCAGAATTACCATACTTTTCGGACTATAAGGCGATACTTTTTTTTCCAAGACTGAGACCCCTGCGCCTTATAATATGACTGATAATATAGTAAGGAAATAGAGTAACAAATTCTGAATTTGGTGTTGAATTTGGAGGGTGCGCCTTATAATGTGACTGATAATATAGTAAGGAAATAGAGTAACAAATTCTGAATTTGGTGTTGAATTTGGAGGGTGCGCCTTATAATGTGACTGATAATATAGTAAGGAAATAGAGTAACAAATTCTGAATTTGGTGTTGAATTTGGAGGGTGCGCCTTATAATGTGACTGATAATATAGTAAGGAAATAGAGTAACAAATTCTGAATTTGGTGTTGAATTTGGAGGGTGCGCCTTATAATGTGACTGATAATATAGTAAGGAAATAGAGTAACAAATTCTGAATTTGGTGTTGAATTTGGAGGGTGCGCCTTATAATGTGACTGATAATATAGTAAGGAAATAGAGTAACAAATATCTGAATTTGGTGTTGAATTTGGAGGGTGCGCCTTATAATGTGACTGATAATATAGTAAGGAAATAGAGTAACAAATTCTGAATTTGGTGTTGGAAATTTGACTGATAATATAGGGTGCGCCTTATAATTTGGAGGGTGCGCCTTATAGTCAGAAACATTCGGTAGAGAAAGAAGGAATGCGCTGCTGACAATGTTTCTGTGTGCTCTTTCTTCTTCAGAATCCTGGAGGGCTGATGGTGTGGAGCAAGTGAAAGAGCAGAGAGCTAGAGAGCTTCGTGTCCAGTTACCACCCTCACTGTGCCACCACTCCAGCATTACTCACAGTAACAGCAGATCACACCCTTCACCTCTTCTGCAGGACAAATCTCTGTGTGTTCTGCAATACAGGATCTGTGCATGGGTTCATGCGTGTGTGTCATACTCAGTGCGAAGGAACTTGGCTTTTTTTTTGTTTTTGTTAGGAGGAAGGGGGGAGCAAAAGCTATACCAGAATGAAACTTTCTTTCAGAGTCGCTAGTATGTGTGGGATACTGCCAACATTTGGTAGGCGCTGCGCTTGCGGCGACGCGCTCTCCGGGGGAGAGCAGCCCGAATTTCACAGAGATAAGTCTCTGTGACTTGAATATACTAAATACCAAATAAATACAAAAATTTTCTGACTCGCTAAAAGTTTCTGCACTAAGAAATAGTGCGTTATCCATTCCACACATAGCATACTTCTGAAGTGAGCACTGATCTTAGATTCAGATCCAGGTCAAATTTGTGCTTTCTAGCTGATGTGAACATATTAACTAATGAAAAAAAGTCTGGTTCAGAATACTGGGAAAGTCATGCAGCGAGTTTTATGCCTAAAGGCAACATGTCTTGTCAACAATCATGGTTGCTGATTTAATATTAATATCTACAGAATTTTTGTGTGATTGATACATTCCGCATAGTTGCTAATAATTTATAATTGACCTTTCAACCGATTTGTTCTACAGCCTCCATTAAATCTGAATTTAGAGTACAACCACAAATCTGTGCTTCACGTGATCAAAAACAAAAGAAGATGCTTTTTGTAAAAGTTTTGCGGTACACTGAGGTACACATTTTTCTGTGCTGGTGTTGCTCCACATTGATCTGTCTTGGAGAATACGGTGTTCAGTTGCTGAGATGCTTATTGCGGAGTCTCTTATAACTTACAGAATGACAGGTAAACGAAACGGTGCACCTGTGCGTTATTATCAACTTTCAGTATATCTTCAGTTAGCAGTTTTACAGTGAATGTAAGCACTGTACTCGTCCGAGGAAGACAGATGTTTAGGACGATTGTTTTTCTTTTTGTGTTGTTTTTAGTCTTTGTTCTCCCTTCCCTGTAAACTACACCTTGAACTTTGGTGCTAATCATTCCCTTTTTAACAGAAACGAGAGACTGGGGTAGAAAAACTAATCGTCCACGGAAAACGATCAGGCCCAAGGAATCATAAAGGGGCCACACCCTGGCTGAAAATAATGTTAATGGAGGAGATTGCAAAGAAACTACACCACATAATGGTTGGCAGAAAACTTAGCAAGTCCCAGGAGGAAGGTGATGAGCCACGTGAATTCATTTGTACTGACTGAATTATTGTTTTATTATTACTATTCTGTGCTGTAGTGAATCACTGTCTGTCTCATCATCAAACATGGTCAGTATGAAATTTAGTCCTCTTGAGGCAAGTGTGAGATTCATTTCAATAAGGCTCCCCATTTTTTTTTCATCCTGTCAACTTCAAATTTTCTTGTCTGATCCTTGAAAGTAGACATTCCTGAATTATTATTATTGATTTATTTTAAGCTGCTTTAAGTTCATTATAGCGCAGCAAATACATGTGTGATCACTGCTCTCTCTTTTTCTCCCACTCACTGTCTCTCTCACTCTCTCTCTCTCTCTCTGTCTCTGTCTCTCTCTCTCTCTCTCTCTCTCTCTCTCTCTCTCTCTCTCTCTCTCTCTCTCTCTCTCTCTCTCTCTCTCTCTCTCTCTCACACTGTGTGTGTGTGTGTGTTGCTGTCTAGATCTGATCTCAAAGCTCTTATCTGGCCTTACTTAAATTTCTTAACTGTCAAGTTTCAAGGTTATGTTTCACTACTTTTGAATTTTATTTTCCAAGAACACCGGTACCTCCACCAGCAAACAAACAACAATGGTGTATGTTTGTTGTCTTCCTGCGATCACTGCCCGCTAGATATCACAGATTGCAATGTGCCAACCAGTTCTCTCATAACGTAGGTTTCTTTGAAAATTATGTGATGAGAAATTGATTCAGACTGTCACACTAATTGTCCCTTTACAATGGCTGTCACAGTAGTCTGCCAGGCATGTTTGTGTACACCAGACCTGTTTACTCTTTTCGAGTAGTATTCTACTCAATTTGGTCCTCTACTACTCTTCGAAAGTGAAAATAAAACTCTAAATCTTGATTACTATTCTTTTTCAGTGAACATTATTTGAAGGTTCAATGAATAAAACTACACATTTCGCACCAAAACTACTCATTTCAGCTATCCAGACTACTGGAGACTTGTGTAGGGGGTAAGCAGGTCTGGTACTACACCTACAGTGTGGTGTGTCAGGTGTGCCAGTATGATTATGATGTACATAAACAATGCATGTGATGTGTCACTGTAAAATGTGTAGAACTTCATGTTAATTTAATGTTTGAATTGTGTGTTTCTGTGTGTGTGAGAGAGAGAGAGAGAGAGAGAGAGCATTGAACATTTAAATATTTTAATGCACATTGGCCATAGGCCACAATACAAAAAAAGATAGAGGGGGGGGGGGAGGGACGGGGGAAAACCCCACAAAACCCCCTACAAAATGACACAACTATAGGCATTACATACTCATTGCACATTGATGAATGTCACGAAGCAAGAGAGAGAGAGAGAGAGAGAATGAACCGACCTCTGAGCAGATTGTGAAATGACTCGCTTTCTTAACACACTAAGGACGAATGAGCCGGATCCGGCTCATGGCTCGCACAACCGTTTAGGACGAATGGCCCGGATCCGGCTCATAAGAGTTTTCAAGAGGTTTTGATTTCTGGCGGGTAACCAGCTTTCCGGTGCGACGTCATAACCTATTTTCAGTTTGCTTTGACCTTGCCTCTCTTGAAATCAACCAATCATTGCAGACTTTACATTCAGGTTTGGTTGTAGAGGGGGGTCAAAGATCGGAATGTGAAATTTTCCTTCTTTCTATGTGTTAGCTGTTTTCGTCAATAGGAGACAAACGACGAAGGTATGGAATCTGATATTTTACGATCGTTTAGTGCATGGTGTTAGTAATCTTATCTGAAAATATCAATCCATAACTTTTCATAACTTTTTTGTGGTGATGGGTTTTCGAACCTAGTCGAATGGCCCGTCCTAAACGGTTGTAAGGGGAAGCAACTGGCCAGTGCCGAGTGAGTTAAAACACTTGCAATTTGGATTATCCGATTATTCGCAATCTGATGTTTGGACGCTTGTTAACCCTTTCGCCGCCAGCCATTTTTTAGCCAAAAAATACCATTAAACTCAACTGGGTAGAGAAAATAAAATATCTGCAATATTGCGAATTCCTCGGTGACATATATAACATTAGGCCTATCCTTACCTCCCAAAATTAAAAAAATATGGTCTTTGGATGGTCCTGATTTGATGCCTTTTAGTGACACTAGCGCAACGCCGAGTACCAGTAACGCCTAGTAATGGTAACGCCTAGTAACGGTAACGCCAAGTACTGGTAACGCTGAGTACAGCAAATTTGAAGCGATTCGGTTAAGAAACGGCGGAGTGGTATAGCGCGCGCGTTTCTGAACCGATTCGCTTCCGGTTTGGCACACCGATAGTCACCGTCCCCGGTCATCTACCTGCCAAATTCGAAGGCAATCGGCCCAGAAACGCTGGAGATACGGGCGCCGAGAGGCCGGCGGATGCGCGTTTCGCGCATTTGCGAAACCGCGCAAATGATACGGCCGCCTCGGTTGCCGTTGCCATCGCCCCGTCAGGGCTCACAGCAAATTTGAAGCGATTCGGTCGAAAAACGGCGGAGTTATAAGGCCCGTTTCGTGTTTCAGACACACACACAGACACACACACACACGGACAGTTGGATTATTACTATATGATGGGTGTTAAACCATTGTGGTGCTAAAATGCGACATTGGCGGTGAAAGGGTTAAATGTGATAATGTAGTGATGTATAAAAGTGAGAAAAACAGACGAGTCTTGAAATTTGTTCCTTTAGTAATGCTCGGATGTACTACTCGGTATGAATTTTGAAAAAGAAAGAGACTTCTGATGACAAATGTGTCACCATGAGAATGTCTGTGAATCGAGTGGGTTGAATGAGCATGGTGCACTCCGAGGTATACAAGCTGGGGTTTGCTGTAAGTTCTGGTGGTTTCACTGTGTTTCTCTAGTCACGGTGAACAGAATTGGAGTTTGAGAACGGATAACCCAAAAGTGGTACAGTGGAACCTCCCTTATAAGACCTCCCATTAAAAGACTCACTCCCATATAAGACCTACTTCTTTGAGACATTGCCCTTCTCTGTAAGTATTAAAATTACCTCCCTTATAAGACCTCCCATTAAAAGACTCACTCCCATATAAGACCTACTTCTTTGAGACATTGCCCTTCTCTGTAAGTATTAAAATTACCTCCCTTATAAGACCTCCCATTAAAAGACTCCCTCCCATATAAGACCTACTTCTTTGAGACATTGCCCTTCTCTGTAAGTATTAAAATTACCTCCCTTATAAGACCCCTCCCTTGTAAGACCTCATTTTGGATGATTTTTGAAGGTCTTATAAGGGAGGTTCCATTGTGTTCAGTTCCTTAGAACTATCACAGATTTCTATGTTCTGTGGAGTGAAATTACTTCCAAAGTTCCAGTCATTTGGGTTTGACTCTTAAAACTGTAGCAAAAACTGCATTTGTTTATTACTATTCTTTTTTAAATTTAAGATTACTGTCATTTGGAGAACAGTTTTGAGTCATATAAATAATTTGAGAGATGTGATTTCAGATAATGTTGAGGGGTGGGGAGGAAGGGGGGTTGAATTTAAGTCTTCCTAATAATATGAGGATGAAGAAGAGGGTGAGTATAAAAAATGGTTGATTTTTTAACAACACATTTTGCCCAGTTCAGTGGAGTCCAACTATAACGAACTCGCTTTTAACGAAATTTTGAGATTAACGAACTGACTTCAATTTCCCAGCAAATGCCCTTCTATTTGTCACTTGCAAAGCCATGGGTATAACGAACAAAAAATCCTTTTGAAATAACGAACACCCGCTTTTTACGAACACATGTTCTATGCCCCAGGCTAATTTTATTTACTTGGAAAAATAGCCTATAACGAACTCAGCCTGTGCGATGCGCTGCAAAAACCTAGGCCTTCAAACTCCAAGCTAGAACGTGTTGTCAAGAGGAACTGCGCATGTGTGAACTCATTTAGATTCACACTGGGTCATCTGCTAGGCCTAGGCTTCCTACAGATCATTCGGTTTCTCAAGGTCGCTTTACAATTCGCGCTCAAAATAAAGATCGAAAAGTTCGTGAAAGCCTATAACAAACTAAATTTGTGTGATGTGTTGTCACTTAATGGACAAACTTGTTGAAAAGTGTGTCAAAACAGATCAGCGTCAGACAACACTGCTGAACTTCTTCAAGCCTTGTACATCAACTTACTGAAAAAGAACCAAACTGATAGAGTTGAAAAGTGATTTAATGAACTGTTCATTCCTACTCCCCCACCCCCCAAGAATTGATTAACATTTTTTTTTATAAATTCAATACATTAGAGGAATGTCATTTATGGGACCCACGGCTGGTGACACAATAAAGACAGTGTGTTGTGAAGATATCAATGACCTCATAACAGTGTCTCATTTCATTTATGGTCTCGTGTTATCTGCCTACAAAGAAAATGGGTTTTTTAGGGGGAGATACAAAGTGTACAAAGAATATATACAAGGAGACAGGCATGGTCAAAAGGCAGTAGCTCAAAATATTTGCCTAATAAATTTACACCAGTCTTCTCGTTGTTTTTTCTATTGTGTTGAATGCTAAAGAATATATATATATAAACTGGAGGAATGGTGCCAGCAGTAAACTGAGATTTTGTCATACCTATATATATATAATATATATATGAGGTTCACAAATAAAGACATTGGACACAGAAAAGCTTTATCAAAGCAAACTATATATATATATATATATATATATATATATTTTAGGGGGAGAAACAAAGGCGTAGGGTTCAGGAAGACTGGTTAAACTGTTCATAGTTTAGAAGATTCCGATTCGCCTAAAGTTTTATGCATAGTATAAATTTGATACTTGCATAGGCATAGGCTGTGTTCGATATTTACATATGCTGTATTTGAATTGTGTATATTTGCGAAGGCTGTTTTGGATGTTTAGGTATTTATAGCTGTGTTGGTATTTAGCAGAACAGACCTCTTATCCAGAAGAGAAATGGGAGCTTGTGCCTAAGATAAATTCTTCTCAATAACATGTTTTTCATTCTGTGTTTATCTCTCCATTGCAATGTAATTATGACATTAATTTTGATGTTACTATAATGGAGAGATAAGCACAGAATGTAAAAGAGAACATTCAGTTTCTTCCTCCAAAAGACGCTTGTTTAAATTGTAACCAATTTGGGAGCTCGAGATCTATGGATGTGTTCTGTTTGGCTTTTGATGATTTATGTGTAAAACAGTAGCATTGTCCTTTTTTATGTTTTTGTTTTTGCATTACGCTGTTTTTGATGCTTCCTGTTGAAAACTGTAACTGTTCTGGACCGTTATCTTGCACACATTCCTTGGCTTTAAACTAGTTTCTTTTCTTTTTTGATTTCCTAAAGTGCTAAGAAGTTTGAATGTGTACAGGTGTCATGGTACTTGGTCTGTATTATACAGAAATTGGATGCAATTTTGAATAAAGATGATGCCTTTAATTTTCTAAATAATAAGCAAAAAGTGCAGATAGCATGTTTTAGATATTCTTAGAATTTAGATACCTGCATATTTTTAGATATCATATATTTCAAGTGTCCTTTTAAAGAACGCAAAAAGAAACAAAGATGCAAACCGGGTTAATATTTTGCATGTTTCTTTCAGACTCATCAAAATGTGAATAAGTGTAAACCAAAGTGTACTTTTTAAACTCTTGGATAAAAAAAAAAGTGTTCCCTTACAATTTTGTATGTGTGCATGTGCAAGTGTGCATGCGCGTGTATATGTGTGTGTTTTAAAATGGGAAGGGTTGTGAGCATGCACATGTGTGTGTGTGTGTGTGTGTGCGCGCACTTTTTAACGTGTTGAATTGATGTTCAAGTAAAATTCATCATTTTAATGCTATGATTTTGGTACTGATTTATGATTATTTTCTCGTTGTTATCACCAAGGGTTCCAGTTGGCAATCGGGTGCTGGCTGGCTGTTAAATGCTGTACATATTACTGTGATGCCAGAGAGTAATAATGTACTATCTGTAAATAGAAACTGCCATATGATGTGAATAACTTCAAGGATGCATTCTTTTTATTTCTGTCGTATGAAGTATTCTACTTGTTTTTGTGAGATAATTTTGTTTTTCATTTTGTAGTTGATTGTTGATTGTTATACAGGGTATTGACTTCATGATCCAAAGTTTGAGTCTTGTCAAATAAAGGTGGTAACAAAAAGCTAAGTTAGATACTAGTATTGGGGGAGGGTGTGTATACGTGTGTGCTGAAATGAGAAGTAATTAGAACATACAGTAGATGATACTCAATTTTCAATTAGATTTTTCCTTTTAGCGTTATACATTTCATGAAAAGAACAAAATTCTATATTAATCTTCTTTGCTGCCAAGGTGCTGTAGAAAGGCTTGACATTCAATGCTTCATTTCTACATTCGACTGAAGAAATATGCACTGTAAGATTGAACAGATTCACAGCTCTTCGTTGATTGTTAGGCATTTGATGTGCACATTGTGGGATTAAATTGCAATCATGTTGCTTTGTTTGGTACTAAGTAGTTACTAGTAAGAACGTTGCCTCAGAAACGATGCTGCAACCAGATATGCTTGCCTTTGTAATGTTTGAAAACTTTTCTTCTTTTTTTCTTCTTCACGTTTGCATTGGTTAATTGGAATCTGTTTTCTCAGGTTGTGTAGACAGAGAGGAGAGCAGTATTTAGATAATGTTATAACTGATTCAGGTTGTAAGAAAACCATGGTTTACTTCTTAGTAATAGAAAACATTTTTTATTTCTTTAGTGAATACATTGTTCAGATTGTCAGTTTAAAAACATCAGGAGAACATTCCATGTAACATGTAAGTTAAGCCAGAAAATATGACCCGAGGAAGGCGCAATATACAATGCTTGTTGCTGCAGTTTTGTAATGAATGTGTTCCGAGGCAAGATGTACTGTAAACACAGCAAGAAAAAAAGTTCACCACTAAGAAGATACAGGTTTGCATAATTTTGAACGCAAAATCTTTCCGATTATTTCCTGCGTTTTCTTTTGGTTCGTTTTACACTATCGTTTCGCATGCCTAAGATATATTGCGTGTCAAAAGTTTATAAAACCATGAAATTTTCAAATTTAAGATGCACATTGTATGTATCTGATATTGGCTATGGTTGTGTGTGTGTGTGTGCGTGCATGTGTTTCAATTTCTTTGTTTCTGCACGTAAGCGCATAAGCACGCAGAGCAATGTTCTTCTTGACTGGAGACCACATTCTTATATTCTTTGTTTTTCCGCCTTTGTGAAGAGTGATGTAGATTACGCTGGCTTCGTGTGTGTGTGTTTCAATTTCTTTGTTTCTGCATGGGGATAAGCACGCAGAGCGATGCTCTTCTTGACTGGAGACCACATACTTATATTATTTGTTATATCCGCCTTTTTGAAGAGTGATGTAGATTACGCTGGCTTCGTGTGTGTGTGTGTGTGTGTGCGTGCGCGCGCGCATGTGTGTGTGTGTGTGTGTGTGTGTGTGTTACAAGTTCTATAAAAGTCTTTATTGATTAAGTCTTTCAGTCTTTAGATGCACATTTTTTGCTACTTTATGTGATTGAACCTGCCTTATTTATGGCCCTGCTTTATTTATGTCAAGTTGATTGTTGTCGCAAATGCAATACACGGATCAGTAAGCATTTGGATAGACATTTCCTACTTTCAAGATTTTGTTAGCATCATTAATGCTAAATTGTGTCCCTTTTAAGGAGTGTAGAGTTGTGTTTATGTCTGTGTGTGTGTGTGTGTGTGTGTGTTGGAGAAAGAATTATGCATGTACATTGAATGTTATTGTAATTATGTATTATATGCATTCAAGGTAATGAGTATTTCATTTATAATATTTTGTCTTTCATGTACGAGTGTGTTCTGGGTGTATTCGTTCATTTTTTGGTGTAGTCTGAGTTTGCACATGTATGTGTATGTATCATGCATGGGTTTGTGCAACAACAAAAATCTACTTTAAACAACAAAGTTAAAACATCAATTTATTAGAAATGTGAACAAAGTGTCAATGAGTATGATGATCCACATAATATGTAACATTTAGAAAACAGATTTTTTTTTTCATTTTCTGTATTTTTTAAATGTCTCTTGTTTGTAAATAAGTGTTGTGAACAATATTAACTCAGTTTCAGAAGAATATTTTTTATTACCCTTTCCTGGAATCTGGTTAATGATCGATAAGCTTAGTTTTACATAATTTAATTCTTGAGGAATCAGGATTGATTTTTAGTATCATTAAATTATTACCTTTTAACTCAGGAAGTTAAAAGTAACAAAAGTAAACAAGAACAGCAACAAAAAAGTTTGAAAAAGAATATTGGGTAAAGGTATGTGCCCCCCCCCCCCCCCCCCCCCCCCCTGCATTTCTCGGTTAATTCTATTTTTCCGTTTTTGCCTTTCTTACCATACATAAAGCTGTATTTTAGGAACATTTTTAGCAAATAACCTTTTTGGAATACTAACCCTATCCCTAACCCTAAACCTAACCCTACCCCCCACTATGTACTGCAGTACACAGCGATTTGTCACAGTTGTGGTTCTTTGCTTTGTTCCGTCTTACAGGGTTAGGGTTATGGTTATGGTTAGGGTTAGTATTCCAAAAAGATAATTTGGTGAAAATGTTCCTAAAAGACAGCTTTATGTATGGTAAGAAAGGCAATAACGGAAAAATACAATTAATCGAGAAATGTAGGGGGGGTGGCACATCTTGACCTTTACCGAATATTGTTCTAATGCGCTTAGATCGAGCTTAAAGCCCAAAACACCCGATCCATAGAATCGGGTAACGGTAGTCCGACACTTGCTGTCTGGCACTACAGAGAAAAAGGCAGGGATAAAGCGTTGCCGAAGGAGGAAGGCAGATTGAAGCCACACGGCTTGACTCGGTCCTTTTATATCCCGGCTGTGCTTTTGAAGGTTAAGCGCTGCATAAATTTTCTTAATAAATAAATAATGGATGACATATATCATATTGATTGCTAATATGCTTGATAAATGGACAGGGATTTTTAAATTGATGTATGATAGTTATTAGCAATCTTTACAATCAATATTTTAGAATTTGATAATCTAATGATTTTATTTTCTATATAACACTGCTATACTTTTACCTTGCACTTATTAGATGGACAAAGTGTTGGGTTTTGGTGGGTTTTTTTTTATTAAATTTTTAATTTTGTGTCAGTTTAGGAACTATGTTAATTTTTGTCCCATTCTTTAACCCTTTCACCGCCAAAGCCGCATTTTAGCACCACAGTGATTTAACACCTATGTCACTGAAAGGCATCAAATTGGGGTCTATTATCCAAAGACCCTATTGTCTTAGTTTTGGGAAGTAAGGCTAGACCTTATTTTATATATGTCACAGAAGAATCCCCAATACTGCTGGTGGATTTTGTTCTCTTCCCAGGTAAATTTAATGGACATTTTTGGCTGAAATATGGCTGGCGGTGAAAGGGTTAATGGTACATTTCTTCCCTTATTAGCATGTCTCGTCTTCTTTCTTTTTGCATGCATTTCCTGTGATTTTTGCGTTTACTTAAAATCTGTTTTCATGGTTTTATTCTCTCCAATATCCTGTGCCCCCCTCTCAGATTTACATATACACATCTGTATTGCTAGAAATTCAGGACTTTTCCTGGTGTGCACTGCCTCCGGGCATTGCCTCCAGGATCGTCCCCACCATCTTTATATCTACTGATATGTGTCTGTTCCAGACTGGAGGACATTGAGCAGAATTTCATCATCCAGTGCCCCCCTCACTAAGTATTTTGATGTTTTCACCACCAGTAAATCACCAATGATTAGCATGAGGATTTGATTCAAACAAAATATTTGTAGTCTATGATCAACGTGTTATAGCTGAAACTAGTGAACGCCAAGCTTGTAGTTACGGCGGTATCTGTCAACATTGATCTCAAACATTAATAAACAATGGTCTTTTATGCAGCATGGATTTCTGTTTTTAGAACTAAAAAAAAAATCTGAGGGAATCTTAACATTCCAGTTTCTTGAGGAAATCAAGCATTCCAGTTTCTAAGCATATCTCAGTTACTTTTATGCAGCGATTTGAAACGCACAAATGTCACCACTGGGAGAACAATAGACAATCAACACTATCTTTTGCCAACATTTGAACCAACTGTCTGAAATACGTCTTGCTGAAATGCTGACCATTCACTTGCTATGCAAATTTTGTAACTATTCTTTCAAAGTTTACATCCATTTCATACTTTCAATTTGATTTCAAGGATAGGGAGTGTTTTGATTGTTGAAGAAGGAGGTGTGAGTTTGTTCTATTGTTCATAATTATCATCACTTAATAAATGTGATACTGTGTAAAGAAAATCATGCTGCTGGCAATCAGAGTAATCAAAATAATCCAGAGTATTTGCTTGAATTTTTTCTGCTGTGATCATAACTTCACTATCTGTTTTAAGCTCATGAAGACAGGTTTTTTTTATACAGAGTAGACTGAAGTCTTTACAAGTACTGCAAGAATGCTTGACCAGAGTGTACTATTTGTGAAGTGCTTGTTTCTAAGTTCTTTAACTGAGTTGATTAAAGTAGCCTTAAAGACCCACAGAGCCGGCTGGATTAAGTCCCTTGTTTTTTTCTGGGTCGATGTGGTCCGCATTTAGACTTACCTCGTATGCGATCGAGGCTGCTCTTTAAAGTGATGCCTCGTTTTCGTGACTGTCCTCGTATACGATCGAGGCTGCTCTTTAAAGTGATGCCTTGTTTTCGTTACTGTCCTCGTATACGATCGAGGCTGCTCTTTAAAGTCAACAGATGCCTCGTTTTCGTTACTGTCCTCGTATACGATCGAGGCTGCTCTTTAAAGTGATGCCTCGTTTTCAATGTGTATGGGAGCAACACTTGGTCTAAATAAGATTTGTTACCAGCTATAAGAGAGAAAACACGTGAAATACGTGATTTTGACAGCCGGCTCTGTAGGTCTTTAAAAAAAGAAGTCATGAGTTTGGATGAAACAGAACAAGAATTGGGTAAGAATCATTTCAGTTTGGTTTGGCTGTAGATAAGATTGCAATTTTTTGGTTGGAGCCTAGTTCCTCTTGGAGCTACAAAATCTTTTTGACATTAGCTGCGGATTAAAGCTGGGCATTCAAAGACGGAAATGGAAAGTGTGGACAGTGTCCATTCTATGAAGGGAAACAACTCTAGCTGAAGGTAACCCGCTGTCTTATTATGACAAAGCCCAGAGACTCGTTCTTTGACTTGTACAAAAAAGTGAATTATTTAAAAAAAGAATTTTTTTTTGTTATCCCTTTCTTTTCTATGGTATAAACATCCCTTTTGCAAGCACTGACTCATTAATCTGGCTGAACCAAAAACGTTACATAACTTGCATTCCTTAGATTGAGTACCATGTAGCTATTTCTGCATCGCGTCTGCCATGTCTGCAACAGCTGACCCCTTGCTCATTCCTTCCATTGTATGGTCAGAACCTGAGCAAGATACTCCTGTTGCCAGTTTTCTGTCAAAACAACCTACCAGCCACAAGCTTTAGCTTTGTGGCTGTTTTTTTCCTTCACTTTTTTTAAATGCCATTTTGTGTAACATTCCAACACTAAAACAGCCACAATTAATAATAATAATAATAATGGTACATTTATATAGCGCTTTACGATCAGATGAGCCCAAAGCGCTTTACAATCAATTATTCATCAACAGACAACAAAAACAGCATTCAAGAATGACACTAACCAGCAACAACGCATATACAAAGCAACTCTCTCTAACACACACACACACATTTATCGCCGCCAACTCGTTCATACCCCATTCGGTAAGCCACAGCAACCGAGCCGCACGGACTGACCACATACACCAACACACATACACAAACATTAAGAGAATTAAGAGTTATTTTACAGACTAATGCACTCGATACATATTAATTGTTTCAAGTACTAATGATGAATTTTTTTTAGTCATTTCGTATTTAAGATAAAGTTAAGTGCCTCGTTCCAGTCTGTGTAACTGTCATTCATCAGTTGTAAATATATATGCAGTTTTAAAAAAGCTCACATCAGTGCAAGGCATTTAAAATATTTAGCTTCTTTATGCAATTCTACTTACCGGGTACATTGTGTTCAAAGGTTCACTTTTCTTGCTTTTTACATGCTTCTTTTTGTTTCTCCGCCTCAGGCAGCCAACTTCATCAGGCTGAAGATAAATATTTTTTTAAAAAACATTCAAAAACGTGCATCACTTGTTTCTAAAAACTGTTGTGGTTTTAACCCTTTCACCGCCAGCCATATTTCAGCCAAATATGTCCATTAAATTTAAATGGGTAGAGAACAAAATCCATCTGCAGTATTGGGGACTGTGTAAGGTCTATCCTTACTTCACTTGTTTCTTTGGATAATGGACCCCAATTTGAGGCCTTTTAGTGACCTAGGTGTTAAATGACTGTGGTGCTAAAATGCGACTTTGGCGGTGAAAGGGTTAAGGACATGATTGTTTTCCTAAAACCTGTAGGATTTCAAGATCAAATTAAACATTTTTGTCCCTTCTCCTGAACCCTGTTTTATTGCATTGTTTGATAATATTATAGCACCATTTAAATAGAAA
The DNA here is from genome assembly GCA_017654935.2 of Phymorhynchus buccinoides. Classification (NCBI taxonomy): domain Eukaryota; kingdom Metazoa; phylum Mollusca; class Gastropoda; order Neogastropoda; family Raphitomidae; genus Phymorhynchus; species Phymorhynchus buccinoides. The sequence continues at coordinate 18,333,190 of CM065691.1, forward strand.
TAGCTTCTTGTATTTATATAATTTCCAGTTATATCTTTTTACAAAAAAATTCAAGTGGCGATGTTTCATGAAAAACTTTGTTTGCAAACTTTTAATTATCTATCTATTGTTTTGCTTTAGTTTTTTTGTATTAATGTGTGTGTGTGTGTGTGTGCAATAAACTGTACCTGTGTGTGTCATTTTTTCTGATTAAGACACAAAACTGTTTTCTATCTACATTACTTGTTTTTGATGTTCTGCTCAGCGATACTTACATTATGCTAAACATTAATCACAATTTTCATATGCTTTTAGTGACAATTTTCATCTCTATTTCACAACTGTTATTTATGTGTATCGTACAGTACACAGATTACTTGTTATATATGTCGTTTCATTTTCTGTCCAGTTACAAAAGCGTGCATAAATGTTTTCAAAGTACACTGGATGATTTGAATTCAAATGTTCTATGCTTGTAAGGTCATGCTAGAGTGAACGACTTTTGTTTGCATGCAATAAAAAATGTAGTTTTAAGTATGAAATATTTCCCTCTTTTGATGACAGAATAAATGTGTGTGTGCACATACATTTTTGGTCTGTTGTTTCTAAGCTTTGTTTTTTATATTAAAAAAGGTGTTGTTTTTTCCATTTGCAATTATGTAATTCGGCTTAAAATTCTTTATGCATTATGGTTTAAAAAAAAATCATGTATGAACAAAACGACATGCTTGTGAAAGTGCTTGTTGATATGTAGAGATTGTATTAAAACAGCAGTTGATTTCTTACTGCAACGTTTATTGTTTTTCATTTGAACTGTGATGCCCTTGCTTGAAACTTGACTCTGAACATCATTCTCTTTTTCGTTTTGCTTGTTCGCTGTGTTTCAGATCATTTTACAGAATTAAGCATGCCATGGCGCCATTGTCTTTATTAATTGAAAACCTTAATACCAAACAATGAACGGATAGATTTGCGTAAACTTTTTTTTATTTATTTAATTTTTATTTGCTTAGATGCCTTATCTAATTTTTTTACAGATGAACAGAAGCAAACTCATGTTTTTTTACATAACCATTTTTTCAACAATTGTCGTTAATGATCTTGAATTTTTACTTAATAATTATAATAATAATAATCATTTAGCGTGCTTAATCTGAAAACAAAGCCCTAAGCGCTTACAAAATAAGTAAATATATATAAATCAATATCAAGTGACATAATTTAAATAAACCACAACAAAATCATTCATTGCCCACAGGTGCGTGTACACATACACACACATATGCGCGCGCATGGATGCCGCACGCATTACTTGTAATGCTTAACCCACCCCCCTCCCCCTTCCATTTTCCCTCTCCTTTTCATGTGGAAATGCCTCCTACCATCACTGGAATTGTAACTTAGTGTGCCAACTCCCTTTCTTCATTTAAGTCTTCTCTCAAAACCACTCTCTTCACATCGCAGCCTACTCTGTTCTTTCGGAAAGTAATTTTTGTCCCTTCTCTGCGCGTGTGTCTGTGTGCGTGCGTGCAGTGCGTGGTTTGTGCAAGTGTGTGTTGTGTGGTGTGGTGTGTGTTTGGTTTGTGTGTGCACGTTTATGTGCGCGAGTGTGTGTGCAAAGCTATTTTTGACATTCTTATATTATCTACTGCTTTTTGCAGGGTTTTTTTTTGGGGGGGGGGGTTATTGATTTATTTGTTTATTATGGTAAGCGCTTAGGGCTTGTTTAAGAATAGTCTCGTTTAAATGCTCATTATTATTATTATTATTACATGCAAAGTACACAGGGTTCGTACAGATTTTTCATACAAAAATTCACAAACTTTCAAAGACCCTTTATCCTATTTTCAAAGACCTCTCACGACATACAATCCCAATAAAGTTTATAAACTGAAAAAAACCCCATTCTTTTCTATTTCATGACAATTGCTTCGATCACGATCATTCAAGTTAGCCAAAAGACCCAGACATAGCGAAGGGAAGTAACTCTCAACAAATCGAGGACGTCTGTTAGACAGAACTAGATCATCGAACCGCGGATATAAGAAAATAAACCAATTAAAATGGCTTCTTTCTTAATTCTGCAAGCAAAAAAAAAAAATGTATGGCGTCAATGACTTTTTAGGCATCAGTGACTTTTTCACAAACCATTTCACAATTTTCAGACCATAGCCAATTTTCAAAGACTTGAAAATGGCACTCCATTTCTGAAAGACTTTCAAAGACTGTGAACCCCGAGTGCAGTCGATTTGATTTGTCAAATCTTAACCCTCCCTGACATTGATTAATGGAAAAAGATAAAATAAAGCCAGTTATTCAGTTATTGAATAATTAGTGAAAATCATTTGTTTTAGCTGTAACGTTTATTATTTAGGGATGATTTGTTACTTGTTTGCATTGTACCGTAGAACCCTCACTGATTTACTCTGTGTGTGTGTGTGTGTGTCTGCTCATGTGCATATCGTCGGTGAAATTAAAAAACCTTGTATCTCGATTTATTTATTTATTTATTTAGTTAGATACATAGTCAGCTCTTTAATTTTCCCCGCCACCTTCCACCAAAAGCTCGTATCTCTAATGACTTTCTATCTGGGGTAAATGAGGTTGTGAAAATAGACGAAAAACTCGTAGGTCCCAAATTCAGATCTAGTTAAGGACAATAACCTCGTATCTTCGTTCTATTCAAGTCTAAAAAAAAAATTTAAAGTAATTTTAGCAAAATGCAGGACTAAACTCGCAATGTCTTGAACAACATATTCATCATAGTTAATCAATTGTGGTCAACGCGGTTAATTTTTAACACTTTTATTTTCATTTTTCTCAAAACTACCAAAATTGAGATGCGAGTTTTTTAAATTTCACTGACGGTATGCATGCTTAGCTCTCTCAAAGCTGGTAATGTTATTTGAAAGAAGATGCCAGAAGTCTGGTTATGGTTGCCTTCTTTCAAATTTGTTTAGCAAATTGTGGAGACGATTGCCAGGGATCATCATGAGGATTTTTTTTGAAAACAAAACTGATGCAGGAGTTTTGTTTATTTTGTGATGTAATGATGTACCATATTTTACGGACTATAAGGCGATACTTTTTTCATGGACTGAGATCCCTGCGCCTTACAATGTGACTGATAATATAATAAGGAAATAGAGTAACAAAATCTGAATGTCGAGTCAAATTTGGGGGGTGCACCTTATAATGTGACTGATAAAATAGTAAGGAAATAGAGTAACAAAATCTGAATGTCGAGTCAAATTTGGGCGGGTGTGCCTTATAGTCAGGTGCGCCTTAGGTTAGGTTAGGTACATTATAGTCACAGAGGCGTCTCTGTGAAATTCGGGTTGCTCCCACATGGAGAGCGCGTCGCAGCCAGAGGCGCGCCACCCAAATTTAAAAAAAATTTGCATGCAATTTTTGTGACTGATGAGGAAGGAATGGAGGGGGTTAAATTTTGACCAAATGACAACTTTTTCGTTGCCACAGGGTTTAACGTGTGCTAAGTGCATGAGCACACGGGACCTCGGTTTATCGTCTCATCCGAAAGACTCCACGTTCAGACCGTAAGGTCTAGTGCAAAGTGAGAGGAAAAATCCCCTGTACCCAGGTTCGAACTCGGGTTTACTTGACACGAAGCGAACGCGCTACCACTGTGCCACTCTACACTTATAGTCTGTAAATTACGGTAGCTTTTTGCGTAAAAAAGTGCTTTCATGGGTGTATTGATATTTTGAAACAGTGTCTTGGGATTTTAAATCTGCTGTTTTTAACACATTTGTCACCATTTAAAGATGTGATGATGCGTTAAACATTTTAGAGCAATATAAACAAAAAACCCATTCAAATTGTTAATGCAGCAGGTATTCAATCGCAACAAGTTAGATTTTGAATAGTATGTTGATGTATATTCAGCCCATGTTGATGATGAAAATATTGCATGAAATGTACAGTCGACTGACCACGCATTTGTACAACTTCAGCCGTTACAATGGTGAAATAAAACCCCATACCCTGTACATGAAACTGGGTCACTATTCGTTTGCTTTTGGATGCGAGTTTCAGAATTCTGTTGTGAACTTTGTCAGCAGTATGAAAAAGAAAGAGAGAGAGACAGAGGTGTGTGTGTGTGTGTGTGTGTGTGTGTGTGTGCGTGTGTGTGTGCATGTGTGTGTAGAAGTAGAACTTTTCAAGTGAGGCAACAAGGTCATCATAAAAAAAAAGCAAAGGTAGTGACAAATAGTGAAGCATTTGAATTGTCTCCTCAAATTCCTTTGGCTGAGAAAGAGTGGGGATGCACCCTGGGCAAAACTTCTCCACTATAAACAAATTTCAGCCCAGCCCGCCGGATTAGCTGCTGCCCCCTCTGCTATCTGGCAGTCATTGTCGGAAACGACAGACAGGCAGCAACGTCTCATTTTTTATGTTCTCTTGTTGGACAATTTCTTAGGTTCTTCTGGTAGTATTTCATTAAAGACCCAGTGACGCACCACGATTAAGTCCCTTGGTTTTTGGGGGGTTGCTGTGACCCACATACAAATTTCCCCAAATTCAAATTGAGGCTGCTCTTTAAACAAACTGATGTTTCAGTTTGAATTTGGGGTCAGACTTGGTCAAAACAAGATTTCTTTCCAGTTATAAGAGGGAAAACACGTGATTTTGACACATGATCTGGTGGATCTTTAAGTATCTAGAGATGTCACTGATTCACAATCCTTTCAAGGAATTTTCTTTACAGGATATATAGAGAATTTGACGGCCAGTTCAACATTGATGATGAAGTTTTACAGTTTACAGTGGAACCTTCCTATTAAGACCTTCCCTGTTTAGACTCCCTCTAAGATGTGACCCAAAACATTTACACCAATTTTCCCCCTCATTCATATCTGGACTACTGAGTGTCCACCTCCCTATAAGCCCCCTTCCTATGGCTGCTATTTCAGGGTTTTAATACGGAGGTTCCACTGCATATTTACTTATCATGGCACTGAAAACTGTTGACAGGCATGGGTGCTACTCTTTCAGTTTTACACTGATTTCAGTATTTTTAATGTTACCAGAAACTGAACTACAGGTTTTTTGCATTCATAATTTTTTTAAAATTTGACCACAAGCGATTTGGGGCGTTTTGAACTTGGTTGTTCCATCTTGGAAGTTTACAAAGGCAATGTAATAATTTTACAAGACTTATTAGACTCAATCTGTCTGTCTATCATTTTAACTGTCTGTCTGTCTCATTATATCTCTCTCTTAAGTTGCCCCCCTGAATCGTCCGACGGGGCTCTGCCCCTGTACCCTACTGGGGACATGGGTCCCTGGACCCCTGTCTTTCAATTTTTCATTTTTCATTTTGGGGAGTTGCACCCATGGATATGTGATCATGAGTCTGAAAACTAGATCAGTAGTGCTAACAACAAAAACAACCAACAACAAATAAACAAAAACAAAATTAATGGTTCACATACATGATACATTGATAGACATTGAAATGAAACATTCTTTTTAAAAACACTCTGCAACTCAATGGACTATCAGGTACAAATAGTGACATTGCTTTATTTGTTTTCACTGACTTTCTGTTATACGCTTCCCACACATCAAAGCCTCAAACAGTGTCTTAAGTTTTTAAATCTGCAATTATGATTGACAATTTCTCTCTCTCTCTCTTTCTCTCTCTCCCCTTTTCGTAAATAATAATAATAATAAGCATTTATAGCGCCTAATCTTAAAAAAAGCCCTAAGCACTTACAATGATAAATGAATAAACCAGCAAGCAATATAAATAAAGAAATTACAAAAATATATTATACACACGCGCACGCACGCACTAAACACAGACACACGCACGCACTAAACAGACACACACACACACACACGAACGCACCACACGCGCACACACACGCAACACACACGCACATACTACACGCATGCACACAAACACACGCGGATGGAAGGGGCACAGTACTTTGAAAAGAAATATAGCAGGCTATGATTTGAAAAGAGTAGTTTTGAGAGAAGACTTAAATGAAGAAAGGGAGTTGGCAGAACGGAGAGGTAAAGGGAGTCTATTCCAAGAGGAGGGGGCCTGGAAAGAGAAGGAGCGTTCGCCAAGGGTCTTGGTGCGGTAACGAGGGATCTGGAGGAGAGAAGTCTCAGAAGAGGAGCGTAACTGTCTAAGAGGTGTGAAAAGGTTCAGAAGATCAGCGAGATAAGAAGGAGCCAGACCATTCAGGGATTTGTAACAGAGCAGAGAGAGCTTGTATTCGATACGCCTTCCGACAGGAAGCCAGTGAAGAGATTCAAGCATTGGAGTAGAGTGAGAGAATTTGGAACACCTCAGTACAAGGCGAGCAGCATTGTTCTGAATTTTCTGCAATTTAGCGAGAAGATTTTGTGGGCAACCAGCAAGAAGGGAATTGCAGTAGTCTAAGCGAGAGAGAACAAAGGCAGAGATAAGAGTTTTGGTGGCGTCTTCGGAGAGAAGATGACGAACAGAAGCAATGCGACGGAGTTACAGATAGCAAGCACGACAGACAGAGGAAATTTGAGTTTGAAAAGAAAGTGTTTGGTCCAGTGTGAAGCCAAGATTGCGAACGCTTGCAGAGGTCTGAATGAGAGAGTTTTCTAGTTGGATAGAAGTAGGGAGAGAGTTTGTAGACAAAAGTCTCTTGGGGACAATGAAAATAATTTCAGTCTTGTCGTTAAGTTGGAGTTTGTTGTCAGTCATCCAAGCCTTGATGTCAGAAATGCATGACTGAGTTCGTTCAATGATAGAAGGAAGCTGAGAGATATCGTCAGACCTGTAAATGGGTTTTGAATATTTCAAATGTAGTAATGCTATTATAGATTTATAACTACCCCCCCCCCCCCACACACACACACACACTTTTTAAGGGCCCATGGCCAAAGTACAATAAACAATTTCAGTGTTCAGTGTTCTCTCCCCTTTTCTCTGTCTCTCTCTCTCTCTCTCTCTCTCTCTCTCTCTCTCTCTCTCTCTCTCTCTCTCTCTCTCTCTCTCTCTCAGTTCATCAATTGTCTTGCACAATAATGCACACAAACAATGATCACAATTCCACAATTCCCAATGATCACTAATCTTTCGCTCATACAAAAGAGCAATGAATATGTACATGAATATTCTCACTTGCAAAGGTCAAAGCACAAGTGGATTAAAGATACCAGCATCACTCAGTCTTAATACAAGTTTCTGCATCAAAGAGACCACAAAGCACATTTTGGAACTTTAGAAGGCATAGTCAGTCATTTCTCTTTGGATTTGGACATAATTTCCCCTGCCGCTTTCTCTTTGGCCTGGTCCATTGCTTTGTGCTGCCTCACACCCTCTTCATAGTTCTTCTGGCGGACTGCTTCAAGCTCGTCTTTGAAGTAGGATTTCCTGAAAACAGACCCAACAGGCAAGATCACAACTGATGCCTTAGTCAGTGTAGCGGTAACAGTTTGGGTTTTCATATCCTTATCTGGGGCAGTGGGTGGATGCCTCATGCCTCCATATGGGGAGCTGGACATCCCCGCCCCCTCCACAAGTCTCTCCCCGTGGAGATACCAGGGGGGTCTTTTGTAAAAATAGTTCCCCCACCTTCTGGAAGTTCTGTGCTTGTAACTTCCTCTTGTCTTTCACTCTTTGACTGCCTTTTTCCTTGCTTTGTGTCATCTACTGTCTTTCTGACTTATCGGCCCATTCTCCTGCCTTTTTGAAAAACCCATCTTCCAATCTTTGAGCTCCTCCGATATCGGAATGTGTCGGCTGTACGCAGCGGGGAGACCAGTGAAAACTGAAAAACGGACACATTCGTACCTTACCCATTATGGCCTTATGGCCTGAGGCGTCATTTCAAACAGATTTTTGTGCGTTAACCAATATTTCATGTTATCCAGTTCAAACAGTCTCTGGCCATCATTGTAACTGTTTGTTTAACTCGTTATCTTCTTCTGGCATATAGCGTCCTCCATCAACAATTTGATAATTATGACGCTTACGACGTGGGGTTTTCCAAGTAATCAGTAGACTTGTTTGAAAGACTTGCTGCCCGGATGATCAGCTCAATGCTTTGATCCGGGATTTGAATTCCTCCACCGAGGCTGATAATATTGCCTCAGGTGGAAGAGAGTTCCACTCACTCACAGCCCTGCGCAGCGCTGGACCCTCTCAATCTTGCTGGTGGTTTTGGCTGTATGAGGGTCCCAGACAGGAGCGGTGTACTCAAGGGTGGGACCAACTAAGGCTTTGTAGGCAGTTTCCTTGACGGAGATGGAGCCTATCTTCAAATTTCGTCGGAGGACGCCTAAAGTCTTGTTAGCCTTGTTTACAGTGTTGTTGATTTGGGTGTCCCATAACAGATCTTGGGAGATTGTGACACCCAGATACTTGACTTCTTCTGCTGTCTGTAGTCTCTGGCCGTGAAGGTGATTAGTGCTGGCTTGAGGGGTCTTTTTTCTGGATATGTGCATAGTTTGGCACTTTTCAGGATGGAACTTTATCCTCCACTTTTCTTCCCCTTGGAGTCAGCCATGCGGTCCAAATCTTGCTGAAGAGAGGCCTGGTCTCTCCGAGACTCCATGGTCTTATGGCACAGGGTGTCGTCAGTAAAGAGCCTGGAGGTTGAGGACTCCTGACTCTACTGGGATCGTTTCCGATTTGGCGCCATCCACAACCACCACTTGCTTCCTGTCCGTGAGGAAGTTGCTGATCCAGGAGTTGATCTGCCCAGTGATGCCATAATGTCAGAGCTTGTGGACCAGCAGGGAGTGGTTGACTTTATCCAACGCCTTGGAGAAATCCATCACCAAGATGTCCGTCTGCTTGCCTCTCTCCATGTTGTAAGTGAGCTCGTCCACAAGCCCGAGAAGCTGGCTTTCACAAGAACGGGCTTTCCTGAAGCCATGCTGCTCGTCCCTCAGGATTTTGCTTGCCTCGGCGAAACCCATTATCTTGCTGACCAGGATGTGCTCGAGGATTTTGCAGGGCACGCTGGTAAGTGAGATGGGACGGTAATTTTCCAGTCTGTACCTTTCACCCTTTTTTAATACAGGCATCACATTTGCCATCTTCCAGTCCTCTGGTACAATGCCGGTGTTCACTGAAGACTGGTAGAGGAGCGTCAGGGCAGGAGCAAGCTCATCTGCTAATTTTTTTTATCAGTCTGGGGCTGATTCCATCCGGGCCTGGCGCTTTGCTGGGGTCCAGTCCTTGCAGAAGTTTCTTGACACCTGGCAGTGAAATGATGACTGAGTGCCAAGTAGGGCCTCAGGGATTTAAGTCCAAAAGGACTTCTTGGGTTTAGGGCTTGATGCAGTCTTCTTTGGATGTGTCGCTTCAGTACTTTGACTTGGTGGTGGACACTTTCATCTCCCGTCTTCTTCCACCGCTTGTAGAGACCGTCTCTCCGCCTGATCAGCTTTTTGGTCTCAATGTCGACCCAGGGCTTGCTATTTTTCGGTCGGAGAGTGATGTGTGGCACGAAAGAACTGACAGCCGAGTGGAAGCCTTCTTTCAGATGGGTTCAAATAACTTTAGTGTTGCTGTTAGCACTGTAGGTAGTGGTGATAGACTCTGAAAGCTGTCTGGCAGCAGCATATAACTTGGGCCAGTCGGCTTTGCTGTACTGCTGGACAGTCCGCTGCATCTGCCGTTGCTGTGGTGGGTGAATCTGGTATTCCAGGTACACAATGTCATGGTCTGACAGCTCCAGCATGCTCTCTGTTCTAATGATGGGTGGTTGGTCAGGAACAGATCCAACTTGGATTCCAAGGTGTTGACTCCTCTTGTGGGAAAGGTCACCATCTGCTCCAGACCAAGGTCTTGGATAGTGTCCAGGAACGTGTGTTGCAGCATGTGGAGCTCCCTGTCTCTTGCATTGTCCCCCTGAATCCTCCAACAGGGCTCTGCCCTTAGGTAGGTAGGTAGGGACCAAACAAGCCGTAAAGCCTTTTCAAACAGTCCCATCTTTTATGATTTTTCTGGTAATTTTTTCCTTTCGGTCAAGGTTGATGCAGCATAAATTTTCCTAATAAATCATCATTAGGCATAGCTTCTAATAACTTCAAAACATTTGGGTAATGCATCCAGACGGTTTTTAAACATAAACATATTACCCTTGTACCCTGCCGGGGCCCCTGAACCCCTGCCTTTCACTTTCAGGGATTTTTTCATTTCGGGGAGTTGCACCTGGTGCGGGCATGTGTAACAGCCTACTAACTCTTTGTGAGGGTGATAAAACCCGTGGCCATAATTTCAAACTATACAAAAAAGATACTAACACCAGACTAGCACAAAAAGTTTGTTACTAACAGAGTAATAAATGCATGGAATAACCTTCCTGACGAAGCAGTTAATGCAAAGTCATTAAATTCATTCAAAAACATCATAGACAAGTTTTTCCAAAGCAAAATGTATTCAGTTATTAAATATACAGATATACTATATCATATAGTCATCAGTGAATAAAGCCAAACCTAACAAAAATCAAAAACATATTTAGAGGGCAAATAGCTAAACAAATAGCCTATAGTGCCATTTATGCTATGTTATGCTGTGTGTGTGTGTGTGTGTGTGTGTGTGTGTGTGTGTGTGTGTGTGTGTGTGTGCATGCGTGTTACCTGAACTTGTATACAGTGATCAAAGCTGCAAGAACGCCTCCAAAAACCAAAGGATATCTCAATAACTGAGCTGTTGTAGGTCTTCTGCTTGTCATCTCGATTGGTTATTCTGTCTCTGTCGACAAAATATATAAACAGAAACACACTATGAGCTAGTCGCGCTGAGTGCCCTTGGAAACTTGTGCAGACGAATTTGAAAAATCAATGTCAGTCACCTCCCCTGATCATGGAAAGGTCCAGAGCTAGCCCATACATTGGTTTCGTATAAAATTTCAAACAATCAGCGTCTAATAATCATTGCAAAAGTGTTTCGAAAAATCTTTAAATAATATTAGATAGAGGACCGTTGAGGGTTTTTTCGTATTAAAGGCAAAGTTGTGAGTCTTTTGATTCAGTATTTTTCAGCTTTGGCTTTACGATGTATAATTTCAGGGGAGCTCACTCTCGTTACATTCTGGTCAGCTGTAAGGAGAAATGTAAACAACTTTTTTTTTGCAGACAGCTTGCGTGACACAGTGTGAGTCTGTAGCACATAAAAATAGATCGTAAATCCGTTTTAACTTTTAAGTAGCACATTCCTTGTTGACAAATTCTTCAGAAGTAACTGGTAAGGTATTTGAAAGTATTATTAGAGATGTTATCGTTGATCATATGATAATTAATAAATTGTTTTCAGAGTCTGAGAGTGTCAGCATGGTTTCCGTCAGCATAGGTCATGCACCACACAGTTACTGCAGGTAATAAATGACTTAACTAAATTAATAGATAAAGGTAATAACGTAGATATTATTTATTTAGATTTTAGAAAAGCGTTTGACACTGTACCCCATCAGAGATTACTTATTAAACTGCAATATTATGGAATAACAGGTAAATTATTAGCTTGGATTGAAAACTTTTTGAATGATAGAAAACAATTGGGTAACTCTCCTGAAAACTGGGTCATTGTGACCTATCCTATTTATTAAACAATAAAAAATCAAATCAAACAATGAGATATCATTCATTTGTGTATTTCACTTTTCAGCTCTAAATAGTTGTAAGAATCATATAAAATGTTTCTTTTAGCTGTGCATGTACCAAAATGTGTTTAATAAACAATTTTGTCTTAAAAAATTGGCATTTTGGGTGCTTAGTTTTGTGACATGCCCAACAGTCTTGCATAAAGTTTCTATTTTTTCAGAAACCACAAAAGATTCTGCACACATATGCATGCACACTCAAGATGAGTAGTAGTCCTTCCTTTATAGTAACAATTTTGTGGATTTTACCAAAAAGTGTGTTTTAAAATAACATTTTAAATACCAGGTAGCGCTGACAACATGTGGTGTCCTCAAATATAATAAAAAATAATGCAGATTTTCTTTGCCTCAACAATCTCTAAGACCCATTTTTTTCTTATTTAGTTATCAAAAAACATATTGTTGACAATGTATGTGCATGAACAGTAAATATAATTGTTAAATAGATTTTTTACAATTTTTTTTAAATCTTTGGTCATTGTCGTGTCCACAAAATGTGTTGTCAGCGCTACCTACATAATTAAAATTTTCACCTAGGGACTTCTTCTGCCCAAGTCAAAAGTTTACTACTTTCAAACAACTACTAAAGATCATTATTCATACAAAGTTTCAAATGTGTGGGATGTTTTGATTGGTCAAGAGAGCACAAAAACAGTATGGTGTCCACCCCTAAAAGGCCCGTTGTCAGCGCTACCTGGCCACTGAATGGGCCTTCTATGTGTAGAATAGCTTGTTCAGAGTTAAGTTCTTAACCATAAGGACAAATTTGCCAATACAATACACATTTATGCTTGTAGCAGACATATCTTTCAATTCACAAGAAATTTAATTCATACAATTTTCTTTTAGTGGATGGATGACAATGGCGTCCTTCTTGTTGTCTGTGTTGCCCACAATTTTTTTCTCAAATTTAAATCTTATTCTTTTTTTTCTATCATTGGATACATATAAAAGTCTTCATTTCAAAGTAATCTGTAAGTTAAAAGTGATAAATGCACCGTAAAGTCTGTTTAAGTAGGTAAAATCATGTAATGATAATGGAGGACACCATGTTGTCAGCGCTACCAGTTGGTGTCCCTGTTGTCAGCGCTACCCAGAAATTATTTTTGTTATTAAGCTCTTTATATTTTACTTTTTTTTCTATCATTGAAAACATGTCTTCATTTCAAGGTAATCTGTAAGTTAAAAGTGATAAATGCACCATAAAGTCTGTTTAAGTAGGTAAAATTATGTAATGTAGGACACCATGTTGTCAGCGCTACCAGTTGGTGTCCCTGTTGTCAGCGCTACCCAGAATTTTTGAATTTTTATTAAGCTCTTTATATTGTAAATTACCGTATCTATGGGTTATTCCTGGTGGTAATGAAACTATTCTAACACATCCGCTATGAAAAATTGTCATTTTGAGTGGTGAGACATTATATAACAACATTTTGATATGAACCATGGTAATGTGCATAGATGACACAAACCAACACTAGTATTTAAACACATTTCTTTTGTATTATTTTGCAAATGAAACCATTTGTAAGTCTTTATTTCAAGAAAGTCTGCCATGTTAAAGTGATAAATGCACCATAAAGTCTATTTAAGTGGGTAAAATTATATAATGGAGGACACCATGTTGTCAGCGCTACCAGATGGTGTCCTGTTGTCAGCGCTACCCAGAAATTTATTATTTTAAATTTAACACTTATTTTTTAATTGTCAAATTAATGGAATATCAGAGATAATAATGAAACTATTCTAACACATTTGAAATAAAATAAATGGCATTTTGAGTGGCACGACATTATATAACAAAAAATAAAACAATCAATTATGGTAAGATCCAAAGACGGTATAAACCAACACCAATATTAAACTTTAAAAAAAAAAATGTTTTTAATGAAATCATTCATAACTCTTTATTTCAAGACAGTCTGTTATTCTAAAGAGATAAATGCATCATAAAGTTTATTTAAGTTGATGAAATTATGTAATGAAGGACACCGTGTTGTCAGCGCTACCAGCTCTGGACGCATATAAATAAAGTCATAAAACCCAGCAACGATAGCCTTGACTGATTTTGTTTTCATGTCAATAGAAAGTTGATTCATAAAGCTACTCTATGCATGCATTTTCTGTTCAATTTGCCCAATTTTATTTTTTGGCTTCTATGTCACATATTGGACCAGTTTTCAGGAGAGAGACCCAATTAGTTAGAGTTGGTGACGCTTACTCTGATAATGTAGATGTAACTAGTGGTATACCCCAGGGAAGCATCCTTGGTCCGTTACTTTTTACGATTTTTATAAATGACTTGCCACAGGACATAACTAGCTTTTGTAAGATATTTGCAGATGACACAAAAATATATAATACATCCGTAAATAAAGATGAGATACAAAATGATCTAGATTCATTAGTGAAGTGGACAGATACTTGGAAATTATACTTTAAAGCCTCAAAATGTAAAGTTTTACATCTGGGTAACAATAACACTTGTAATAATTATACTATAATTAAAGATGGTACCAACTATGTTTTATCAAAGTGCACAGAAGAAAAGGATCTTGGTGTAATTTTTGATGAAAATTTTAAATTTGATAACCATATTCATTATGCTGTTAAGAAATCAAATAAAATGCTTGGTATTATTAAAAGAACTTTTTCATATTTAGATCAGGATACTTTCCTGCATTTATACAAAGGCTTAATTAGACCGCATATAGAATATGGTAATGTTATTTGGTATCCCAAATTGAAAAGACAATCAACATTAATAGAGAAGGTGCAAAGAAGGGCAACTAAATTAATTGATGGATATAATAACTATTCGTATAGAGAGAGAATGGAACGCCTGAATCTTCCAAGTTTGAAAGCAAGGAGAATAAGAGGTGATCTAATACAAAGTTATAAAATATTTAATAATATTGATGATTTAAATGCAACAGAATTTTTCAAACTAACAAATTATGACAGAACAAGAAATAGCACTGATAAAATATTTATTGAATTTTGTAAAACTAACACAAGAAAATATTCTTATACTAACAGAGTTGCACCTTTATGGAATCAACTACCAACTAACATTAAGAGAGCACCTAATACTAACAGCTTTAAAAATGAGCTCGACCAGTTAAAATTTTATAAAGACATAATGTATGAATACGATGATTAATTCAACGCAAAAACCTGAGTGCACGATATACCTTGAGTATGTAAAAATAAAAATAAAAACACAAAGATGGGACTTTGAAAGCCTAACGGCTATATTATTTTTCGTCCCTATTTCTAATCTAATCTAATCTAAAAAGTCGGAAAGGGGTATTTTGCGTATCCACTTTCAATTTATGATGGCGGTTGTCTTCTTCTTTCTTCTTCTACCGTTGAGTATCCACAATCATCAGTTTGATTTTATGATACTATATGCGGTTGAGGTCCGAAGTCGGGCATCAAAAAGAGACAAACAAAATAAAGCAAAAACCTACTCTACGAAGATGACCAGCCAGTCGGATCTCGCTGATCGAGCCCCCGACGTGATGCTGAGTCGGCAGGAACACATAAACTAGAGGGGGATTTACATCTTGATGGGGGACTAGAACGAGCCGGCTGAAGAAGCAGACACAGCCTCCTCAGGTAACGAGTTCCAATCTTTGATGGTGCGCGGTTGTTGTTTCTTAGATCCGGGATTTGAAGCCTTCCAATGAGGCTGATGTTACTGCCTCAGGGGGTAGGGAGTTCCAATCTCCGATGGTCCGGGGAAAGAAGGATAACTTTCTATAACTTGTCTTGCAGGAGAGAAAGAGGTAAGTGAACTCGTGTAACTGTCTTGTTTGATGTGTTGGCGGGTTGAGAGACGGGCTGTAGGGGGTGTTGATGGGAATGTCCCCCCGGTGACATTTGAAGAAGGTGGACAGTCTAGATGCCTGCCTCCTGTCGGTGAGTGGAGTCCAGTGTAGCTGGGTGTACATGTCTTCCATGCTGGATGTCTGGCGATGCCTGTTCACCACCCAATGGGCAGCCCGTCGCTGCACCTTCTCCACTCTGCCAACATCTTTCGCGGTGTAGGGGTCCCATACCGGCGAGGCATATTCTAGCGTGGGCCTGACCAGCGACTTGTATGCCTTCTCCTTGATGTTGACTGACCCCACTTTTAGGTTGCGCCGAAGGAAGCCAAGGGTTACCGTCTTACTGGCTTTGCTGGTCACATTTGAGATCTAAGGTCTTGTGAGATGGTAACACCCAGATACTTGGTCTCATCTACCCGTTTCAGGTCCTGCCCATGGAGTTGGTAGTTTTTGATCAGGGGATTAGGACATCATCCATTTGTTCTCCCAGGATGCCAACGCGTTGAGGTCCAGTTGGAGATCCTCATGGTCTTCAGGAGAGTTCACTGGTCGGTGACAGAGAGTATCGTCTGCAAAGAGACGAGAAGTTGAAGAGAGCTGCCTTGGAAGATCGTTGATGAAGAACAGGAAAAGGGCCGGCCCAAGCACAGAACCTTGGGGGACTCCTGATTCCACAGGGATAGCTTCAGACGTGGCTCCTTCCACAACAACTCTCTGTTGTCTGCCTGCCAGGAAGCTCTCAATCCATCTGTTGATTGAACCCCTGATCCCGTAGTGGTGGAGCTTGTGGATGAGGAGGGAGTGGGAAACCTTATCAAAGGCCTTTTCAAAGTCCATGACTAGGACATCGGTCTGTTTCCCCTTCTCCATGTTGCCGGAAAGCTCATCCACCAGGCCCAGAAGCTGGCTCTCACAGGATCTTCCTCTCCAAAACCCTCTACTGCAAGAAGAAGGAGAGTGGGGGACAAAAGCAATTAATACTCCTCTGTGGCTGATGTTCTTAGTGGAATCCCCCAGGGAAGCATTCTTGGACCTATTCTTTTTACTATCTTTATAAATGATCTGCCTGAGTATGTTACATCATCATGTCAAATTTTTGCGGATGACACAAAAATTCTTAACACTTCTTGTAATTGTCAGATATTACAAAAGGATTTAAATGAACTAGAAGGCTGGACTACAAAATGGAATCTATATTTTAACGCAGACAAATGTAAGGTTATGCACGTCGGTAGAAATAATCCTAATAAAGAATACACTATGTTTAAGAACAATAATTTGTGCACAGTAACAGCATGTGAAAGTGAAAAAGACCTAGGGGTGATATTTGACAAGGATTTGTCCTTTGATAGTCATATCCAAACTTGCGTAATTAAGGCTAACAAAATGATAGGTTTAATTAAAAGAACATTTATTAATATTGATTAAATTTTTGTTTCAAAACTGTATAAAGTCTTTTTTAAAGGCAATTGTAGAGTATGGCAATACAATTTGGTACCCTAAGTATAAATATCAATCAAAAGCAATTGAGAAGGTTCAACGCAGGGCAACAAAACTGGTTAAGGGATGTATTGTAAAAGCATGACCTATGAAAATAGACTTTTGTATGTAAGTTTATATTCACTTAAAAGATGAAGGGTAAGGGGAGACCTTATTGAAGCACATAAGATATTCAATGGCCTTGTTGATCTATCTTGGAATAACATATTTAAATCACCTCAATGCAGTACAACAAGAAATTCATACGGTAAAGTTTTTATTAAGCAGTGTAAAACTAACACTAGAAAAAAAATTGTTTTACTAACAGAGTTGCTAATTGTTGGAATGATTTAACTTTTGATGTAAAATGTGCACCTAATATTAATATATTCAAAAATCGTCTTGATAATTCTCCAAAATTAGTAAATGTATTTAGAAGCATTGATTATTAATTTTTGTATTATAGGAAAATTCAACCGTAAAACCTTGACCGCTAAAAATATCAAATTGGAAATCGATGGGACTGCTAAAAAGCTTAGTCCCTATTCTTCTTCTACTACTACTACTACTACTACTACTACATAAGTAAAGGGTTTATTTTGGCTCTTAGTTGTAAACGTTTTCAGATACACTTGGCAGTCTTGGCTTTGATTGCATTGTTTCGATTAACATAAATGAGTGCCATAAATGCAGTGAAAAGGCGAATTTTCTGGATTTCTGTTTCGATTTTGAAATAAAAAGATCAGAAATTGAAAAAAAGATTGTTTGCTGCAAGGAGACAAACATGATCACATACTGATATAGGTGAGAAAAACGGGTAGTCAAACTGCACTACTTAGTCAACAAAAGCGTATTTTTTCGACGAGAGACGATTTGAAACAATGTTTCAGCCCAAAGAGCCCAAATGACCCCTTTTTAAAAGCAACATTGAGATAAATTTGTTTACTTTAGCCAGGTCTATTCAGTCTATTCAGTCTGTTCCCTCACACATCTAGCTTCCAAGAACACTCCAATCCCAGCCACTGAACCCAGTAATGAAAATCCACTTTCTTTCCACACACTATCCCACAATGGAAGGGTTAACCCCTCTCCCCTTCCCCCCTTTTTTTAAATATTATTATTAATGTGTCTCGACGCAGTGTGTGGCCTTTGTTTTTGTTTTTGTTTTTTCTTCAATATAATAATGATAATAATAATAATAATAATAATAATATATCTGTGCGTGTACGTGTGTGTATGTGTATGTAAACTTGTGCAGTTGTGTTGTATGCTTATGTATGCTTTTTATTATTTTGTTTATTTTTCAATATATTTTCAACAAAAGTATTATGATAATATAAGAAAAGAAAACATTAGGTGAGCGATTAACACTTATGTTTTCATTTTTCAGTTATGTTTGTGTATTATGTTTTATGCAAATTGTGTGAAAAAAAGTTCAATAAAAAAATTAAAAAAACAATAACCCCCCCCCCCAAAATAATAATAATATTAATAATGCTTATATAGCGCATAATCTTGCTAAGCAGCTCGATGCACTTTTCACTCACCATTCGTACAAACATTTCTAACAGACTGGTTCACGTATCCTCTACTACTCTTGTGAATAAAATAACGTCACTTTACACTTGTCATGTAGTTGTTTGTTTGTTGTATGTTCCAGTGACGTTGCAGTCTGTTTCAGGGTTTTTTTAATAGAACAAACAGACAAAAACGGATGATACTCAACCAAGAGAATAACAATACAGCAGATTGCAAGATCTATATATTTTGGCTCTGTTTCGACAGGTGAAACTAATAACATATGAACAAAAAGTGAAGGTGCCCATCAGGTGTCATCTACCATGGCCTCCACACCGCCTCCTCCTGGTTGTCTCCTGCAGTTCAGGAATTGCCGTGTTCTGAGGAATCACAAGATCTACAGAGACGACCTGTGGGTGCGAGATGGGAAGATCGTCAATCCTGAAAAGGTGTTCTTTGATGAGAAGATCACGGCCCACGTCCAGATTGACTGCAGCAACTGCATCATTGCCCCTGGCTTCATTGATGTGCAGATCAATGGTAGGAGACGAGGTTTTTGTTATTGTTGTTTGTTTTGTTGTTGCGCACTTAAAATTGTATTCAAGTTTCTTGAATATTATTTTGATTATGCATTCTTGGGGAATACTTATTTTATATACTGGTACTTTTAAAAAAACCAACAACAACATAATATGAAACAAATTCTTGTTTAAATTTACAAATTCATAACATAATAAAATTCTTGGTTTAACTACAAAAGGCTCAGTTTGTGTGTATGTGTACATGTGTGTGTGTTTGTCACTGTGTGTGTGTGTGTGTATGTGTATGTATGTCTATATATTAATTTATCGCTTGTTTAGTTTGCAGGGTTTGTTGGAGTGAACTTGTCTGATCCACATAACTGGACTTAGTTGAAGTCAACAGTAAGCAGGCAGGGGTTTTGTTTTGTTTGTTTAACAGGGGCCGTAGGGGTGGATTTTTCTGACAGCAACAGTGATGTTGCATCGGGGGTGAAGGTGGTGGCTAAACACCTTCTGGAGCATGGGGTGACCTCCTTCTGCCCAACAGTCATCACCTCTCCTCCTGAGGTTTATCGCTTGGTGAGTGCTTGCCATCTGCTAAAGCTTTTATTTTCCTTGATATTTTTGTTGTTGCTGATCCATCTTCTGGGCCATCCAGTGATGTAACTCAAGATTAGATTGCTCAGTCCCAACTCACAGTCACTTGCTGGTCTTTCAGTTTCAGTCTCAACTCTAGCAGTCCATAGGGAAGAATAACTGTTAATTTGTCTCGAGGCAATCATCTGAAGAGGTGTTTCACAGCTCCTGAGTCAGTTTAATAGAGTTTTAGTGAAGCTTGTTTCTTTCTGATCTAAGGTATGCAGGTCACCACCACCTGACAATAATCAATTATTATGTTTATTTCCAGAGCCAGCATGACTGAGGGGCCTCCTCTTAGAGTACCATTGCAGCTGTCCAACAAACACTCTGAATTTCTCTAATGAACAGGCTGTCCAACAAACACTCTGAATTTCTCTAATGAACAGGCTGTCCAACAAACACTCTGAATTTCTCTAATGAACAGGCTGTCCAACAAACACTCTGAATTTCTCTAATGAACAGGCTGTCCAACAAACACTCTGAATTTCTCTAATGAACAGGCTGTCCAACAAACACTCTGAATTTCTCTAATGAACATGTGAAACATACCAAACACATTATTGTTTGTTTTTTGTGTTTGTTGCTTATCAGATAGAAAAAATCACTAGCCATTTGTGTCTTTCAGAAACTTTTCCTTTTTCAGGTTTTGATTGTTTTTCTTTTCAAAAACTAATTGTAATGATAACCTTGTGAGCCTATTCAATGCAAATGTTGCTTATGTCAACAGGTTCTGCCACAAATCAAGAAGTGTCCAGGGAGTTCTGAAGGCGCTGGAGTCCTGGGTAAGCCTTACTTGTACACTCTGAATTATGTTGTGAATAATATCCCTGAAGACTAGAAAGCCTTAACACGGTGCAAAACCTGACCAGGGTGACAACTCATGTCGTCACACTCATAGCATACTTGCCTATACATGTATCAGTCGTAGGCAATTTTGCAATAGCTGTTGCAACAGTATCCCTATAATGGGTCTTCCTCTATTGTCAAAAGCTTGGAGAAAAGTTTAAATCCAGAATTGATGCAGTTTAAATCTTGTAAGTCTTATTATTCCCTAAATAAAACTAAAGAGAGAAAACAAAACAAAAGCAAAAACAAACAACTGCAGCTATCAACATACTTTGAATTAGGTATTATTTTGTTTGTATTGTATATTTGTTTTTGTTTATTCTCCTTTTGCTACAATCTTAATGTTAGTTTTGTCTCAAGAACTATTTAAGCATTTCATCATATTGTTTGAGATCATAACGTACTAGGTACCATTTTTATTTTTACAGACTATAAGGCTTATGATATTATAAGGTACACCTTCAGTTTTTACACAACATTCTGATTTTGATAACAGTTTCCTACTACAGACAAACCCCTATTTTACGACCCTCTGTTAAGTGACCACCTCTCATTTGAGACCGGATTTGTTGGCACAGATGCATTTTACTATGTAAACGACCTCTCTTAAACGACTTCCTCTAAAACGCGACTTACGACCGCCATTTTGTTGGTTTTTACGACCATTGCTGTCGTCTGCATAGACTTCGAGCAAAGGGAAACAACCACGGTCAAGGGCCTGAAAGCGGAGTCGCTTCCCTTGTTGTAGAAAAGGTGGCGGAGAGCGTAGGAAAAGCACGAAAACCACTGACTTTGAAAAAGAAAACCACTGACTTTGGACGAGAGTGGAGGTGATTAAAAGAAGTCGGCAAAGTGAAACTGTAATATCGATTGCACAATCCTATGGAGTTGGAAAGACCCAAATCCAGTTTTAATATGTCATTGTATGTGTGCATGAAGAAGAGAGTATGAACTGTGCTGAACTTTTTCTTTCTACGGCTGCCAGTGAAAACCTCCGTCATACGACCCCTCCAATTTACGACCGATTTTTCCGGACATTTTGGAAGTCTTAAAACAGAGGTTTGTCTGTATATTATTACCGTATTTTTTTGGACTATAAGGCACACTTTATTAGAAGGCGCAACCCCCAAAATTTTACACAAAGTTCGGATTTTGTTATTATATTTTCTTACTATATTATCAGTCATATTATTAGGCGCAGGGGTCTTAGTGTAGCAAAAAAGTATCGCCTTATAGTCCGAAAAATACGGCAGTCATATTATATGGCATTGGGATCTCAGTCCTGAAAAACAGAAGTACAGTGGAACCTCCCTTATAAGACCTTCAAAAAGCATCCCAAATGAGGTCTTTAAGGGATGGGTCTTATAAGGGAGGTAATTTGAATACTTGCAAAGAAGGGCAATGTCTGAGAGAAGTAGGTCTTATGTGGGAGGAAGTCTTATAATGGGAAGTCTTATAATAATAATAATAATAAATTGATATTTATATAGCGCTTTTTATCGAGCACAAAGCGCTTTACAATCAGCATTGAAACATTCACACACGCACAACAGACACACACGCACGTATGTGCATGCTTAAAGTCTATATATAAAAAGTCTGATCTACCACCACTTCCCTATGTCTAAACCTGAAGTAAAAACACATAATCTTCTTTTCATTTCTCCTTTTGTTTATGTATGTCTTGTTTGTGTGTATGTCTGGAGTGATTTGTTGTAAGGGAGGTTTGTGGCAGCGCAAAATGTTACAGCGCGGCAAAATGTTACATTTGTAACATTTTGACGCCTTGTAACATTTTGCGCGGAAAGTCCTGCGGCAATTTGCCGCGTTATAACATTTTGCGCGGAAAGCCTGCGGCGAAATGTTTCAATTTTGCTACAAATGTAACATTTTGCGCGGGGCGCCAAGCGCAGTTTGTTATAATTGTAACATTTAGCGCGAGGCGCCCACCTCTGATTGAAAGTTTTCAAAATATTACAATTTAAGCAAATTGCGTGAGGCGTCCGGGGTGCCTCGCGCAAAATGTTACAATTCTAACATTTTGACGCCTTGTAACATTTTGCGCTGACACAAGGTTCCACTGTATTGCCTTATAGTCTGTAAAACAGGGGAAATGTTTGTCCATAATTCCTTCAGGTGTGCACGTGGAGGGTCCTTTCATCAGCAGGGAGAAGAAAGGGGCTCACCCGGAGGTGTACATCTGCCGCTTGGAGCGGGGCTTCAGCCAGCTGCAGGACATGTACGGCTGTCTGGACGACGTCGCCCTGGTTACGCTGGCCCCAGAACTGCCCCAATCAGAAGAGGTTATCCGAGAGTGTGTCTCACGAGGCATTACCGTGTCTGTGGGTAGGTGAACCTGTTTATGCTGTATTATTCCCCGTTGCAATGGAGCCTCCCTTATAAGACCTCCCATTATAAGACTGTCACTCCCTCCCACATAAGACCTACTTCTTCGAGACATTGCCCTTCTTTGTAAGTATTAAAATTACCTCCCTTATAAGACCCCTCTCTTGTATGACCTCATTTTTGATGATTTTTGAAGGTCTTATAAGGGAGGTTCCACTGTAGTTGAAAACTAGGTGAAAGTGGAGGCCTTAGGACGTCCATGAGTCGTGACCTGCGTGTGGCGCGTCCCCTTTAATCCCTTCACTGCCGGGGAAATATTGAGAAATGGTCTTTTATCTAATTATAAAATTGAAGAGAGACTTGTCGCAATCTGAGAATATGGTCCGGAGATATATCTTTCCTGACTTGTCTAAAACAAAAACTAGCATAATAATATTAATAACAATAAAGAAAGCTTATATAGCACACATTCCAGGCTAGCTGCTCATGGCGCTTTACAAAAAATACATTTAACCAAATCACATCAATACCCATGCTAGCACGCACACAAGCACACACACTAACGAACACAGCATATCATTTACATGCGCATGCACACATACATACATACGTACGTACGTGCGTACATACATACATACAATACATACACAAAGACACAAACACACACATACATACACACTTATGCCTACACACGCACGTGCACACGCACACACGTGCATGAACGGAAATATGCGCACATGCACAAGCACATGCCAGCGCGCGCGCGCACAAACACACACGCTTTCTGTCTCCCACCTTTCCCATGCCCTTCCTCATCCACACACATGCTTTCATTCTCACAATCCGATCATGGTGGACAGTAGTGTTCAGAGAATAGATGGGTTTTCAGGTTGGTTTTGAAAACTGACTGAGAGTTGGAATGTCTGAGAGACAGAGGGAGTTTGTTCCAAGTAGCTGGGGCCTGAAAAGAAAAGGATCTCTCGCCATAAGTTTTTGTTTTAATTGAGGGAGGCTGTAGAAGACGAGAATCAGAAGAACGGAGCTGACGAGATGGAATGGAAGTATGAAGTAGATCAGACAGGTAAGTAGGAGCAGAGCCAGAAATGACAGCAAAGCTAAGAGCGGAAAGCTTGTAGTTGATCCTGCTGGAGATTGGCAACCAGTGCAGAGAGTGCAGAAGGGGAGTAACATGTTCAGACTTGGAGGACTTAGGGATTAGTCTTGCAGCATTGTTTTGGATTCTTTGGAGTTTGTTGAGAAGGTACTTTGGAAGGCCAGCAAGACGAGAGTATGCCAGGATTATAACATTAAAAGCTATGACATCATCAATGATATCACATGTAATGTAGTAGACACGGGGGTAGACAGGGAAGGGGTTTTAAGTTTGAAGAATTCAGGGCTGATAAGTGGGTCAAACAGCATTATATTGCGGTAAGTAAAAGAGCAATACCTCTGTGTGTTTGAAATGTATCTACATCACAAGCATCTCTAATTTAGAGACATTGAGGGGGATTTATAACAGCTTGAAAGTTGAATGTTGATCTATTATGGTATGAATTATATTATTGTTCCATATATAGCCAAAGTTTTCAATCTTTGTTCATGTCTGTTTGCTAACCTTACTGGTTGAAGGGAAGTTACCCTGACTTGATGGCTTGGAGTCAAAACAGACTATCTTTAGATAGTCCATTCCCATATTATTGAACTTATTGCGAAAAATAATCATTTGTATAAAAAAGACTGCTGAAATATAAAAAGCAAAACCCCCTTTTTATATTTCTGTAGTCATTGTTTGATACAAGTTATTAGTTTTTGTAATAAATCCAATAATATGTCAATGGTCTATCTAAAGATAGTCCGTTTTGACTCCAAGCCATCGCTGTGTTGGTTACTTGTGGTTCAGGTCACTCCATGGCTAACTTCCATGCTTAATGTCTCTCTGCTAACTTTACTGGTTGAAGGGAAGTTACCCTGTGTTGGTTACTTGTGGTTCAGGTCACTCTGTGGCTAACTTCCATGCTTAATGCATGGATGCTCCTGCTTTCAGGATGTCCTGAAGTGAAAGTGCAACGAGAGCCTGTCAATTACATTGGAAACTGTTTTTTCCCTTCAGCTTCCAGGGGGCATTGCTCCCCGGAACCCCCAGGAGGGGCGCTGTCCCTGCACTCTGCCGGGGCCTGGCCAGCCCCTGGACGCCTGCTTACAGGATTTTTTTTTATTTACCAGGAGCACCCATGTTAATGTCTCTCTGCTATCTTTACTGGTTGAAGGGAAGTTACCCTGTGTTGGTTCAGGTCACTCCATGGCTAACTTAGTTCAAGGGGAGGCGGCGGTGCGTCAGGGGGCGTCATTCATCACCCATCTCTTCAACGCCATGTTGCCAGTGAGTACAGACAACAATGAGTACACTATTCAAACACAGAGATTAGATAATGACTTAAAGGGGCATGCTGACGGATGACTTTTTGCAAGAAACATGTCGAGATCACCAGAAAGACAGCCTTTTCAAGGATCGGAACACTCACTTTGCTCTGGTTTCCTAGAAATCAAACCGTCAAAACGGCAATTCCTCCTTGGCGGAGTTGCTGGAGAGAGAAGCCATTTTGGATGGGGTGGGTATAGGCCACTCGAGTGGTTGAAGTTTTTTCTTCTTTGTAGTGCAGTAAAATATAAAAAAAGGAGCTATATCCTTTGTTGTGAGCGAAACTCCTTTTGGTAAACTGTAAATAAAAAGGTTTGTATTGTGGAAATTTCGTGATTTGGTCTAAGCGACTCAGGTGGCCATTAGAAAAGAGAAGACACATGCCTTCTCTTTCACTGAAAGAATCTGACTACCAGCACCTCCGCCAAGGAGGAATCGCCGATTTGACGGTTTGATTTATAGGAAACCAGAGCAAGGTCAGTGTTGCGATCTCTGTAAAGGGTGTTTTTCTGGTGATCTTGACATGTTTCTTGCAAAAACCCATCCGTCAGGGTGCCCCTTTAATAAACAATCCTGATTTGGTCTATGCTTTTTTAAAATTAGTATATTTTTTGGTAGTAGTATTAATGTTTTACTGATAGCGTTATATCTCCACTGGTTAGTTAAGGCGAAGGGAGATCGTTCATGATGGGACCCCATTATAGAAGAAAGGAGGGCCCACAACTCCAGAGGTACTCTGCACCAGGCAAGATCACCCCCCCCTATTATTACATATCGGAAGTGATGCATCGCTGACTGCATGAATTGAATTCAGTTCTTTCTGTATTGCAAATCCATGTGGTACTGGATAATCTGTTAAGGTATTAGGTACTTTATTGTCACAGAGGTGTCTCTGTGAAATTCGGGTTGCTCCCACCTGGAGAGCCAGAGGCGCGCCACCCAATTGTTTGTTTTTTGCATCCGATTTTTGTGTGACTGATGAGGGAGGAAAGGGTGGGTGGGTAAATTTTGACCAAATGACAACTTAGACACTGGGATTAATGTGTGCTAAGTGCATGGGCACACAGGACCTCGGTTTATCGTCTCATCCAAAAGACTCCACGTTCATACCGTAAGGCCTAGTGCAAAGTGAGAGGAAAAATCCCCTGTACCCAGGTTCGAACTCGGGTTTACTTGACACGAAGCGAACGCGTTACCACTGTGCCACTGCATTTTACTAGTAACTTTTTTATTTTATTTAACCTTTTTGTGTAATACATTTTTTGTATATAAAAAAAATGAGGAGAAAAAAACAAAAAACAACAACTAAATATCATACTTACATAACATAACATAGAAAAGTAATCAAGACAATATTAAGGCATATACACTCAAAACAAAATAAACATGCGGATGAGCAGTAATATCATAATATTTTACTAGTAACTTATCTTGATTGTGTATTGGTTTACTTTAGTCAAACTCACAACGCGAGGGTTGTTTGACGCGATTCATGTGAGATTTATTAAATAAGAACATTGTTCTCATTTTTATTTTATAAATTCCACTTTTGCCGTGCAGTTTCACCACAGAGACCCCCACCTGGTGGGTTTGCTGACCAGTGAGCGTATTCCCAAGGGCAGGACGATATACTATGGCCTGATTTCTGATGGCATTCACACCCATCCTGCTGCCCTGAGAATAGCTCACAGAGTGCATCCTGACGGTAAGGGATTGAAAAGTGAAGAGAGAGAGAGAGAGAGAGAGAGAGAGAGAGAGAGAGAACACTGAAAGATTTTAATTGTACATCGGTCATTGGCCACAATACAATGAAATGGAGAGAGAGAGAGAGAGAGAGAGAGAGAGAGAGAGAGAGAGAGAGAGAGAGAGAGAGAGAGAGAGAGAGAGAGAGAGAGAGACATTTGAAACATTTGTTTATTGAGGGAAAAGAATAAGCGCACACTGGGCTTGTTTACATCTTGCCCTCAAAACAAAAGAAGAAAAACATAATTAAAGCTTCCAATAATGAACAAAAGCAACCGGAAAAACAACCAAAAAACCATACATCCTACACCTATCCATCTTCCCCCCACCCACCCCTAACCTCGCATAGAGAGAGAAAGAGAGAGACAGACAGACAGACAGATGCCCTTAAAACCCTTTCATCGCCACTGTCGCCTCGTGGCACCACAATGATTTAACACCCATGTCACCAAAAGGCATCAAATGAGGGTCTGCTGACCAATGACCTTATGTTCTTAATTTGGGGAGGTAAGGACAGGCCCTATTTTATGCATGTCACAAAGGAATCCCCAATATTGCAGACAAAATCTTTACCCAGGTAAGTTTAATGGAAGGTTTTGGCTGAAACATGGCTGGCGTTGAAAGGGTTTAAAGACATGGGTACATGTAAAGGGGAGTACAAGTTTGGGGGAGAAAGCATTGTTAAGAAATCAAGGTTTTGTTTTTGCTAATCAAGAAGTACATTTAAAACAAAAAGCGTAACTCTATAAAATTGGAATGATCCATGACAATATAATTATGCTGTAAGACCCATAGTCTTCTGAAGGGGGAGGGGTGGATACGCATAGAAAAAAAAAACTTTGATAGGAAAATCTAAATTTTGTGTGCATTATTATTACAAAAAAATTAAGAAAAAAGAATAACTCTGTGAAACATGAACGATCAGGTCTGCTGCTGATAATAATAGCCATAAGAGCCATGGGTTCCTGTCTTCCAAAAGAGGAGTACAAATTTGGTGCTCAGAGTAATAGATAAACTCAGTGTTGTTCTCATATTCGATTGACTCTTTATGAAAATTTAAAAAAATGTATGACTCGGTGAAAACTTCATACGACCTGGTCTGGCTTTGGTGATGGATTCCATAAGAGCTTATGGGTCTTCCTGACAAGTTTGGAGCTCAAAGAAATTCTTAAGCTCAGTATTTTCCCCATAATCGATAGATATTTTACGAAAGCAGCATCTGTAATCAATGAAAACTAAGCATCAGGTCTGGTGTTGGTGACCGATGCCATCAGAGGTATGGGTCTTCCGAAAGGGAACACAAATTTTGGGCTCAGAGAAATCATTAAACTCAGCATTTTCCCCATAATCGATAGATACTTTGGTTTTGGGCATTTGGTATATTCTAGTTGCAGAGACTTATCTCTGTGAAATTTGGGCTGCTCTCCCCCGGAGAGCGCGTCACCGCAAGTACAGTGCCTATCCATTTTTTTTTTGGTGGGGGACGGGACCCGGGAGGACAGGGTGAGGAGGGTGTGTGGGCACACTTGGAAAACCTAGCTATCAATTTGGTCATACCAGGCAGCGGGATTTCTCCCTGATCTTACCGACTTTCAACTGCCATGGGATTTTTACGTGCGTAAAGCGCACGGGTCAGACTAGCTTTAAGTCCCCTCCAAAGGACTGGACGTTCAGTTTGATTTTCCTGTCAAACTAGAAAGAAAGGGCGAGGTCGGGATTCGAACCCGGGTCACTCACGCTGCAGTCATGCATTACATTTGGCAGGCGAACGTCTTAACCACTCTGCCACCTTTCTCCCTACGAAAGCAGCATCTGTAATCAATGAAAACTGTATATTATCAGGTTTTCTTGAAGAGATCAAGTTTGGGGCTAAGAGTGTGGTCATTAAACTCAGTATTGTGATTGTTACTTTATGAAAGCATTATTCATGATCAATGAAAACTGAATCTGACCAGGTCTGGTGTTGGTGATGGATGCCATCAGAACCATGGGTCTAAGAGTGGTCATTAAACTCAGTATTGTGATTGTTACTTTATGAAAGCAATATCCATCCCCCGCGTGCGGATACTGGGGGGTATTTTGTATAAATAGTTCCCTCACCTTCTGGAAATTCTGTGCTTGTAATTTCCTCTAATCTGTCACTCTCTTTCACTCTGCCTTTTCCATTTACTTACTGTCTACTATCTTTCTGCCTTACCAGTCTATTCTCCTGCCTTTATAAAAAAACAAAACTTTCAAAAAGATGTCCTCCAGCCGAAGTCGGACTTGCTGGGCCTAGCTTAGGCGCATAACAGCAGCATGACGCATCTGCGCTCATATTTGACAGGAAAGTGTCTGAGCGATCGAAGAAGAAGAAAAAGAAGAAAGCATTTTCCATAATCAATGAAAACTGAATCTGACCAGGTCTGGTGCTGGTGACTGATGCCATCAGGGCAATGGGTCTTCCTGAAGGGGAGTTCAAGTTTGGGGCTCAGAGTGTGGTCATCCACGGCAAGAGTGCCACACTAGCCGGCACTGACACTCTGGCTGGAAGGTGAGTAGAAAAGAAGGGAAAATTGACAGGGAAGGTGTTTTGTTTCTCTGTGTGTGTGTGTGTGTGTGTGTGTGTGTGTGTGTGTGTGTGTGTGTGTGTGTGTGCATGTGTGTGTGTGTGTGTGTGTGTGTGTGTGTGTATTTGTGTGCATAGTTCAAGAAAAGAAAAGCGACTGTTTAGCCATTTCACACTTAAATATATTTGTAAACAAAAATCAGTTTGTGTATTTAAAAGACAAGATGATCTAGTTTTTAATAGAATGCTGTGATAATATGTTTCTGCAATATGTATGGGGGGTGATACTTCTGTGATAATGCTTAATGATGATTAATGTTGATGACTGTGATAATGTTCTGAATGACGCGCGCATGTGTGTGTGTGTGTGTGTGTGTGTGTGTGAAACTGATGTATGCAAGGGAGTGTGTGGGTAAACTTTTGTTGAGTTTGAGGATGTATTTGAGTGACAATTCTGTTATTGTGTAACTTTCATCTGTGGGTAGTGTGTGTGTGTATATGTGTGTGTGTGTGTGTGTATATATATGTGTGTGTGTGTGTGTTTAATATTTGATTTAATGTATCTATTTTAATCTGCTGCACATGTTGCGAAAGAAAATGTTCCATTATAATGAACATTGAATTAAATTGTTTTGTATTTTTATATTGAGGAATCACTTTCAGATGACTTCACGGAGATAATCGCTTTCCTCTTTTTTGTCTTCTTCTCCAGCATAGCACGCATGGATCTCTGTGTGCGACATTTTGCCAAAGCCACGGGTAAGAAAAAGTGGCTCATGCTTTTAACTCTTCTAGCACCATGGGTGAATACATTCGCCCAGTACATCACTCTACACTCCCACCAAATGCAAAGACATTCACTGCCAAGCACCCTGCCATGTGTTTGTCAATTTTGTGGAGCATATGTTAGTGATTTTTTGTCTGTTAAAGCAAGGCATGTGCACTGGAGAAAAAAAAGTTACCCCCCCCTCTTGTCGGTTGAGATGCAACGGACAACCAAGAACGTCAAACATATGTGGCGCTAGAAAAATTAAGCAAGCATGTTTATGCTGATTTTAAGTCAATCTTAAAATTTGTCAAATAAAACAATTCTGTTATGTAATCAGATTTGTTGATATTTTTGAGATCTTTGGTGTATTCTCATACCATTCAAATAAGAGCAAGGAGAAGATAGGGGTGAGAGAATGATGGTTTCAAAACTGCAGTGGCTTGATATAGATATATCAATTACCCTAGTAAATTGTTGTAGTACAGATTATTTTTCTTGGATAGAAAATGTGTACAGAGTGGGTTAAAAATGCTTCACTTTTTTCCTTAACCCTCTTTGCTCTGCATATAGTAAAACGTGTATTGTCAAGCAATGGTGTATAATTGAAGACTGCAGAGACGTCAACCGGTACTTCTTGTTTTCACTTTTCATCTCTCATATAAACATTTGACTGGGAAACCTATACACTTTTATAAAGAAGAAAGCTTGAATTTTGCAATGAAAGTAATAAAAAAAAACTTGTCTTGAATATGCCATTTTTTTTATATATGGTGACTGCAGTAATCCAGCAAAGCACTTTCACAGTGGCTGCAAAGCATTGCAAATGGTAACTGCAGCTAAACCCACCCCCACCCCCATCCGACGATGATCCGTCACTGCTACTCGTGTCAGACATCACAAAACCACGTACACAGTGGAGTCCCGGGTAAAACGAATTTTAACGGAACACAGACTCAGTTCGTTGTATCAGGATTTCGTTATACATGTACATGTACAATGTATGTTGAAAACAAAAACAGTTCAAACACTCGCCAATGATAACCGAAAACATAAACTTGACCAGTTTGGATCGTCTGTCTTAATCACGGGATGTACAAGGCTTGAAGAAGTTCAGCAGTGTTGTCTGACGCTGATCTGTTTTGGCACTTTTCAACAAGTTTGTCCATTAAGTGACAACACATCACACAAATTTAGTTTGTTATAGGCTTTCACGAACTTTTCGATCCTTATTTTGAGCGCGAATTGTAAAGCGACCTTGAGAAACCGAATGATCTGTAGGAAGCCTTGGCCTAGCAGACGACCCAGTGTGAATCTAAATGAGTTCACGCATGCGCAGTTCATATTTTCCAACTTCCTTCCTCTTGACAACACGTTCTAGCTTGGAGTTTGAAGGCCTAGGTTTTTGCAGCGCATCGCACAGGCTGAGTTCGTTATAGGCTATTTTTCCAAGTAAATAAAATTATCCTGGGGCGTAGAACATGAGTTCGTAAAAAGCGGATGTTCGTTATTTCAAAAGGACTTTTTGTTCGTTATACCCATGGCTTTGCAAGTGACAAATAGAAGGGCATTTGCCGGGAAATTGAAGTCAGTTCGTTAATCGCGAAATTTCGTTAAAAGCGAGTTCGTTATAGTTGGACTCCACTGTAGTTGAGCCCTTTTCCTTCACTTTGCAACAAAAATACAAGAATAATTACCTTCATAGTCTCCATCAGAGTAGCTATCGGCAACATACTCATCGTGCTAAGACGGTCAAAAAGATTAATTTTAATAAATTTATTTTAGAAATATGGAAGGACACTAGAATAATAAAAAAAATCCAAGACAGTGGAATGGCTGTTTAAAGTAGTTACCACATTTATCAGTGATGCCGGTGTTATGACTCACAGTTGAAATCTGGTTATTCAAAATTGAAAGGAGTGAAATTCATTTTGAGACGGTCGATATTTCGAGGCAAAATCGTTTGCCATAAGAAAGATTAAATTTGAACGAAAAAATATTATTATAAATTGTGATACCCATTTTTAACTCATTCAAATCGTTCTGGCCATATATGTCCGGAATTAATAGGTAGCTGTCAATTTGATGCATTTGCTTCAAGGGAAGTAAATCTGTGTGCACCTTGGTCACTTCTAAACTTGCTTTGCTCCCTTAGACCACAATTTTGCCTCTGATTTTGCCTTTGTAGTGGTTTGTTGTGGGGTAACCAATCAATATGGAGAGTTTTTCTATATGAAGTCTATAATATAAAAAAGTCTGATCTACCACTTCCCTATGTCTAAACCTGAAGTAAAAAAACCCTGTAATCTTCCTTCATTTCACCTTTTGTTTATGTATGTTTTGTTTGTGTGTATGGCTGAAGTGATTTGTGAGGTTTTTTTTTTTAATAATTCAAAATCGCTGCGATGCGAATGAGTTAAATTAGCTGGTCTCCACAGAATGCAGGGCTCCCAGGGACCCCCAATTTTGGGGTCTATGAGTATGAAGCACTAAAATTCCAAAGGACCCTCTAAAAGAATGTGCAGGGGGTCCTAGGGATGCACTAGAAAAATTATTTTTAGCATTCGCAATGCCACTGGGACCCTCTATCCTGCACCTAGGACCCTCTATACTGTAAGTGAAGGAGTCCCTGGGACCCCTTGTTTTGCGGGACGATTGGGATCCCTGGAATGTTCCATGTTTTTTTTGTGTGTGAAGGTTGCGGACCAGTGTTAGCCTTAGAGGCAGCCTCGCTACACCCCGCCCAGATGCTGGGCATCACGCAACACAAGGGCACCTTGGACCACGACACAGACGCAGACTTCATCTTCCTCAACGATTCTCTGGACGTCAAAGCCACCTACATCGCCGGACAGTGCGTGTGGAAGAGCTCCGATGCGGTCCTGACAGAGATGGTGATCAGGGGGAGCTGATAATGAGCTTGGAATGAATGTGGGTGTGAAGTTTGTCAATGCATCACATTTGCGCCGATTTTAGTTATTCGTATACTCAGTTGAACTGATCTTAATCATTTCTGTACTCAATTGCTCCGATTTTAATTAGTTTTGTACTCAATAGACGATTTTCGGAAACAAAAACTAGGGGGAGAACACTTCGTGAAAATTAGAGTTGCTTACCTCCATTACTCGGTCAAATACCATAGCAACAATGCAACAATGGCGTCGAAGCTTGAAACCGCAGGATGCGAGTCAGCGACTTGCAAACATTTTTTAAAAAACTGATAAAAAACTTGCAAAATGTGACGTAAAAATATAAATTACATAATTTTTTTTAGAATGACGCACGGTGTTCTAAGTGCTGTATGTCTGCTCAAACACACGAGTCGATAGGCTACGAGAGCTGATGGTAGAGTGATTTCCCCTGTTTGACCGATTGAATTAGGCAAGATCACTCCCACACACCTTGAAATTACTCCCCTTAATTATTTCCGAACAACTCCTATAGCACCAATTTTGAATATTCCTATACTCATTTGTGTCGCTTTTCATCATCAGTAGCGCCAATTATATTTTTGTGTGTAAATATAACACTGACACAATGATTCAGAAATAAAGAGCACGGACATACATTTCCCAGTTATTGTTTTTTTGGGAGCGCCACATTATGCAATTCCACACTTGACTATGGAGACTCTGTAGCAAAACGTGGCTCTTAACCCTTTCGCTGCCAGCCATTTTTCGGTAAAAATATACCATTAAACTTGTCTGGGTAGAGAAAAAACAATCATATGCAATATTGGGAATTCCTCTCTGACACGTATAACATTATAATAATAATAATAATCTTATATAGCGCCGTTCTCCTGGAGCAGCAGGACTCACAGCGCTTTACAAAAAACAGACATACAATAATCATGAAGAAAAACAACATAA
Organism: Phymorhynchus buccinoides; assembly: GCA_017654935.2. Lineage (NCBI taxonomy): Eukaryota > Metazoa > Mollusca > Gastropoda > Neogastropoda > Raphitomidae > Phymorhynchus > Phymorhynchus buccinoides. The sequence goes on from CM065691.1 coordinate 18,367,335, forward strand.
ATATACAAAAGTGGAAACACAACCATAAAAAAAATCCATGAAAAAAACAATTAGCCCATTATCGCACTGCACTCACACATAGTCCAACTCAGCAAAAACTCACAGAGGGTGAACTGAAGGAGAGAAGACACAGGAGATCAACAGAGGTATTTTCTGAAGAGACCAGTTTTCAGGCGCCG
>CM065691.1:18368013-18393920 GCA_017654935.2 Phymorhynchus buccinoides
CACCCTCCCTCTCTCTCTCTCCCCCCCTATTCATATTTAATATAGAAAACATTATAGTCATTAATAAGCCAGGGTAAGTTCCAGTCTCCCCCCCCGAATCTCCACCCCTCACATGTCTGACCCCCACCAACAGCACCAACCCACCCATAGGTAACTGGTAAGAGTCAGAGATTAATACTGTACAAGGACTTGACTATTGCTATTATCAGTGAAGTGCTAAGGACACACACATACACACACAGAGCATCAACAGAGACAATACATACTGGTGGTGGCTAAAAAAAGAATAAATAAATTTATTTTTAAGAAAAGAATAATAGTAATAGTAGAAAAGGGTCATTACAACAGGAAAGGGACTTTGAATTATAATATTATAGCAAAATACTAACAAGCACTCACATCACAAGCTATGAAGAAAGGGAAACAACACAATTCAAGGACGTAATGTACACACAGTGCACATTTCATAAAGGGGGCTATGACATAATAGGAGAATATGGAAACCAGTTTTGCTCAAATTGTCCCAAGTTACCATTCAAAAAGGCTCTATCCCCCGTCGGCTTGTCGCTCTAGCGTTCCCACGTCCTTCTGTACCTTAAAACTGTGAGAAAAACCTGCAGGTTAGGATGGACATCTTGTAATTTACATTTATAAATACAGAATTTGGCAAAAATAAAAATAAAATCCAGAACTTTGTCTGTTTTCACATTTTGTTTCACCCAGCACCCAATGCCTGTCCCCGCTCTAATGAAAAGCCAGCGTTAAAGCTACCACAGACAGACAGACACACACACAGACAGACAGGACACCCCGGGAAAACCGAAGAAGCGTGAGAACATAGACTCACTTCATGTCGCTTGACACAAGTGAGCCAAAAAGATTAGGGTAATTGCATTAGGCCTACTGTATACATGTATATTTGAGAAATTATAAAAAAAGCAGGAGACTAATCATGCATGTGCCTTGATCAGGACAGTCTGTCTGTCTGTCTGTCTCTATATGCTAACGAGCGAGGCTTAATGACGTTGCCTCTTGTTCCACAATGACATGAATCATTTCTTTGTAAGAATCATTTGATCTATTCAAGATTTTTCATGTAAAATTGTAAAATTCCTTAACCTTTACCATTGTGCCAGCTTTTCCCCAAAATATATACAGCATCTACCCAATATTGGCAAATAATAAAAGGCAAGCTCTCTCTCTCTCTCTCTCTCTACTCCTCTCTCTCTCTCTCTCTCTCGCTCCACCCGCTCTCTCTCTCTCTCTCTCTCTCTCTCTCCTCCCTCTCTGCTCTCTCTCTCACTCTCTCTCTCTCTCCTCTCTCTCTCTCTCTCGCTCTCCCTCTCCCTCCCTCCCTCCCTCCACCCCCACTGTCCCTCTGCAACGAAGGGTGTTCGTGAGTCTTTGACCAAGTCTCTTTGTATGTGTGCGTGTATGCATGTGTGTGCTTTTATTGACAATTTTTTAGAACTTTTTATGAATGAGTTACAAAGAGCTGCCTGTTACCACACTTTCTCAAACTTTTGACAACAACCTATCCGAGCCCCAATACAACCTTTGCATTGATTATTATGAATCTGAGAATGAGTCATGGAATCAGGGCAACAGTACGAAATAAAGGAAAAAGTGGTAAAAACTGAAAACGTGCATAAATTCAACAGTCAGTCCGCTTTAAATTCTCTCTCTCTTCTCATCTTTCCTCTTTGCTGTCCCTCTGAGCAATCCTTTCTCTTTAACCCCTTGACTGCCGTATAACGTATCAGTACTGACTTGATGACAACACCGATGACGTCATCAGATGAAGATGAATAACTCCTGATATGCTGGCTTTTTCTCTAACACAGTCAAGAGAGTTATATCCCCAGACCATTTTGCCAGAATTGGCTCTATCATTTGTCTTTTTCATGTCATGATTTGTACAATGATTTTTTTCTTTATTTTCTCTAGGCAGTCAAGAGGGTTAATTGACATATCCTATGACGCTGAGGTTGTGAACTGATAAATAAATGCACAGGAACATGAGCGTACTCCACACAGCATTTTGTTATAAATAAGGTTTCTTTGCTTGTTTGCTTCAGTTCATATATGCTTTGCTGTTGCTGCTTTTTTGCCTTTGTTTGTCTTGAGTTCACTTGTTTGGTCAGTTCTCTATCTTTTGCTATCATATATCCAGAGCCATCCATGGTACTGTTGTTGTTCTGCTAATACAGTGGAACCTCCCTTATAATATAAGACCTTCCATTATAAGACTCCCTCCCATATAAGACCTACTTCTCTGAGACATTGCCCCCCCCCTTCTTTGTAAGTATTACAATGACCTCCCTTATAAGACGGTAGACCTCATTTTGTAATCTTTTTAATGGTCTTATAAGGGAGGTTCCACTGTACTCTGAGTAGAGCAAAAGGCTGTTTTGATTCAGTCTGTCAGTCACTCACTCTCACACCACATCTCTCTTTCACACACACACACACACACACACACCACACACACCAATCCACACACATACACACACACACACACATACATGGGCACACCACCCACACACACACACACACACCTGACAAATCCTTACAATTCTTCCCCCAACACGCTTTTGAGAACCACACCCCATTGTTGCCTTGAAGGGCTGAAGCAACAGTGTCCCAAGCAAACATACACATACACACACACATGCACGCACGCACACGCATGCACACAATCACACACTCGCACACACAAACAGAGGAGAGAGAGAGGGAGGTATGGAGGAGAGAGAGAGAGAGAGAGAGAGAGAGAGGAGAGAGAATGAGGGGGGATGAGAGAGAGAGAGAGAGTATGAGGGAGAGAGAGAGACAGAGAGAGAGATGAGAGAGAGAGAGAGAGAGACGAGAAGAGATGAGGAGAGAGAGAGAGAGAGAGAGAGAGAGAAAATATCCCATCCATCACTGTGACCAAAAAACAGGAGCAGCAATTAAAGTTCACATACCAAACCTTCCCATACAAAAATTGTAACACTAGTGACAGGAAAAACAATGTAGGGGCAACAAGTCAATCACAAGGCTGGATGCATGGAGTAAACTAAAACACTGGCTCAAGGTGGGGGTACAGACACAATAGGGGGGAAGTGGTAGATCAGACTTTTTTTTTATATAAATATAGACTTCAAAATATAGACTAGAAAAACTCTCCACACCGATTGGTTACTCCAACAACAAACCACTACAAAAGCAAAGTCAGAGACAAAATTGTGGTCTAAGGAAGCGAAGCGAGTTTAGAAGGTGACCAAGGTATGGTGCGCACACAGATTTTCTTCCCATGAAGCAAATGCATAAAATGGACAGCTATCTTTTGATTCCGGACATATGTGGCCGGAACGATTTGAATGAGTTAACTTCTATGTCAAGGGCATAAACTCCCGAGGTGTAATCCCAACAAAATTTATGCTTGTGTACTGCTTCAACTCTACTAAAGTTCATTTTCATTTAACTTTTTTTTTAAATGATAAACTGCATATATACAGTGAACATCGTCATTAAGTCAAAATTGGGGGATCAAAATTTTATTTTGAGAGAGCCCCAATATTTTGAGAAAAAACCCCTTTTGGGCATTAAAATGATTACCGGTAAACTGGGACCAAAAACGTATTGCGAGTTATCTAGTATTTTTGAGTTATCCATTTTTTAATTATCAGGAATCTAAGTGTAAGTGTAATGCAGTGTGCGTGAAAATCATCATTTAGAAAAAATGATCACTAGACTGCTGAAGCCACAAAGTTCATGAATAAACTGCTTTCATCTTATGGACTTGGGTCCCAAGATTTACGCCCGTCTGGGTCTTGGTTACCTTGTTTAGAGTGCAAAACAGCCACCTTGTTTTGAGTGCAAAATGGCTACTTTGCTTAGAATGCAAACTAGCTACCTTGTTTAGAGGAAAACTGGCAACTTTACAAAAAGGGCTAAGTGATTTAAAAGATTTTTTCATCAATCCAGGTGTCTTACCGTATGGATTTTATCACTCACTTAAGAAATGAAACTGATCTTGAATATAACTGACACCAGGATTAAGACAAAATCTGGCTGGAAGTCAACCTTAGAGGTTAACCTAGCTAGAGGTTGACTTCCAGCCAGATTTTGTCTTAATCCTGGTGTCAGTTATATTCAAGATCAGTTTCATTTCTTAAGTGAGTGATAAAATCCATACGGTAAGACACCTGGATTGATGAAAAAATCTTTTAAATCACTTAGCCCTTTTTGTAAAGTTGCCAGTTTTCCTCTAAACAAGGTAGCTAGTTTGCATTCTAAGCAAAGTAGCCATTTTGCACTCAAAACAAGGTGGCTGTTTTGCACTCTAAACAAGGTAACCAAGACCCAGACGGGCGTAAATCTTGGGACCCAAGTCCATAAGATGAAAGCAGTTTATTCATGAACTTTGTGGCTTCAGCAGTCTAGTGATCATTTTTTCTAAATGATGATTTTCACGCACACTGCATTACACTTACACTTAGATTCCTGATAATTAAAAAATGGATAACTCAAAAATACTAGATAACTCGCAATACGTTTTTGGTCCCAGTTTACCGGTAATCATTTTAATGCCCAAAAGGTTTTTTTTCTCAAAATATTGGGGCTCTCTCAAAATAAAATTTTGATCCCCCAATTTTGACTTAATGCGATGTTCACTGTATATATGCAGTTTATCATTTAAAAAAAAAGTTAAATGAAAATGAACTTTAGTAGAGTTGAAGCAGTACACAAGCATAAATTTTGTTGGGATTACACCTCGGGAGTTTATGCCCTTGACATAGAAGTTAACTCATTCAAATCGTTCTGGCCATATATGTTCGGAATTAATAAATAGCTGTCAATTTGACACACAACCGTGTGCATTTGCTTTAAGGGAAGTAAATCTGTGTGCACACCATACCTTGGTCACTTCTAAACTCGCCTTGCTCCCTAAGATCACAATTTTGCCTCTAAATGTTTGCTTTTGTAGTGGTTTGTTGTGAAGAAACCAAAATCGGTGTAGAGAGCTTTTCTAGTCCTATATTTTCGACGTCCTATATTATATATCAAAAAAAAGTCTGATCTTACCACTTCCCTATGTCTGTTACACCTTTGAGCCAGTGTTTTAGTTTACTCCAATGCATCCAGCCTATAGTGATTGACTTGTTGGCCCCTACATTGTTTTTCCTGTCACTAGTGTTACAATTTTTGTATGCGGAAGGTTTGGTATGTGAACTTTAATTGCTGCTCCTGTTTTTTGGTCCAGTGATGGATGGGATAGTTTTTCTCTCTCTCTCTCTCTCTCTCTCTCTCTCTCTCTCTCTCTCTCTCTCTCTATCTCTCTCTCTCTCTGTCTCTCCCAAGTCCCTCGTTCATCTCTCTCTCTCTCTCTCTCCCTCTCTCTCTCCTCTCTCTCCCTCTCTCTCTCCTCTCTCTGTTGTGTGTGTGTGTGTATTTCTGCTTGTGACACTGTTGCTTCAGCCCTTCAGGCAACAAGGGGTGTGGTTCTCAAAAGCGTGTTGGGGGAAGAATTTAAGGATTTGTCAGGTGTGTGTGTGTGTGTGTGTGTGTGCCCATGTGTGTGTGTGTGTGTGTGTGTGTGTGTGTGTGTGTGTGTGTGGTGTGTGTTTGTGTGTGTGTGTGTGAAGAGAGAGAGTGTGTGTGAGAGTGAGTGACTGACAGACTGAATCAAAACAGCCTTTTGCTCTACTCAGAGTACAGTGGAACCTCCCTTATAAGACCTTAAAAAATCATCCAAAATGAGGTCTACCGTCTTATAAGGGAGGTCATTGTAATACTTACAAAGAAGGGCAATGTCTCAGAGAAGCAGGTCTTATATGGGAGGGAGTCTTATAATGGGATATCTTATAAGGGAGGTTCCACTGTATTAGCAGAACAACAACAGTACCATGGATGGCTCTGGATATATGATAGCAAAAGATAGAGAACTGACCAAACAAGTGAACTCAAGACAAACAAAGGCAAAAAAGCAGCAACAGCAAAGCATATATGAACTGAAGCAAACAAGCAAAGAAACCTTATTTATAACAAAATGCTGTGTGGAGTACGCTCATGTCTGTGCATTTATTATCAGTTCACAACCTCAGCGTCATAGGATATGTCAATTAACCCCTTGACTGCCAGAGAAAAAAAAGAAAAAAATCATTGGGCAAATCATGACATGAAAAAAGACAACTGATAGAGCCAATCTGGCAAAATGGTCTGGGGATATAACTCTCTTGACTGTGTTAAAGCAAAAGCCAGCATATCAGAGTTATTCATCTTCATCTGATGACGTCATCGGTGTTGTCATCAAGTCAGTACTGATACGTTATATGGCAGTCAGTGGGTTAAAGATACAGGATTGCTCAGAGGGCAAAGAGGAAAGAGAGAGAGAGAGAATTTAAAGGGGCTGACTGTTGAATTTATGCACGTTTTCAGTTTTTACCACTTTTCCCCTTATTTCGTACTGTTGCCCTGATTCCATGACTCATTCTCAGATTCATAATAATCAATGCAAAGGTTGTATTGGGGCTCGGATAGGTTGTTGTCAAAAGTTTGAGAAAGTGTGGTAACAGGCAGCTCTTTGTAACTCATTCATAAAAAGTTCTAAAAAATTGTCAATAAAAGCACACACATGCATACACGCACACATACAAAGAGACTTGGTCAAAGACTCACGAACACCCTTTGTTTCAAAGGGACAGGGAGGGAGGGAGGGAGGGAGGGAGGGAGAGAGAGAGAGAGAGAGAGAGAGAGGAGAGAGAGAGAGAGAGAGAGAGAGAGAGAGAGAGAGAGAGAGAGAGAGAGAGAGAGAGAGAGAGAGAGAGAGAGAGAGAGAGAGAGAGAGAGAGAGAGAGAGAGAGAGAGAGAGAGAGAGAGAGAGATTGCCTTTTATTATTTGCAATATTGGGTAGATGCTGTATATATTTTGGGGAAAAGCTGGCACAATGGTAAAGGTTAAGGAATTTTACAATTTTACATGAAAAATCTTGAATAGATCAAATGATTCTTACAAAGAAATGATTCATGTCATTGTGGTACAAGAGGCAACGCCATTAAGCCTCGCTCGTTAGCATATAGAGACAGACAGACAGACAGACTGTCCTGATCAAGGCACATACATGATTAGTCTCCTGCTTTTTATAATTTCTCAAATATACATGTATACAGTAGGCCTAATGCAATTACCCTAATCTTTTTGGCTCACTTGTGTCAAGCGACATGAAGTGAGTCTATGTTCTCATGTTTCTACGGTTTTCCCGGGGTGTCTGGATGTTTGTGTGTGTCTGTCTGTCTGTGGTAACTTTAACGCTGGCTTTTCATTAAGACAGGCTTGCTGGGTGAAACAAAATGTGAAAACAGACAAAGTTCTGTATTTTATTTTTATTTTTTCCAAATTCTATATTTATAAATGTAAATTACAAGATGTCCATCCTAACCTGCAGGTTTTTCTCACAGTTTTAAGGTACAGAACTAACCTAGAAAAATATATAGCCTTTTTGAATGGTAACTTGGGACAATTTGAGCAAAACTGGTTTCCATATTCTCCTATTATGTCATAGCTTCCTTTATGAAATGTGCACTGTGTGTACATTACGTCCTTGAATTGTGTTGTTTCCCTTTCTTCATAGTTTGTGATGTGAGTGCTTGTTAGTATTTTGCTATAATATTATAATTCAAAGTCCCTTTCCTGTTGTAATGACCCTTTTCTACTATTACTATTATTCTTTTTTTAAAAATAAATTTATTTATTCTTTTTTTAACCACCACCATTGTTTCTGTTGATGCTCTGTGTGTGTGTGTGTGTCCTTATCACTTCACTGATAATAGCAATAGTCAAGTCCTTGTACAGTATTAATCTCTGATTCTTACCAGTTACCTATGTTGTTGTTTTTCAGACATTAGAGATTAGACTAGAACTTACCCTGGTTTATTAATGACTATAATGTTTTCTATATTAAATATGAATAGGAGAGAGAGAGGGGGAGGGGGAGGGAGGGGGAGTGAGAGAGAGTTTATGTATGTCCCATGGATGTTTTTTGTGTGTGAATGTATGTGTTTTTGTAAACAAACATGTGTTTTCTATGAAATCTATAGTAATGTTATGTTAAATTTTCTAGTTTGCTTATGGAAAAAAAAAAAAATTCTTGGTAATCACTAAGCTATTGTTATACAAAATCTCCAACCTTCTCATTTTAAAACTATTATAAACTCACTCACTCATGCACACTTTCAACTCAAAAGCACAAAGAAACACTTTAGATTGTAAATGGAATTTATTGTTTGACTGATTCATATATTTATTAAGCATGTACAAATTATATTAATTAATATGCTTAGGATTGAAAAATGCATGTTGATGGATGAGTGTGTGAGAGAATGTAAGGAATTGTGGAGTGGAGGGATGAGAGAGGGAAATAAATAAAAAAGTTATATAAAAAAAAAAGAAGAAGACAGGCTTGCTCTCCATTAAGACGGGCTTGCTCTCTAATAAAACTAGCTTCCTGTGTCAAGTTGTCCATAATGGGTAGAACCAACTGCATCATCGGAGGGCTGGAATTTGCTGTGGCGATTCCTTTCCACCTAGAGGTGCACTCCTCAAGTTCCCCGGTCAGAAGTCCCTTGACAGTTATCGCCAAGTCCTTATATCTCCGTCTCTTTACGTCGTCACTTGGTTCCAAGATACAGTGGAACCTCCCTTATAAGACCTTAAAAAATCATCCAAAATTATTTTACACAGCTAGTGGTGTTTGTGGTTTCTTTGATCAAATATTATCTCCATTATGGGTAGAACCACTGGCATCCTTTATGGATCCACCACTATTAACAGTGGCATTTTAAGCTATAAAGCCTTTTCAAGCCACATTTCTACAGTGCATGGAGGGTTGGTAGTGTTTTGTGGTATAATTTACTCATAACCAAAATGAGGTCTTATAAGGGAGGGGTCTTATAAGGGAGGTAATTTTAATACTTACAAAGAAGGGCAATGTCTCAGAGAAGTAGGTCTTATATGGGAGGGAGTCTTATAATGGGAGGTCTTATACTGTACCGTCTTCTGCATCAATGGCTTTTATTGGTTCTGTCCATGGCAACTCTTCCAAGAGTTGTCTTCAGGATCGGCCTTTGTGAGTCTCCGTCAGTCCCGTACGTCATTTCCGTCACATACTACTTTCGTATGTCGTCAGTCAGGGATGTAATACTTTCTTTGTCACATGTCTTTAGTCGCAGTCTCCGCCTTACAATATGTATACCAGATTTGATTAATGAACACATTGTAAATCCGGAGAAAAAGCCAACGTTAAAGCCACCACAAACACACAGACACCTGGAAAACCAAACAGTCATGAACATATTACTTCTCTCGTTTACTTGCGAGGTAAAGGGAGATTGAAGGATTTGCCAGGGGAAAACCTAGAGGGAGAGATTGAAGAATTTGCCAGGGAATAAAGTAGAGGGAGAGACGGATATTTAGAGAGGTAGTCTGAGCGCTGGTAAGGGTATTGATACATTAAATCCTTTTGTACATAAAACAAGCTGTCACTGAACACTGATCGCTAAAATGATCGTCACAGAAGAGCAGTACAGTGTCTCCTCTGTGGCAAGTTGTCCCAAGATATTGTCACAATTTATCTGGAGACTGGGACTGCGGATCAGGTTTTTAAAATTTGTTTAGAGCAACTTCACTGTTTCACCTGTCCATATTTTGTACCAACCGCCACTGGTCACGGCATGCACCTCTACACACGTCCGTGGTCGCGGGTTCGAGTCGGCCCCTCGCCACATTTTTTTTTTTTTGGGGGGGGGTCATCATCTTTTTTAAAGGAGAGGGGAGTGGGCGGAAGGGAGGGGGCACCACCACATATTTTTGTGTCTCTTTTCTTCATTATTTACATCTAACCAGTTCTTCTTCTTCTTCTTTTTCTTCTTCGATCGCTCAGACAGGTTCCTATCAATTATGAACGCAGATGCTTCATGCGGGTTTATCTAGTTGATATTAAAGGTATAGCAGCCGACTCAAAGATTCGGGTCTCGCTAGTTAAAAACGCGCTGCCTCCCACAACAGGGGAAAGAAAAAAAGAAGAAAAAAAGGGTTGCAGCCAGCAGTGAAGCAAAAATGTGACCTCACCTCTCACGAGGATCATTTATATAGGCAAGCTGTGGCTTTAAGCATTTTCTGAAACTGCATGTTTTCCCCCCTGTGTTGCAGTGTCAAAGCAAACCGGGGATGGCGCATGCGATGGGTGGTGTTCAACGGCAAGGACCTACGCTACTATGACAACAACAGAGTGAGTCAGGTTTTTCTGCTTTCGTTTTTGTAGTTTTATGTTTTTGTGGAGCTCTCTGTATCACTTGGTTTTTTTTAGCCCTTTGTACTCTGATTTGTTTTATGTGAGAAATGCCCACCCACTCTGAGAGAGAGCCAGTGGGTATGTGTGCCCAACAACTTGTTGGTTGAAGGCACTCGGGTAGGCTGGAGGCGGCTACTGGTTCCGGTTCCTGTGGGCATGGCAAAGTGGAAGGCAGACGATGATCAACTGCAGCGGCAGCAGCAGCCAGCAACAGCTTTTGAGCCTGGGAGAGGCCACTGAAACTGGTGATGACCATGTCCGTGAGGAGTGACACGGAGAGCATGGTGTTGAAGCCATTATCTTAAAGGCAGCCAACAGTTGCCGGCGGCAGGTCATACCTTTGGAAAAGGTCTGTGAGGGCGGTTTCGCCCGTGATGTCAGACGAGAGAGGAGTAGCCGCAGCGAGATCGAAAGCGGCCATGGTTTTGTTTGGCAACTTTAGAAGGGAGAACGAAAAGAGAGATTGAGATTGACAGTTAAAATGAAAAGAGAAATTGACAGTTAAATTGGCGGTGGACTAAGCGAGCGGCCGGAAGACGGAAGTGATGATGTTGAAACAAAGGGAGGTAGCTATCGGTGCACACTGCGTGTTTGCATCGCCTTTTAAAAACGGGTTCCAGTGAACCCTTATCATCAATGTTTTATGTTACCGTATTTTTCGGACTATAAGGCGATACTTTTCCCCCAGACTGAGACCCCTGTGCCTTGTAATATGACTACTAAAATAGTAAGAAAATATAATAACAGAATCTGAATTTTGTGTAATATTTAGGGGGTGCGCCTTATAATCAGGTGCGCCTTATAGTCAGAAAAATACGGTACTTGTTGGTTTCATGGATTTTCTTGTTTTGCCACTGAGGGCTGAGTGTAAAAAAAAAGCACTGATGCTAATCTCATTACCCTGTTTAAATAAAATTTTGTTCGTTCAATTTTTCGTTCGTTCAGGTATTTGCATCATTCTGCCTGACATTTGTTTTCGGACACAGGGCATGGTGAATGAAATCGCAACAGAGAAACTCAGAAAGTGCACTTAAAGATTTTAGATTTTGTACTCAACTTAAAGACATTAGGGAAGTAATATTGTCTTGTATGCAAGTTTCAGCAGAAGCTTATGTATTTTATACATTTTTAACCAAATTTTACAGACTATAAGACAATACTTTTTTGGTTCAGACTGAGACCACTAGGCCTTATGACATGACTAATATTATAAGAAATTATTTTTAAAAACCACCGGAATGTTGTGTCAAAACTAGGTTAGGTTAGGTTAGGTACATTATAGTCACAGAGGTGTCTCTGTGAAATTCGGGTTGCTCCCACCTGGAGAGCGCGTCACCGCCAGAGGCGCGCCACCCAATTTAAAAAAAAATAAAAATTTGCATGCGACTTTTGTGTGAGGAAGGGAGGGGGTAAATTTTGACCAAATGACAACTTTTTCATTGCCACTGGGTTTAACGTGTGCTAAGTGCATGGGCACATGGGACCTCGGTTTATCATCTCATCCGAAAGACTCCACGTTCAGACCGCAAGGCCTAGTGCAAAATAAGAAGAAAAATCCCCTGTACCCAGGTTCGAACTCGGGTTTACTTGACACGAAGCGAACATGCATATATGTTTCAACGTCTTGTATATTATGTTACATGTTTCTCTTTATATGGAAGTTGGGTTTTGAAACGCGCCACTGGAAAGGAATTTATTCGAACTCGGGTTTACTTGACACAAAGCGAACGTGCTTCCACTGTGCCACTCTACATCAGAGTGCTCAGGGTGCTCCTTGCAATAAGATAGGCCAATATGTCTGTAAAATACGGCAGTTTTGCTCTTTTATTTACAAACATTTTTGTGTGTGTGCGCAGAGTCAGATCTCGAAGAAGATCATCCCGTTAACGTCAATGAAGGAAGTGATCAGCGACATCCGTGAAGGGGACACGAACCGATTCAAGTTCAGACTGGTCACCACGCTGCGGGACAGGACCTTCCTCTTTGCAGCTGACACCAGAGGTAAGAGATCTCAGCCCATAGCACTTGGGAACATTTCTGATAGACGATTTTCGGAAAAAAATAGGGGAGAGCACTTCGTGAAAATTAGAGTTGTTTACCTCCATTACTCGGTCAAATACCATAGCGACAGTGCAACAATGGCGTCGAGGCTTGAAGCCGCAGGATGCGAGTCAGAAATTAGCAAACATTTTGTAGAAAAATAAGGGGTGACCAGTTGCTACAAAGTGATAGAACTTGCAAACTGTGACGTAAAAAATATAAATTACATCAATTTTAGAATGACGCACTGCGTTCTACATGCTGTGTGTCTCCTCAAACACAAGAAGCGAGGGCTGGGGATTTACCTGATGGCAGAGTAACTTCCCCTGTTTGACCGATTGAATTAGGCAAGATCAACTCCCACACACCATGAAATTACTCCCCTTAATTATTTCCGAACAATTCCTATTGAAAGGGGATCTTTCGATTTCAATAATGGTAAAAAGGCAGAAGCATTAAGTGATATTAAAAGTGAACCATTGTTAGATTTAATTAATTAATATAAATGTTCATGTAATAATGATAATCATTGTTGATTTTGATGTTGCTTTTTAGATGACTGTTGTACGTGGACAAGCACATTGATGGCTGCTATCCTCAAGGTAGGTTCTTTATTCATTTAAAAACATTTTTTTAATGTTATGTGCCAAACCATTGGGACTGTATTGTTTGTTAGTTGACTAAGTAAATCAAAGTATGTACTTTCAGATATACTGGCAAAGTTTTATATATAGTTTATTTGACTGAAAGGGCATATCTCCATATGTGTGAAGGAACACGGGTTTAAACTTTATATTTGCACTGGTCTTATGCAATCCTTACTTTTTTAAAAATTCATCTTGGTAAATTGTAATCTGATGTTAATGAATTGGTTTTTTTCTGTGATTTCAGTGGTTGCCTTAGCTGTTGTCAGTTAAAAATGTTCTTGAAAAGTTCAGGATGTGTCTACTTGTTTCCCATTTATTATCTTGACAGTTAACCCTTTAACCGCCAATGTCGCACCCATGTCACCAAAAGGCATCAAATCAGGGCCTGTTATCCGAAGACCCTATTTTCTTAATTTTGGGAGGTAAGAATAGGCCTAATGTTATATATGTCACAGAGGAATTCCCAATATTGCAGACACATTTTTTTTCTCAACCCATTTAAGGTTAATTATATTTTTTGGCTGAAAAAAGGCTGGCGTCGAAACGGGTAAAGGGCTTGAAAGAAAAACATGACAGGAAATTTCTAAAAAATACAGTGTTTCCCTTAAGAATAACTTGCGAGGGCCCCAGTGAGCCTCTGTGCAAGATTTTGATGGTCACAAGGAACATTTAAAAATCTACTTTAAAAACTTGTGTGTCCCTGAGATGCACAGCACAGAAATGAACGAGTCGCTTCCTGATTTTAGCGCTTTAGGGAAGCACAATTGTGCATTATGGGAAACACTGAAATAGTATCTCTATTGAAATAAAATAAAAGTTTACCTGAAGAAAAAGGATAAAAATGTTCCTTAGGTCGTTTAGCTGGAAAATGCTGGATTTCTTTTTTCTTTTGTTTTTTTCATAAAACCACATTTTACTCATATGAATTGCATTTTGTTTCTGAACATTTATATAGCGCTTTACCTTTAAGCTCTAAGCGCTTTACAATTGCACTAAAATTATTCATATTAAAAAAAGAAAACTTGACATACCGCACCACTCTACCCCCCATCCTTCACATTCTTACACACACACGCGCACACACACAACCCACACACACACACACACACACACACATGCGCACACAAACAAATATCAGGGTTCATAGGGGGCCTTACCAGTCCTTATAAGTCTTGACCAATTAAAATCTCCAAGTAAGGCCTTACAAGTGCTTACATTCACTTCAAGGTCCTTACAAGTCCTGACAGCTGCCAAAAAACTGCCCTGAGCAGCAAGACCACACTCAAAATAGATCGCAGAAGCAGCACTTTTACACTTGAGAAAACATCGCTCAGCACCTACTCCACCTTACCCCCCTCCCCCACCTTCCCGTTTCAACTGACCGCTTAGCAGACGAACGATGCACCGCGAGTTGTCAAGAGAAATTGGACTGAAATCTCGTTCTTTATCCTGGTGTCGTTTTGCGAGAAAACGCGTATTATATCTGTGTCAGCCATAGTTTTGTATCTGCTTAGACATTGTTCACAATGCTGGGAAAGTGTTCCTTTCAAGATCGTTGGCTAAAAGATGGACATTATCCTTAGGCCTACAGGTCCTTACAAGGTCCTTACTTGGGGATAGCTGAAAGCCCTGGGAACCCTGAATATGTACATATTTAACTATATATGGATAAAATACATGTACATCATAAAATAACAATTTACAATCAGATTACATTAAAAAAATCAATTTTCAGTTTACATAAACAAGTTACACATTCATAATGACCGCAAAAGTAAAGTATACATATAGGTACACACAAGGTTCACAGACATTCAAAAATAGACAAACACGCTCATAGAAGCAAATTAAGACATACTCGTATTCACCGCACTGACGGATTTAAAACCGACATGTAAAATGTAAAAGCCTGGTTATAACTTTGTTTCCAAGATGAATGTTTTCCGTTTCTTCACAGAACAAAACTGAGGGGTCCAATCTTGAAGCGGAATTAACCAAGCCCGACAAGGAGGTTCGTGTAACTGTAATTATAGCTTATCACTCAATGCTCCTTGTAGGTGTGTTCAAATGATGCTGGTGTGTGGTGGTATTTTTGTTATTGTGTTCTGTGATAAAAGAATAATTTATTCATTTATTCTGGTGTAGAGTGGCACAGTGGTAACGCTTTCGCTTTCGTGTCAAGTAGCCCCGAGTTCGAACCTGGGCACAGGGCATTTTCCCTCTCACTTTACACTAGGCATTAACGGTCTGAACGTGAAGACTTTTTTTGGATGAGACGATCATCCGAGGTCCCGTGTGCCCATGCATCTTAGCATGCGTTAAACCCAGTGGCAACGAAAAAAAAGTTATTCATTTGGTCAAAAATTTACCCCCCCCCCCTCCTTCCTCATCAGTCACACACAAAAATCGCATGCAAAAACAAAAGATAGAAAAAAAGTTGGGTGGCGTGCCTCTGGCTGCGACGCAGCTCTCCATGTGGGAGCAACCCGAATTTTCACAGAGACAACTCTGTGACTATAAAATACCTACCTAAGTCTTATTTAAGCAATTTATACAGCACTTATCCTTAAAGCTCTAAGCGCTTATTACGGTTTAAACGCTTATTACGGTTTATTACAGACTAAAAGGTGCTACTTTTTCCCCAGACAAAGACCCCTATGCCTTATATTGTGACTAATAATTTTGTGGTGTGATAACAAAATCAGAAATTGTGTACAAATTTTACCACAATTTGGAGGAGGGGTGTGCGTGTTGCACTTTATGGTATGTTTGTGTCATCGTGAGGTTAGGAGCATTGCGTTAAACTGTGGGATTGAGAGAGAGTATTATTATTATGTATTGACATGAAATATAGCAAGAGAGAGATAGAAGGAGGAATGGAGGGGGCAATATCGATAGCGAGTGCTACAGTTGAGATATTTGACCAAAAGCAAACCAGCATTATTATATTTGTCCAAAGAACATGGCTGGTGTGTGTGTTTGTGTGTGCATGTGTATGTGTGTGGTGCGTGTGCGTGCGTGTACGTGCATCGCATGCGTTTTGTGTGTGTGTGTGGTGTGCGCATGAGTGCTGTGTGTGTGCGTGTTGTCGTGTGTGTGCTGTGTTGTGTGTGCTTGTAACGTGCATGCATGCGTTTTTGTGTGTAGTTTGTCCAGCAGCATGAGTGTGTGTGTGTTGTGTGTGTCGTGTGTGTGTGTGTGTGTGTGTGTGTGTGTGTGGTGTGTTTGTCCGTGCACTGCATGAATTCATCACTTGAGCCCACTGTGTCAATGCGTTGTGATGTATGAAAAAGAGTGCAAACATTTTTTTTAATTGGCTGCATTTTGATACTTCTTTAGTAATGTTGAATTTTTGTTGTTGTCTTACAGGGGTTTGTTCGTTTTGAGAACAACAACAAGAAGTTCTATGTGGCCATCTGGGGGAAAACTTTGTGTTATTACGACACATTTGAGGTAAGTACTGTGTGATGCTTCTGTTCTCAAAGCGAACAGTAATCATCACACCGGGAGGTAAACTTACCTCAAATGTGTCGTAATAACACAAAGTTTTCCCCCAGATGGCCACATAGAACTTCTTGTTGTTGTTCTCAAAACGAACAAACCCCTGTAAGACAACAACAAAAATTCAACATTACTAAAGAAGTATCAAAATGCAGCCAATTAAAAAAAATGTTTGCACTCTTTTTCATACATCACAACGCATTGACACAGTGGGGCTCAAGTGATGAATGCATTGCTATGTTGCACGTAAACACACACACACACACACGACCACACACACCACACACTACACACACACACACCACACAAACACTCATTGCACACACACAAACGCACGCACGCACGCATGCACGTACACGCAAACACACGCACACACACGCACACCACGAAGCACTCATGCGGCACACACACACATCTCTCTCTCTCCCCCCCACAAACGCATGCATGCACGTACACGCACGCACACACACACACAAACATACACATGCACACACAAACACACACACCAGCCATGTTCTTTGGACAAATATAATAATGCTGGTTTGCTTTTGGTCAAATATCTCAACTGTAGCACTCGCTATCGATATTGCCCCCTCCATTCCTCCTTCTATCTCTCTCTTGCTATATTTCATGTCAATACATAATAATAATACTCTCTCTCAATCCCACAGTTTAACGCAATGCTCCTAACCTCACGATGACACAAACATACCATAAAGTGCAACACGCACACCCCTCCTCCAAATTGTGGTAAAATTTGTACACAATTTCTGATTTTGTTATCACACCACAAAATTATTAGTCACAATATAAGGCATAGGGGTCTTTGTCTGGGGAAAAAGTAGCACCTTTTAGTCTGTAATAAACCGTAATAAGCGTTTAAACCGTAATAAGCGCTTAGAGCTTTAAGGATAAGCGCTCTATAAATTGCGTTTGACAATAAGACTGTAAGGTATTACTTTAATAGTCACGAAGGCGTCTCTCTGTGAAATTCGGGTTTGCCTCCCACCTGGATGAGCGCGTCACAGCCCAGAGGCACACCACCCAATTTTTTTCACTTTTTTTTTGTATGCGAGTTTTTTGTGTGACTGATGAGGAAGGAGGGGGGGGGGGTGTGTAAATTTTGACCAAATGACAAGTTTTTCTTTGCCACTGGGTTTAACGCATGCTAAGTGCATGGGCACACGGGACCTCTGTTTATCATCTCATCCGAAAGACTCCACACATTCCAGACCGTATAAGGCCTAGTGTAAAGTGAGAGGCAAAATCCCCTGTACCCAGGTTCGAACTCGGGTTTTACCCGACACGAGGCGAACGCGAAACCTCTGTGCCACTCTACACCAGAATAAATGAATAAATTATTCTTTTATCACAGAACACAATAACAAAAATACCACCACACACCAGCATCATTTGAACACACCTACAAGGAGCATTGAGTGATAAGCTATAATTACAGTTACACGAACCTCCTTGTCGGGCTTGGTTAATTCCGCTTCAAGATTGGACCCCTCAGTTTTGTTCTGTGAAGAAACGGAAAACATTCATCTTGGAAACAAAGTTATAACCAGGCTTTTACATTTTACATGTCGGTTTTAAATCCGTCAGTGCGGTGAATACGAGTATGTCTTAAATTGCGTTTATGAGCGTGTTTCTCTATTTTTTAATGTTTGTGAACCTTGTGTGTACCTATAATGTATACTTTACTTTTGCGGTCATTATGAATGTGTAACTTGTTTATGTAAATTGAAAATTACTTTTTTAATGTAACCTGATTCTAAATTGTTATTTTATGATGTACATGTATTTTATCCATATATAGTTAAATATGTACCTATTGCGGGTTCCCATGGCTTTCAGCTATCCCCAAGTAAGGACCTTGTAAGGACCTGTAGGCCTAAGGATAATGTCCATCTTTTAGCCAGCGATCTTGAAAGGAACACTTTCCCAGCATTGTGAAAAATGATCTAAGCAGATAGAAAAACTATGGCTAACACAGATATACGAGTTTTCTCGAAAAACGACACCAGGATAAAGAACGAGATTTCAGACCAGTTTATCTGGACAACTCGTGGTGCATCGTTCGCTTGCTAAGCGGTCAGTTGAAATGGGAATGTTGGGGGAGGGGGGTAAGGTGAAGTATGTGCTGAGCGATGTTTCTCAAGAGTAAAATCGCTGCTTCTACAATCTATTTTGAGTATTATCTTGCTGCTCAGGGCAGTTTTTTGCATCTGTCAGGACTTGTAAGGACCTTGAAATGAATGTAAGCACTTGTAAGGCCTTACTTGGAGATTTTAATTGGTCAAGACTTATAAGGACTGGTAAAGGCCCCTATGAACCCTGATATTTGTTTGTTGTGCGCATGTGTGTGTGTGTGTGTAAGTGTATGGTGTGTGTGTGTGCGCGTGTGTGTGTAAGAATTTGAAGGATGGGGGGTAGAAGGGGCGGGTATGCAAGTTATTTGTTAATATGAAGAAGTTTAGTGCAATTGTAAAGCGCTCAGAGCTTAAGGTAAAGCGCTCTATATAAAGTTCAGAAACAAAATCGCAAATTCATATGAAGTAAAATGGTGGTTTTATGAAAAAAACAAAAGAAAAAGAAACCAGCATTTTCCAGCTAAACGAACCTAAGAAACACTTTATCCGTTTTCTTCAGGTAAACTTTTATTTTATTCAATAGAGCTACTTCATTTAGTGTTTCCCATATGCACAATTTGTGCTTCCCTCTAAAGCGCAAACTCAGGGAAGCGACTCGTTCATTTCTGTGCGGTGCATCCAGGGACATCACAAGTTTTAAAGTAGATTTTTAAAGGTTCGTGGGACCATCAAAATCTTGCACAGAGGCTCAACTGGGGCCCTCGCAAGTTATTCTAAGGGAAAACACTGTATTTTTAAGAAATTCCTTTCATGTTCTTTCTTTCAAGCCCTTTAACACGTTTCGACGCCAGCCTTTTGTCAGCCAAAAAAATATAATTAACTAAATGGGTGCGGAAAAAAAATGTGTTCTGTAAATATTGGGAATTCCTCGGGAAAATAATAACATTCGGCTATTCTTACTACCAACCAAAATTAAGAAAATAGGGTCTTCGGATAACAGGCCATGATTGATAGCCTTTGGTGACATGGAGGCGACATTGGCGGTAAACAGGAGGTTAACTGTCAAGATAATAAAGGGGAGGGGGAAACAAGGTAGACACATCCTGAACTTTTTCAGAAATTTTTAACTGACAACAGCTAAGGAAACCACTGGAAATCAAAGAAAAAAAACCAATTCATTAACATCAGATACAATTTACCAAGATGAATTTAAAAAAGTAAAGGATGCAATAAGACAGTTGCAAATAGTCAAAGTTAAACCCGTGTTCCTTCACCACCATATGGAGATAGCCCTTTCAGTCAAATAAAACTATTATATAAAACTTTGTTTACCTAGTATATCTGAAGTACATACTTTGATTACTGTAGTCACTAACAAAAATACAGTCCCAAGGTTTGGCACATAACATTAAAAAAAATGTTTTAAATGAATAAAGAACTACCTTGAGTATAGCAGCCATCAATGTGCTTGTCCACGTTAAACATGTCATCTAAAAAGCAACAATTCAAATCAACATGATTATCATTATTACATGAAATTTATATTAAGTAAATTAAATCTAAAACAATGGTTCCCTTTTAATATCCACCTAATGCTCTGCCTTTTTACCATTAGTGAAATCGAAAAGATCCAATTTCAAAGGAATTGTTACGGAAATAATTAAGGGAGTAATTTCATGGTGGGTAGGAGTTATCTTGCCTAAGGCAATCGGTCAAAACAGGGGAAGTTACTCTGACATCAGCGTAAACTCCCCAGCCCGCGATTCTTGGGTGAGGAGACACACAGCTGTAGAACGCAGTGCGTCATTCTAAAATTGATGTAATTTATATTTTTTATAACAGTTTGCAAGTTCTATCACTTTGTAGCAACTCGGTCACCCCTTATTTTTCTACAAAAATGTTTGCTAATTTCGGACTGCATCCTGCGCTTCAAGCCCGGACGGCCATTTGTTGCAATGTCGCTATGGATTTGACGAGTAATGGAGGTAAACAACTCTAATTTCACGAACGTGCTCTCCCTATTTTTTCGAAAAATCGTCTATCAGTGAAATGTGCAAGTGCTATGGGCTGAGATCTCTACTACTGGTGTCAGCTGCAAAGAGGAAGGTCTGTCCCGCAGCGTTGGTGACCAGTCTGAACTGAATCGGTTCGTGTGTCCCCTCCAGGATGTCGCTGACCACTTCCCTCATGACGCTAACGAGGATGATCTTTTCGAGATCTGGACTCTGCGCACACACACAAAAAAATGTGCTAAATAAAAGAAGCAAAAACTGCCGTATTTTACAGGACATAGTGGCCTATATTATGCAAGGCGCACCCTGGAGCACTCTGATGTAGAGTGGCAGAGTGGAAGCACGTTCGTTTGTGTCAATGTAAACCCGAGTTCGAATAAATCCCCTTTCAGGGGCGCGTTCAAAAACCCCAACTTCCACTTATAAGAGGAAACATGTAACATAATATACAAGAGTTCAGAAAAAATATGCATGTTCGATTCGTGTCAAGTAAACCGAGTTCGAACTGGGTACAGTGGATTTTTCTTTTATTTGCATAGCACGCTTGCGGTCTGAACGTGGAGTCTTTCGGATGAGATGATAAAACCGATGGTCCATGTCAGCTCCATGCACTTAGGCACACGTTTTAAAACCAGTGCAATGAAAAAGTGTCATTTGTAAAATTACCCCCTCCTTCCTCAAAAAACGAGCATGCAATTTTATTTTTTTTTTTAAATTGGGTCTTGGCGCTCCTCTGCGGTGACGCAGCTCTCCAGGTGGGAGCAACCCGAATTCAAGAGACACCTCTGTGACTATAAGTACCTAACCTAACCTACATAGTTTTGACACAACATTCCGGTGGTTTTTAAAAATAATTTCTTATAATATTAGTCATGTCATAAGGCCTAGTGGTCTCAGTCTGAACCAAAAAAGTATTGTCTTATAGTCTGTAAAATTTTGTTAAAAATTTATAAAATACATAAGCTTCTGCTGTAACTTGCATACAAGACAATATTACTTCCCTAATGTCTTTAAGTTGAGTACAAAATCTAAAATCTTTAAGTGCACTTTCTGAGTTTCTCTGTTGCAATTTCATTCACTATGCCCTGTGTCCGAAAACAAATGTCAGGCAGAATGATGCAAATACCTGAACGAACGAAAAATTGAACGAACAAAATTTTATTTAAACAGGGTAATGAGATTAGCATCAGTGCTTTTTTTTTACACTCAGCCCTCAGTGGCAAAACAAGAAAATCCATGAAACCAACAGTACCGTATTTTTCGGAATATAAGGCGCACCTGATTATAAGGGCTACCCCTAAATATTACACAAAATTCAGATTCTGTTATATATTTTCTTATATTTAGTAGTCATATTACAACACAGGGGGTCTCGTCTGGGGGAAACGTATCGCCTTATAGTCCCGAAAAATACTTGGTAACATCAAAAACAGTGATGATAAGGGTTCACATGGAACCCGTTTTTAAAAGGGATGCAAACACGCATGTGCACCGATTAGCTATCCGCCCACTTTGTTTTCACATCCATCACTCCGTTCTTCCGGCGCTCGCTTAGTACACGCCAATTTAACTGTCAATTTGCTCTTTTATTTAACTTCAATCTCAATCTCTCTTTTCGTTCTACCTTCTAAAGTTGCCAAAACAAAACCATAGAGACGCTTTCGATCCGCGCGGCTATCCTCTCTCGTCTGACATCCCACGGGCGAAACCGCCCCACAGACCTTTTCCAAAGGTATGGACCTGCCGCCGAGGCAACTGTGGCTGCCTTTAAGGGATAATGGCTTCAACACATGCTCTCCGTGTCAACTCCTCACGACATGCGTATCTACAGTTTCAGTGGCCTCTCCCAGCTCAAAAGCTGTTGCTGCGCTGCTGCCGCTGCAGTGATCATTCGTCTGCCTTTCCACTTGCCATGCCCAAAGGAACGGAACCAGTTAGCCGCCTCCAAGCCTAAAGAGGTGCCTTCAAACCAACAAGTTGTTGGGAACACATCACCCACTGGCTTCTCTCTCAGAGGGGTGGGCATTTCTCACATAAAACAATCAGAGTACAAAAGGGCTAAAAAAAACCAAGTGATACAGATGAGCTTCCCCAAAACATAAACTACAAAAAACCGAAAGCAGAAAAAACTGATCACTCTTGTTGTCTGTTCATAGTAGCGTAGGCTCACTTGCCTGTTAGAACACGACCATCGCATGCGCCATCCCGGTTTGCTTTGACAACTGCAACACCAGGGGGGAAAACATGCAGTTTCAGGAAAATGCTTACGCAACTAGCTTGCCTATATAAATGATCTGTTGAGAGGTGAGGTAACATTTTGCTTCCATGCTGGCTGAAACCCTTTTTTTCTTCTTTTTTTTCCCCTTGTTGTCGGGATGCCCCAGGCGTTTTAACTAGAGAGACCCCAGAATCTTTGAGTCGGGCTGCTATACCTTTAATATCACTAGATAAACAGCATGAAGCATCTGCGTTCATAATATGATAGGAAGCCTGTCGACGCGATCGAACGAAGAAAAAGAGAAGAAGAAGAACTTGTAGATGTAAATAATGAAGAAAAGAGACACAAAAATATTGTGGGGTGCCCCCTCCCTTCGACGCCACACTCCCTCTCCTTTTAAAAAAGAGATGACCCCCCCCCCCCCCACTCTCCCCCTCAAAACAAAAAAATGTGGCGGAGGGGCCGACTCGAACCCGCTGACCACGGACGTGTGTAGAGGGTGCATGCCGTGACCAGTGGCGGTGGTACAAATATGGGACAGGTGAAACATGAAGTGACTCTAAATTTAAAAAAAAAAGGAAAAAGAAGAAACCCCTGATCCGCTAGCCCCGTCTCCAGTATAAATGGTGAACAAAATCTTGGGACAATCTTTGACACAGAGGAGACACTGTACGGCTTTCTGTGACCATCATTAGCGATCAGTGTTCAGTGAAGCTTGTTTATGTACAAAAGGGATTAATGTCATCAATAACTTACCAGCGCTCAGGACGACCTATCCTCTAACTATCCGTTCTCTCCCTCTACTTATTCCCTGGCAAATTCTGCAATCTCTCCCTCTAGGTTTCCCTGGCAAAATCCTTCAATCTCCCTTACTCCAAGTAAACGAGCGAAAGTAATATGTTAATCGCCTGTTTGGTTTTCCAGGTGTCTGTGTGTTTGTGGTGGCCTTTAACGTGGCTTTTTCTACGGAATTAAACAATGTGTTAATTAATCAAATCGTATTAATATTGTAAGGCGGAGAGACTGACTAAAGACACCACATGTGACACAAAGACAGTATTAAATCCCTGACTGACGACATACGAAAGTAGTTATGTGACGGAAAGCGACGTACGGGACTGACGGGGACTCACAAAGGCAGATCTGAAGGAAACTTTGAAGAGTTGCCATGGACCAGAACCAATAAAAAGCCATTGATGCAGAAGACGGTACAGGATAATACCTCACATTATAAGACCCACTCCCATATAAGACATCTACTCGAGACAGTGCCCTTCTTTGGAATGTATTAAAATTACCCCCTTATAAGACCCGTCCCTATAAGACCTCATTTTAGTAGGAGTTAAAGTACCACAAAACACTACCACCCCTCCATGCACTGTAGAAATGTGGCTTGATTAAGGCTTTATAGCTTAAAAGCCAGTAATAGTGGGGATCATAAAGGATGCCAGTGGTTTACCCATAATGGAGATAATATGGTGATCAAAGAAACACAAACACCACTAGCTGTGTAAAATAATTTGTGGGATGATTTTTTAAGGTCGTATAAGGGAGGTTCCACTGTATCTTGGAACCAAGGTTGACGACGTAAAGAGACGGAGATTATAAGTGACTTGGCGATAACTTGTCAATGGACCTTCTGACCGGGGAACTTGAGGAAGTGCACCTCTAGGTGAAAGGGAATCGCCACTAGCAAAATTCACAGCCTACGATGATGCAGTGGTTCTACACCATTATGGACAACTGGACAAAGGAAGATAGTTTTATTAGAGAGCAAGCCCGTCTTAATTGGGAGAAGGAAAGCCTGTCTCTTCTTTTTTCTTTTTCAGATAATTTATTTATTATCCCTACTCTCATCCCTCCATCACAACTAACGTACATTTCTAGCACACACGCATACATCAAACATGCATTTTTCAATCATAAGCATATTAATTAGTATTAATTGTACATGCTAATAAATAGGAGAAATCAGGCCAAACACATAAATTCCAGTTACAATCTAAAGGTGTCTTGTGCTTTTGAGTTTGAAGTGTGCATGAGTGAGTGAGGTTATAATAGTTTAAAATGAGAAGTGCGAGATTCGGATAACCAAGCTAGTGATTAACAAGAATATTTTTTTTTTTCAATAAGCAAACTAGGAAAATTTACTAAACATTACTATAGATTCATAGGAAAAACAGGTTTGTTTACAAAACCACATACATTCACACACAAAAAAAATACAGGGGACATAAAGAAAACTCTCTCTCACTCCCCTCCCCCCTACCCCCTCCCCCTCTATCTCCTATTAATGCATTAATATAGAAAACATTATATCATTAATAAACCAGGGTATAGTTCTGTCTAATCTTCTAATGTCGAAAAACAACACATATAGGTAAACTGGTTAAGAATCAGAGAGTAATACTGTACAAGGACTTGACTATGCTATTATCAGTGAAGTGAAAGGACACACAAACACATTCACAGAGCCATCAACAGAAACAATGGTGGTGGTTAACAAAAGAAAAATAAATTTATTGTTTAAAAAAAAGAATAATAGTAATTAGTAGAAAAAGGGTCATATACAAACAGGAAAGGACCTTTGAAATTAACTATTATAGCAAAATACTAACAAGCACTCACCATCAAAAAACTAGGAAGAAAGGGAAACAACACAATTCACGGATAGTCCACACAGTGTACATTCATAAAGGAAGATTCTGACAATTAATAGGAGAATATGGAACCAGTTTTGCTCAAATGGCCAAGCTACCATTCAAAAAGGCTAATATTTCTAAGGTAGTCTGTACCTTAAAAACTGTGAGAAAAACCTGCAGGTTAGGAGGAATCTTGTAATTTACAATATAAATATAGAATTTGGAAAAAAATAAAAATTAAAATGTCAGAACTTGTCATGTTTACATTTTGTTTCACCAGGCAAGCATGCTAAGAAAGCCAGCGTTAAAGTTTACCACAGACAGAAAGGACACACACAACCACAGAAAACCCGGAAAAAACCGTAGAAAGAAACATGGAACACTAGACCACTTCATTTCGACTTGACACAAGTGAGC
>CM065691.1:18394420-18441920 GCA_017654935.2 Phymorhynchus buccinoides
CTTTGTATAAAATTTGGTAAATCATTGATTTTAAATAAGACTATACTTGGGGGTACCACTTAAAACAATTTTTTTTCAGAGTATTCTGAACCAACTCGAACACTTTGTTTTCTTCCACTTAAAAATATCGAACCCACTGAAGTATATTTCGCAGAACCATCATTGCATTCATTTTTAGAAGAAGTCTTTCGTGTGGTACTGTATCGAAGGCCTTTTTGAAATCAAGATAAATAACATCAAGTGTAGAGTTATCCAAAACACTGGACTAGTAGTTGAGTGACGCGATCTTTTTTTCTAAAGCCGTGTTGACACGTATATAATTCATTTTCTGTCATGTGGGAAACTATTTCATCCCTAATTAATGACTCCAAAACTTTGCTAGCTATACATGTTAGACTAACTGGTCTATAATTCCCCGGGTCTGATCTAGTTCCTTTTTTTAAAAATCGCTGTTACATATGCAGTTTTCCAATCCTCAGGAGTATCACCGGACTCTAAAGACATATTAAAAAGTGTACTTAATGGTTGCGCAAGTTCATCACATAATTCTTTTAACACCCTAGGTGGAATACCATCAGGTCCTTGAGCTTTATAAGGGTCTAAATGTTTTAGTTTATTTTTTACAGACTCTGGTGTAATTTCAATATTGGAAATACTATGACCATTTGAATAACAACACTTATCTAATTTAGGCAAGTTTTGTGTGTTTTCCCTTGTAAAAACACTTGTAAAAAAGGTATTTAGAGTTTCAGCTTTATAGGAGTCTGTTTCTGCAAAATGTCCCTTATCATCAATCAATGTACTTACCCCCGAATTAGTTTTAGTTCTCTCCTGCACATACCCCCAGAACTGTTTTGGATTTTTCTTGCAACCATAAGCAATCTTTTTCTCAAAATTCTTTTTGGATTTTTTAATTATTCTATCACATTTATTTCTAATTTTAATATAATAAAAAATATCTATAGGGGAAGACGGGGTAAAAAGCGCATGGGCGGGTAAGAAGCCCACCCCAATTATCTCATGAAGTGAAGCAAATTTCAGTCTCATTTTGCCCATGAGACGAGCGTTAATGTCTAGCATTCGTCTCATGGGCAAATGTGACTGAAATTTTCTTTATTTCATGAGATAATTGGGGTGGGCTTCTTACCCACCCATGCGCTTTTTACCCCGTCTTCCCCTAACCTCTCTTCTTCTTCAAAAACTTTTTATATGCATTATATTTCTTTTTAATTATTCTTAGTGCTTTTTTAGTCATCCACAGGGGTGTTTTTCTTTTTTTAGTAAATTTTACTTTAGGTATATATTGATCCATTAATCCAGTAATTAATGTTTTTAGGTTGTTCCATGATATATTAACATCCTTGTTTATAACATCTGACCAATTTATTTATTTCAGTAACTTACTCATTTCATTATAGTTACCTTTACTTAATTTGAATTTGTATATTCTCTTGTGGGCAATTAATCTTTTTTGAACATATAATTTAAATACTAAAACATCATGATCACTTTTTCCAAGTGGATTTTGGTGTAAAATATCGGACACTAAATTGTTGTTTACAAGGACCAGATCTAGTAAATTTGACTTCTGACCCAATCTATTTCTAGTTGGGCACTTCACTTTCTGTATGAGGAATGCATCCCGTAGACACTCAATGAAATTATTGTCCTCATCATTTGTCCATTGTCCTTGCCAGTTTATGTTGGGTATATATGATTTTTTTTTAAACAAAGACATATGGGACATTAGTAGATATAAAGATGGTGTGAACGATCCCACTAGGAAGTACGTCATATGCCTTGTTTTACAAGTTGGTATTACCCATAACCAGTATGCTCATTTGGGGACTTGACTAAAACGGTTTAATATTATTCCTAGTATGCAATTTTACAAGTCGCTTACAGCAGTACAAAATATATTCTGGAGAAAAACAAATATTTTAGGATAAAGGTGATGTAGCTCAAGATAAAACTAGATCATCATTAAAGTTTAAATAAGATTATAATCCCAGCTACCAACAAAAATATAAAACAATGTTAGAGCTCTTTATAATGGCACCCTGAATCAGAAACATAAAAACTGGTTAGGCTAAAGGGCTTTTGCATAATATGATTTTCCCCTGTGAACAGATTTATTTTAATATTACTCCTTTCCGGTTCATGTGAAATAATTAAATATATTATAAAAAAACCATTGCGTTCTTTATAGTTTGTGTTAGTCAAGCGTGGGCCTGTGGGAAATAATCATTTTATTGGCAAGCATGTAAAGATTCCACTTTCCAGTCCAGTTTTGTGTGCGCGACATCGTGTGACAACTGACATGCTGTGGTCGTCTGTGGTGGCGGCTGCTGCCTAAACCTCATTACGTAAGAAAAACTCTTCTTCGTCGTCGTCTTCCAGTTGGGGATGTTTATCCTGCCCCGCGCTCACCGGTTTTCATTCAGACCATTAATAGTGCATATGATGCGTGCTATGTGAATTCGTGTCATCCATCCCACCGGCACACATGGCCTACTCCGTACTCGTACTGTACGGTTGCAATAATCATTACAATAATGGTCAAAGATGTACAGGTGTTTGAGAAAACACATTGATATGAGCACTAGAGGGAGTTCAGAGGAGGTTTACAAAAAAGATTGTTAGTACAAATGATATGACCTATGAGGAAAGACTTATCTGCGCATACCTAGCCTAGAGTATAGAAGGCTCAGGGGTGATATGATTGAAGTTTAAAAAATATGTCACCATTTATACGATTATTCCACTACTAACAGCCTACTAACTCTTTGTGAGGGTGATAAAACCCGTGGCCATAACTTTAAACTGTACAAAAAAGATACTAACACCAGACTATAGCACAAAACTGTTTTACTAACAGAGTAATAAATGCATGGAATAACCTTCCCGATGAAGCAGTTAATGCAAAGTCATTAAATTCATTCAAAAATATCATAGACAAGTTTTTCCAAAACAAAATGTATTCAGTTAATATACAGATTTAAATGAATAAAACACAGATGCCTTAGTAGTCATCGGTGAATGAAGCCCCAAACCAAATAAAAATCAAAAACATATTTAGAGGGCAAAAGGCTAAACAAAATAGCCTGTGGTGCCATTTATGCTATGCTATGCTATGCTATGACTTCGGCAACTAAACGGAAGAAGAAGAATATAGTGGGATGGGCTTTGACGTGTGCGCAAGATCTTGTGCATGCGTTCGCGCACGGGAACTCGGTTTTTGAAAAGTCTCATCTTCCACAACTGACGTCAGGTACCCATTTACGCATGGTACTATGAGTAAGGAAAATATGAGTAAAGACAAATGCCTTCTTCTTGTTCTTGGCCCTCAATCAGCTCTTTGATTATATTTTGCCACAGAACCAGGAGGTTCTACCACTTATGCCAGAAGAAAAGGCTCAAAGCCTGAGAAGAAACTGAAAAGTTAGACCTTAGACCAATGATAGTTCAAAAAGTGCCACAGCTATGCCAATCTGATTGATGAACAAAACCACAATAACAAACAATCAAAAGATAGGGCACCTCAAGAGGCCGCGAGGCCTGGCTGCCCTGAAGATCTGACCTGACCTAGACTTCAGTTAGAGACAGAAGATAGGACAGATAAAAAGATAAAGGATTAAGTGCTTGCACTGGGTTAAGACCATTAAACTCCCCAGTTCAGCTGGGAAGGAACAAGCCCCACTTCCAGCAACAAGCAAAAGCAGAAGAGAAAGAGAGACACTGGCTGTTCTATTATAACTTTCCCAAGGACACACCACTGTGAACCAAGCTGGGTTCGAACCCGTGCACTCGCAAACCTGACGGATTACGAGCTGGCGACTCAGACTTACCAACTGAGCTACAGCATGGGTGTGATGCATTGTCTCTCACTCTCTGCTAGTGATGTGCGATCTTATGCGTATTAATGCGATGTACATAATTTTACAATGTATTATCTGTGTTTTAGTACTTTTACTACTTTGTGTACAATTCTTTTCCTGTTTGATTGTGACTTTTATGAGTAATTTTTATTTAAATTTACAGTTTGGCCTAGATTAGATTTAATGTTAACATTGATGTTACTAATATATTCCAACTAACAGATTATAACAGAACAAGGAATTCAGAAATGAAAATCCTGATGGGCCATAGCAATACTAATATGAGAAAAAATGCACTGACTAACAGAATTGCACAGTTTTGGAATGTTCTTCCTACTCAACATAAATGTTCACCTAATACTAATGTATTTAAAAGTCTTCTGGACAGCAATCAAAAATGTAAACAAATGTTTTTTGAATATGATGAATGAACATATCAAAATTATAATGCGTATGCGCAACTATAATAAATGTACAAAAAGAAGGAAGGGGACACTTGATAGGCCGCGAGGCCTAGGCTTATGAGCCAGTCCCCCACTACTACTACTACTACTACTACTACTACTAATCAATGAGCTAGTACTTAGTACTCTTCTTCTTCTGGAGAGAATACATGTGCCCCCTGATTCTCTACACACCCCATCCTACTCCTTTCCTCCTTTGAGCTGATCATCCTTCCAACACTTCGATTCTACGAATGATATAATCTTGATTTTGAATATGACGAGTGATTATCTAAAACCTGAGTGCATGATAAACCTTAGTTTTTAAATGTACACTTTAAATGCAATCAAGGATGGGACGGCTATGACCTATGTTTAGTCCCTACATCCTAACGTACCTTGATGGAGTATGTTGGCATGATCAAAAAATTATGGATGTAGATGCCAACAGAGGAAAAACTGGGGAGAGCACTTTTACCTAACACTAGTAACACAGTCCCTAACAAAAAACTAAAACTAAAAACAAAAACCAGATACCCTAGTAGTTTATTACTTTATACATCAAAATCGTCAGCAAAATGACGGAGGGTGTTTAGTGAAAGAAGAAGAACATCTTTTGTCTAACAAAACATTAACTTCATTACTTCGAGAAACAAAAAACATTAACTTCAGTAACTTGAGTAAGTATTAACGCAATACATGATTACATCACAGATCACTCCTCTTGCTGGGTTAAAATAAAAAATAAATGAAATGCCATCTTAACCCCTTCACTGCCCCATAACAGATATTTCCGTCAATCTTTTTTTGTAGGAATGTCCCACTGAACTAGTGAAAGCCTCCATACTGGGAATGGGATGTACCAAAAACTACCATTGAATCCATATCTTTAATACTTGTGAATGGTTAGGGTGTTCATTTATCTTTAAAAGTAGCAATACTAGCATAGATTAGGCATGCTTACATTTTTTTTTTTATGCTAGATTTTTTTATTTTTTTATTTTAAAAGTACCCCCTCTGCTGCAAAGTGGCAGTGAAGGGGTTAATTTTTTTAATTGAAAATTTCAAAAGAAATGTTCTATCCCTTTGCAGCTTACAAGACAGTTGGGGGGTTTTCCACCATAGATCTACTTGAAGGGGTTTATCCTGCTGTGCTATGAACAGTCATAGAGTATTGCTGGGCAACCCGGAGTGAAAGTCATCTCTCTACAAACTGTGCTAGTTCATCTGTCACCAGCAAAATGCCTCCAGTGCAGACCTCATCCCAGGACCGGCATGCCAGCCGATGGCACGTCAACAAAAAGCTGCTTCCCATCAAGGGCTTTTACTTTGCTTTTCTTGCCGGTAAGTTCTGTTACAATATTATATTGAAGAAGAAATATAAATGACAGTGAATGTCAAATTATATTAGAAAAAAATGTTATGTGTTATGTTGAAAAATGTGTTGAAGAGTCTTGAATTTGTTTAACGTTAAGCTTGTCAGTGATCATTGGTGAAGTTGTTTCTGTTTAAATGTTAGCTCCCTGACAGCTTCTACATGTATTAGATTTAGTAGGATGGTTATAAACTTTTTTTAAATATTTACTTTTTGTCAAATCCTATGTCATTGGAAAGAGCCCGACAAGACCTTTAAAATGATACCCAAATTATCAAAATCGGTCGAAAATTGAGAAAGTTACGACGTTTTAAAATGATAGCTTTTTTTACATGAGCTATATAAGAAAAAGTTGATCAAGGTTACCGGCCCTTACCGTATCAAGGTTTGGATAAATAAAACAGCCATAACTTATTTATTTTTTTACCAATAAACAAAACATTGGTGCCAAAATAAAGCTTATTCAAAGGGGCAACATCAACCCCAAACATTAGACAGGTTAGGCCTAAGCTTTTTGTGCGACTCACAAGATCGCAACATCAACATGAACATGGCAGAAAACAACATGTCGGACAGGCTTCAACATAACACCTCCCGACTTGTGGAGACCTTGAACAGCATTGAGCTTTATTCTAGATGCACCAAATTTGGTGTACTTGTAGAAAAATAATTAAATGTAACTAAGTATTTGTTTCAAAAAAGCAAGTAGTTACCGTTCAGAAATGGTAAACAAATGAACTGGACCCAAATATTGGATCGCTTGTCTCTCGTGATCGGCCGTCTTCGTGTAAAAATAGATCATTCCCGAATGACCGGGTAGGTGTCTGCTTCCACAAAGAAAAAAACTCGGATGGTCAGCGCCAAGAATAACCATCAATAAAAACAAGCAAAGGAAGTGACCGTTTGGCACATGATGGCCAAGATTTAAAAAAATATGTTGAAAGTTCAATGGCGTCTGTGTAGGTCAGGTCAGGTCAGGTCAGAGAATGAGGACAACTAGGCCTCGCGGCCTCTTAATATGTCTTTTGTGATTATTTGTATTCTTTTTCATAATTGGCGTGACTATGACGCTTTAGACATGTAATAGAGACAATGAATAAAATTAACCATTGAAAGAGCACAAATAGGGTTTGAGTTAAGAGTTAATGCATTTGAATAGATCTAACTATAGTTTTCAATGGCATTTTTACCCATCCTGTTTCAGCGGTGGGCTCTCTGCTGCCGTTCATCACCATCTACATGAAGCAGCTGGGGCTGACGTCCAGTGAGACGGGCATCCTGTACGGCTCCATGCCCTTCATTGGCTTCTTCGTCCGTCCCATCATCGGCGCAATGGCCGACCACTGGCGCAAGCACAAGCTGACCCTGATCGTGTGCAGCCTGCTGACGGGACTGTTTTACCTACTGATCCTGACCATCTCTCCCAGAGAGCAGCACTCCTTCACTGTCAAGACTCAGCTGGATTGCAACATTCAGGACTCCTATTTCAGAGACTGCGTTTCTTCGTCCGGTGGTGATACAGACCATTCCATGTGCGTATACGGACTGTCAGAATTTGCCAACGTTATGCTCAATATCACGGCGGTGAACGGCACAGATTTAGACTGTGATGTGCAATGCACAGAGAGCAGGGACTCGTTCAGCCAAGATGTGGAGGTGTGTTTTACCAACTCCTCTGAACAGTTTGTGAAACACTGTAACGGGACCCTGCTTTCTCATACTCCTTTCACTTTTGGTTTGCATAACGTTTCTCATGTGTTAAAGAACGAGGTGATCAGCGACAGAACCACCATCAGCACCATGCAGTGCAGGGATTACGACCTCAAGTCAATGATTTACAGCAAACAGCACTTCTGGCAGCTGTTGTGCGATGCGGAAGGAACGTTCGACTGTCGTATAACCTGCACCAACACTCCTCCACAGCTATGTGCCAAGCCTGACAGGGAGTTCGACTACACCTTCGGCTGGCTCATTCTCATCTACCTGATCGCAAACCTGGCTTTTGCTCCAGTGTTTTCTCTAGCCGACGCAGCCACCTTCGACACGTTGGGCAAGAAACATCACAAGTTTGGCGAGCAGAGACTGTGGGGAACAGTGGGCTTTGCTCTGCTGGCCATCACGTCCACTTTCATCATGTACGTGATGTCTAAATCCGGAACCACTTTCAACACGACAGTACCCTTCTACATCTTCGCGTTTCTGTGCTGTGTAGCGGCAGGTATCGCCTACTTCTTGGATTTGTCGTCGAACATCAAGTGCGGCAAGATGTTTGACAACTTCCTGGCGCTGATGAGGGTGCCCCAGGTGCTGGTGTTTCTGGTGGTGATCCTGTTCTTCGGCATGGTGACGGGCACCATCGAGAGCTTCCTCTTCTGGTACCTGTTGGACCTGGGCGCCACCACCCTGGTGTTCGGTTTCAGCCTGGTCATCAACTGCATCTTTGAGGTCAGTCTTCATAGTGGTCAGTTATTTTCATTAGTATAATTTTAACATTATAATAACAAGCAGATATGTAAGTAACAATACATGACTTATTAGTTTTGAGTTAACATATATATATTATATATAATCCTAAATTTTGATAGCCATTTGGATACAAAATGAATAAGTTTTTGTGCCTTTCTATGTTGATTTCAGTACATATTTTAAAGTAAACCAGACAGCCTGTGGGTGAGTATAATCTATTCTGAGGCCTAGAGTTTCAGATTATCAGGGGGCCCTGGTCAAGAGCCAAAATTCACCTCTCATTTTGTGCATCCTGGGATCATTGATCCATGAAGTCTGAAAACAATCTGCAGTTCTGACACATTACTCATTTACTGGCCCCTTATTTTGGAAATTGACCATTCATTTTCTGTGGTCACTATCACTGTATCAGGGGTTAGATGACCCATGAAGTTTGAAAACAATCTGAAGCTGACCATTATCTCCCAAGGTTGCTAAAGCTTTGCTCTCTTCAACGTCAAGATTATTTTTTCTCCAAACATTTTCTGCACTGATTCAGTGATTCTTCTTCTTCTTTGTTCCTGGCCATGTCAGATGCTCAGTCCGGTTCGGTTGATGAAGTTCGCAGTCAAAAGCAGCGCCTCAGCAGGACCCCACAGCTTATCACGGAGTGCCACAGGCCAGGGCCAGATTCCGTCTGCATGGCCTTATTGGGTAGGATGCGAACGTGTCAGGTTTTCCCCTATGCTTGTTGTGCAGGTGTGATACAGTGATAGAATCAATATCTCTAGCACGTGTGTGGTTGACTTAGAGTCTCTTTCAGTGTTTTTTTCTTGTTTGATTTCACAGATTCCCTTGCTGTTTGTGTCTGGGATCATCATCAAGCGTGTGGGGGCCATTCCCTGCCTGTACCTGGCCATGGTGGCTGTTGGGGTGCGCCTGCTGGGCTACTCCCTGCTGGAGGACCCCTGGTGGGTGCTGCTGATCGAGCCCCTGCACGGCATCACCTTCGGCATCATGTGGGCTGCCAGCTCCACTTATGCCGCCATGATCGCCCCGCCCGGAATGTCCGCCACTATACAGGGGCTGATTGGGGGCTTACACTTCGGTGTGGGTACGTTGAGGAGGATGAGTGTGTCAGTGATCGCGTTTACTGGTAAACTAGCGCAACGCCGAGTACCGGTAACGCGTAGTAACGGTAACACCTAGTAACGGTGACGCCAAGTACTGGTAATGCTGAGTACAGCAAATTTGAAGCGATTCGGTTAAGAAAAGGTGGAGTTATAAGGCCTCGTTTCCCGTTGGCGCTGTTCTGAAAGTGACGTTCTCTCCCTAGTAAGGGTAACGCCTAGTAACGGTAACGCCAAGTACTGGTAACACTGAGTACAGCAAATTTGAAGTGATTCGGTTAAGTAAAGGCGGAGTTATAAGGTCCCGTTTCCCATTGGCGCTGCTCTGAGAGTGATACGCTCTCCCTAGTAACGGTAACGCCAAGTACTGGTAACGCTGAGTACAGCAAATTTGAAGCGATTCGGTTAAGAAACGGTGGAGTTATAAGGCCTCGTTTCCCGTTGGCGCTGCTCTGAGAGTGACGCGCTCTCCCGATTCTCTTCAAATTTGCTGCCATGCTTTGCCCCGGCCACAGCAAGCCTGACAGCAAATTTGAAGCGATTCGATTAAGAAATGGCGGAGTTTTTTGTAAAAAGGTGAAGCGGCGTATATCGCGCGCGTTTCTAAATCGATTCGCTTCCGGTTTGGCAAATCGATAGTCACCATCCCCGTTCATGTACCTGCCAGAGATACGGGCGCCGAGAGGCCGGCGGATACGCGTTTCGCGCATTTGCCAAACTGCGCAAATTACATGGCCGCCTCGGTTGCCGTTGCCATCGCCCCGTTAACGGTTAGGGATCATAGCAAATTTGAAGCAATTCGGTTGAAAAACGGCGGAGTTATAAGGCCCGATTTGTGTTTCACACAGACAGACACACACACACACACACACACACACACACACACACACACACACACACACACACACATACACACACACACTTACTTGCCTTTTTATTATATGATTACTAAATTATTTAATATCAGTAAAATACTGATTGTAAAACCAAAATACTGAACAAATTGACCTGTCAGTCCCAGGGACTGATAATGTTTTGCTAGTACATGTATTGATAAATTGTTTAGCAGGGGCTCTAATATTGTGGGTTTCACTGGTTTTTGTTTCCCTGGACTGGTTTTGATACTGGTTGTTGGGGGGCATTGTCACTGATAGAACTGGTTTTGATACCGGTTGTTGGGGGGCATTGTCACTGATGGGACTGGTTTTGATACCGGTTGTTGGGGGGCATTGTCACTGATGGGACTGGTTTTGATACCGGTTGTTGGGGGGCATTGTCACTGATAGAACTGGTTTTGATACCGGTTGTTGGGGGGCATTGTCACTGATGGGACTGGTTTTGATACTGGTTGTTGGGGGGCATTGTCACTGATGGGACTGGTTTTGATACCGGTTGTTTGGGGGGCATTGTCACTGATGGGACTGGTTTTGATACCGGTTGTTGGGGGGCATTGTCACTGATGGGACTGGTTTTGATACCGGTTGTTGGGGGGCATTGTCACTGATGGGACTGGTTTTGATACCGGTTGTTGGGGGGCATTGTCACTGATAGGACTGGTTTTGATACTGGTTGTTGGGGGGCATTGTCACTGATGGGACTGGTTTTGATACCGGTTGTTGGGGGGCATTGTCACTGATGGGACTGGTTTTGATACCGGTTGTTGGGGGGCATTGTCACTGATGGGACTGGTTTTGATACCGGTTGTTGGGGGGCATTGTCACTGATAGGACTGGTTTTGATACTGGTTGTTGGGGGGCATTGTCACTGATGGGACTGGTTTTGATGCCGGTTGTTGGGGGGCATTGTCACTGTTGGGACTGGTTTTGATACCGGTTGTTGGGGGGCATTGTCCTGATGGCACTGATTTTCCAAATTCCTAACGCAATCACTGGTGTTTGTGTGTGTGTGACTTTGTGTGTATGTGTGTTTGTGATCGCATGTGTGTGTGTGTTCTTCAGTTTAACGTCCTTCCACTAAAAGTGATTCAGACAATATTATATTGTAGTGTGATGTTAGTGCGGTGAGTGTGAGTGGGTGTGCCTGTAAATGTGTGTAAGCATTAAAGTAAATGTGTGTGTGTGTGTGTGATCGCATGTGTGTTGCTGACTCAGTCAACCAGTGCTGCTAAGCTTGCCTTGCCATGAATACCGGTATCTAATCTGCTTCTTCTTCTTCTTCGTTGA
The DNA here is from genome assembly GCA_017654935.2 of Phymorhynchus buccinoides. Taxonomy (NCBI): domain Eukaryota; kingdom Metazoa; phylum Mollusca; class Gastropoda; order Neogastropoda; family Raphitomidae; genus Phymorhynchus; species Phymorhynchus buccinoides. Next base: position 18,405,875 of record CM065691.1, read on the forward strand.
TCACAAGTCTAGGCTCCTAAAAGTCCTATCACTTTAAAATAGGTTAATTAAGGAGATTCACATTATTGTTAGAAGGTTGAAGAGGAATGTTGTTTGAGATGTTATGTTTGGGGTGGCAAGGACTGAGGGAGTGATATCTAAAGGCTGATTCTGATCAATAGATATGGACTTGTGGATATCAACGACTATACAGAGTTTGAATAGAGATGGTGGGGATGTATTCAAATAGATTTATCCTAATTGATAAGGATTACTTCTGTTTCTGCAAAGTGTTCTTTTATTTTAAGGGTACAGTGTATGTTCCAGTAAGAATTAGTGCCAGTCAATGGACAGGGATTCCGACTAGTGCTAGTGAACAGGCGATGGAGCAATGCACTGAGCACTTTACCATCTCAAGCCTGACCCAACACAAGATCACCTAGTACAGCAGAACCTCCCTATTAAGACCTTGGAAAAACAGCCATAGAAAAGTGATAGAGAGGGATCTTATGGGGAGGTGGACACTCGGTAGTCCAGATATGAAGGGGGCAAAAATCGGTGAACATTTTTTTGGTCACATCTTTATCCTTTTGGGAAGGACTTAATAGGGAGTTTCCACTGTACAAATAAAAATAAATGTTTTCTGTTTAAATATCGTATTTGCTGATGATCCTGCAGTGCTCAGCATTTTGACATCCTTGTGGTCACCCAACATTAAGACCTAGAAGTCCAAGAGATGGCGCTGTACCGGGAAAAAAAGCTTATTTGTAGTTTTGTTTCTTTGTCATTCCGTGAGTGCATTCTAATTCTCTTTCTTCACCTTGTGTAAACAAAGCCAAAGAGGATAGCATGGATTAGGCTGGCTCCATGCGGGACGCCACTTGTTCATATCCTGGAGTCATTCATTATCTTCTTCTGGTTTATCAGCAGCTTTGCACAATGCTTTTTAGCGACGCTGTGCGCAATTGGAAGTTTTGTTGTTATATTTTTGCTTTGATTTGTGCTGCTTTGTTTTGATTGTTGTTTCATTGATGTCGTTATTGAAGGAAAACAAAAAATTAAAAAGACCTCAGGGCTCCCAGGGACCCCCATTTTGGGTCTATGAAGCACTGAAGTTCTAAAGGACCCTCTAAAAGAATGTGCAGGGTTCCCAGGGATGCACTAGAAAAATTATTTTTAGCATTCGCAATGCCACTGGGACCCTCTATCCTGCCTCTAGGACCCTCTATACTGTAAGTGAAGGAGTCCCTGGGACCCCTTGTTTTGTGGGACGATTGGGAGCCCTGGACCTAGAAGTCAAAAGAAAGGGTGTTCTGTATTTGTTGTGACAGGTAAAGGGCTCGGCAGCCTGCTGACAGGATTTATGTTTGCCCGGTTGGGAGAGCGGTGGTCATTCCGGGTGTACGCCATAGCGGCAGTGTTTCTGCTAGCAGTGTACGCCGCCTTAAACCAGATGGTGTTCAAGACACACACCAGACCCTCGCTGGCAAGGCCTGAGATTCAGACAGACGAAAAATCAGGTGGGTGTTCTTCGGAATGGTGCGAGTTGGTTATTATAGTTTGCTAGTAACTTATGCTGTAAAAACTTGTTAACGTTTGCTTTTAAAATGTTAACCCGTTTGCTTATTAGTTGTGAAAGCTAACATGTTGGGTTTTTTTTTCTTTTCACTTTTGTTAAATTTAATGTCTTTTCAGTGTAACTTAAGTGGTTTTAGACAGTTGTAATCATCTATTCCTATAGCTATAATAAAATTCTTGCGATGTGTTTGTGTGTCTGTCTGTTCGCCCTGTAACTCATGAACCTGTGCACAGAATCGCTTCAAAGTCTGTGTGGTGGTGTATCATGGTACACAGATGGTCTTGACAACAATGTGTTGAATAACATGAGAAATCATGCCTGGTATTTTGTTACAGTATAGCTTTTTTCTTCTTTTTTCTCGGTAATATGATGTTCAAAATTTAAATTTGTAATCTACAGACCTGTTTACCATTCCGGTTTAGCCGGAATTATTCCGGAAATTTGCTAAAATTCCGGGTAAAATCGTAAATTCCGGGTGAACGCTGAAAATTCCGGATTTCGAAAACCGTCTATTATTTGTTTCCGTTCGTAGTAAAAGACGCAAGGGTTGACCGAAACGTGTACCTAACACACTACGTCATCAGAAAAGGGGTTGTGCTTGACGTCACATGCATAAATGCTGCATTTTCATTGGTTAAAGGGGTGAAATAATGTTTTTATTTTGGTCGATCTATTTCGGGACTGAGCAAATGGCGGTCAGACTTTTACTGTCGATTCGAAGAGCTTTCCAGGCAGTTTTTTAATGGTAGAGATTGTAATTAGGGCTTGAAATGAGTCAATTTAGATTATATTATCACTGGAAAATACGATGATGTGAGAATTTTGAAGTTTTCAACGGAAAATTGATCGCGATGGCGCCGAGTTGCAACTTGGCATCCGCCGATCCGCGGCTGAGTGATTTTTCTCTGTCCGATCGTGGACATTTCCAGGTATTTTGTCCAGCTTGTTTTATTTTAAAATTTACTAAGAATTAGTGACTGAATTTACTAATAAAACTTTTCTGGCAAAATTGAGCCAAGAAATCATCACAATATTGAAAATCGACGCCGATGTTCGCGGAAAGGAGAAGAACTTAAGAAGAAGAAACCGCTTTATCGGGAGTCGTGTACAGATCATGTGAATTCCGGTTTTTGTTCTCAAATTCCGGGGGGTTTTGTGGCAAATTCCGGGTTTTTCATTATAAGGGTAAACAGGTCTGAATCTACCATGATGCCTAAATGAAAGTAAACCCAAGAAAATCTTTTTCAACATGAGAGGGTTATTAAAGTTAAACTAAAGATCACATCCATCAATTTTGCATACAAATTCTGGATTATTTTTACCTATGTGTAAAATTTTACTTTTCTGCCCATTAGAAATTTAATTTGCCAGTCATTTGTCCACCTAACTAGTGAATCAATGTGATCTTGAATCTTATATCTGCTTTTTCCACATTAGGAATGGACAGTGTATTGCTTTCGTCATGCGTGATGGGTGGGTAGATACCAGCTTTTCTCTTCTGCAATGGGTGACTTATACTAGCTTTCTTCCATTGATTTGATACTGTATTTTTTCTGTAATACAATAGAACATGTATAGATCTATGATTTTCCTCAATGGTTTATAGATTGCTCCAATTTATGACAATATTTCAACAGCTTTGGTGACGGATGAATGAAATTTACCTCAAATTGGGTGAGAGGTTTATGATACTGTATTTTTTTTCTCCAACTTTGGTGAATACAGGCATGGTAGACCTCCGCAAATAGCGGAAAATCCGCAAAACAGTTTGAAACAAAATTAATTAAAAAAAATGCATTGAAATGGCATGAAAAAGTGAAAATTTCACTCTCATTTATTGAGTTTTCTTTGGCCCCCTGGACCCCCGGCCATTTTCATTGAAAACCACCTTGCCCCCACTACCATGCCTGGAATAGTATATGAATTGCACCCAACTGTAGAGGACAGCTACTGTGGATGGACTCGTCTACAGTTTGCTACTGACAAAAGGCTGTAACAAATGAATACTGTACACGTTTTGAGGGGTGAGAACCAGAGGCTATTATCACAACAAGCATAACGGAGATCGATAGTAACCTGTGCAGGCCCGTTTACCCCACAAGTCTTGAGTGGTCTGGATAGCTGAAATGAGTAGTTTGGCTGCAAAATGTGTAGTTTTGTTCATTAAACCATCAAAGAATGGAGATCGATAGTACACTCTGCAGGCCCGTTTACCCCACAAGTCTTGAGTAGTCTGGATAGCTGAAATGAGTAGTTTGACTGCAAAATGTGTAGTTTTGTTCATTAAACCATCAAAGAATCTTCACTGAAAATGAGTAGTTACAGCATTATTTGCAATCTTGAAGAGTAGTAGATGTCCAAATTGAGTAGAATACTACTCGAAAAGAGTAGAGTAAACAGGTCTGCCTCTGGCTTTTATTATGAGTCATACCTGGTATTTCAATACCTCCAGAATCTGTTCCAAACACTGAATGATGGTTGTGGTGGTTGGTTGATGGTTCGTCTCACATGTGCTCTTTGAGCCGAGCGGTCATTACACCCAACTTTCATTCCTCTGGCCCTTACCCGTCCAAATAATTATGAACACTGCTAATGTGATCACGAGACATCCATAACCCATATATTCTTTTTTTGTTGTAATAATTCTTTGTGTACAAAGCACACACACACACCCTCCCCCCACGACATCTATCTTTGTCTTACTTAGCAAGGAAGATAAATTGAACATAAAACTGATACATTTTCAGTTTTAATCAGTGATGTCCTGAGGCCCCGGTCATAGAGGTCACAAAGAGTGTGAGAGAGAGAGAGGGGGAGTGAGAGAGAGACTCAGATAGGGAGAGGGAGAGAGATTCAGTATTATTTATGATTTATAACTATCTGCGTGTGTGTTTACGTATGTGTATATGTGTTATGTTGTTTTGAGTTGTGCTGTGATGTGTATTGAGCGCGTGTGTGTGTGGAACAATATTCTAAATGCCGTATGCATGATGAAAAAAATTAATGTGAAGTTGTGTCCTTGTTAGTCCCAAAAGAAGTCAATAAAATTAGACGAACATTCAGACAAAGCAGCCAGGCCTTGGGGTTTTGGTTTCTTTTTCTTTTTCCTTGTGATCTATACAGCATGCGCACACTAACTGTAAAATTGGCTAGATTACTGTCATAAAATACAGGGCGTAATTTGAAGGTATGATAAAGACATTACAGGCATGTTTGCTCTTTTTCTTTTTCTCTCCAGAACTCTGCTATCTTCTGCTAAGCTTACATAAGTGTATGTCATTACACAAGTTTGTGATTGCCAAAGCAAATGACTGGGGTGTGTAGAAACTTTGGATTCTGCTGAAGGTTCCTTTTCCCAGTGCTCTTGTGTTTATTATAGCAATGATGGTGGCACAGTTTGATTGATATGCCTATGCCCTTTGTGACAAGACTAAAATGTCAAACAAAGAGTATAACAATCAAATCATCTGTGAATTTTTGTGTCCATTCGTTTCTTTGAAAGGCACACTTAGGCATGCATTCAAGAATTGACTGCTGACTGCTCAAAATCAAAATGTGTTTACATAAATCAATAGTGCTAATTGAAACTGATTTTATGCATTTTCCCCTAATTGTGTGAACCTGGTTAGAAAACTGATCAAGTGAAATGAAATTTTAATCAATTAGTTTTTGCAAGTGAAATACATTTTAAAGCATTTGATTTTTGCAAGGACCAAATTTTGATGAAATTTTCCTCAACTAGGCTGAACAGTGTCATTGTATTGATACTCTAATTTCCCGGCCCTGTTACGCTAATTTTCCGGCCCTGTTTACTCTACTTCGTTGTACAGATGACGAGGAGGAGCCAGCTTTTGTATAAGCCTGGGTCTAGCTTCGTGGGGGATCGTACATACTAATCAGGTTATTAGGTTAGTTTACTGCTGGGTTTTTTTTATGTGGAATTGCCCGGAATGCAAAATAGGCCCCGTTGTTTTTTTCTTCCCCTGTTGAAGGCTGTTTCCCAGTTTGTTTCATTTCTTCACTTAGTCACACACTTTAAGTTACAGTATATCTGTATTTTGAATGGTAAGTGCTTTAACCCTTTTACTGCCAAAGTCGCATTTTAGCACCACAGTGATTTAACACCTATGTCACTAAAAGGCATCAAACTGGGGTCTGTTATCGAAAGACCCTATTGTCTTAGTTTTGGGAAGTAAGGATAGACCTTATTTTATATGTCACAGAAGAATCCCCAATACTGCAGATGGATTTTGTTCTCTATCCAGGTAAATTTAATGGACATTTTTGGCTGAAATATGGCTGGCGGTGAAAGGGTTAAATGTGTTTTAAATTTCCATTCCCTTTATAATTGTACAGTTATATATAAGATTGATTTGGGCAAGTGTGTGAAAGTTTGTTTAACCCCTTCACCGCATGCCCACTGTCTACTACGGGCTGTGTGATGTCATTGGTGATGTCATAACTTTTGATGTCATAGTCCTGGAATACTTGTTTTTGGTTTAGACAAACCAGGGAAGATATATCTCTATACCATTGTCACAAATCGAGTCTTAAAGGTCTCTTTTAAATTTTATTAAAAAATCGATATTTTCTCTGGCAGTGAATGGGTTAAAAACAATTATAATTTGCTATTTATGTACGTGTTGTTTATATTCACAACTTGTAAATTGTATTATTAACATCAACTCGCTTAGAACTCAGTTATTTTTCACACACTGTTTTTATATTGTAAAAGGAAAAGTATGCTTTTCACTTTAAAAAAACCCACATCTGCACTGCATATTATACAAGCCAGTTATCTGATGAACTATGACATTTTCTGTGGGCACAAATCTGCATCATCACTGTGTGTCAGATTTAGTGTGTGAAATTAAACACACAACAACAACAAAAATGGGAAAACAAATATTCTCTGAGAATGGACATGTTTTAAAAATTGAATCGTCCACACACAGCTCTAAAAAACCTCAGTCAGCAAATTTCAAAATCTATATAATCCATGCATCAGAATTGTCAAACTAAGGATTTGCAAATTTCAGAGGATTAAGAATTTCTGGCAGAGGATTAGTTTGTGGTGGCAGGTGTTTTACCTTTTTTGTTAATTGTTGTCTGTACTTTAAATTGGCATTTTAAAGCACTTGATTTCTTACTGAATTAGGGGCTGTGCACATTACACACGGAAACCTCATGCGCTTATAAATCCGCAAGTCAATAAAAGAAAGTAAGAAATAAACGGATGGGATAAGCTCATGCAGAAATACACTTATTTTTCTTAGTTTATTTTACTTATTTGCGGATTTATGTAGAGAGAGAGAGAGAGAGAGAGAGAGAGAGAGAGAGAGAACAATAACAATTTGGAAAAAAACATGCAACAAGTGTATACATTTATCCCAATATTTCGTCCTGGGTATTTATTGGACTTTGTCGAAGTCTCAATAGTGGTCGTTGCAGTGGCCAATAGAATGTGTTGACTCATTGACCAGACCAAGGGCTCAGTACTTGCACTGTAAATCATTATGAAGTCCAATGTTAGAGAAGCTAGATGTTTGAAAGCTGGTTTCACACAATGTGAAATGTGTCCCCCCCCATTACTGGTTTCTGTTCAAAGCTTCAATGCACTGATCTGTTTGCAAGACTTTCACTTTTTTTTGTACCGTATTTTACGGACTATAAGGCGCACCTGATTATAAGGCGCACCCCCCAAATTTGACTCAAAATTCAGATTTTGTTGCTCTATTTCCTTACCATATTATCAGTCACATTATAACTTAGGCGCAGGGATCTCAGTCTGGGGAAAAAATATCACCTTGTAATCCGTAAAATACGGTATGTTAATTTGAATGTGCATTATACTATACATCTATAACATATTACTTTATTTGGGGGGCTTTTTTTCTTTTTGTGTGGGGTTGGGGGTGTTGTGTTGTGTTGTTTGTTGTTCTTTGTTTAGAAGAGGGGAGTTTACAATTTGGGTTTTGCTTGTTTGTTTTTGTTTGGTTTTTTCTTCAGAAAGCTGTCTGTATCTTTACTGTTTCACTGTCATTTTCACAATATAATCACTTCCAGAGTCATTGTTGACACAGACCTGTTTACCCCCTACACAAGTCTTGAGTAGTCTGGATAGCTGTAATGAGTAGTTTGGGTGCAAAATGTGTAGTTTTATTCATAAAACCATGAAATAATGTTCACTGAAAATGAGTAGTAATCAAGAATTAAAGAGCATTATTGAGCGCGTGTGTGTGTGGAACAATATTCTAAATGCCGTATGCATGATGAAAAAAATTAATGTGAAGTTGTGTCCTTGTTAGTCCCAAAAGAAGTCAATAAAATTAGACGAACATTCAGAAAAAGCAGCCAGGCCTTGGGGTTTTGGTTTCTTTTTCTTTTTCCTTGTGATCTATACAGCATGCGCACACTAACTGTAAAATTGGCTAGATTACTGTCATAAAATACAGGGCGTAATTTGAAGGTATGATAAAGACATTACAGGCATGTTTGCTCTTTTTCTTTTTCTCTCCAGAACTCTGCTATCTTCTGCTAAGCTTACATAAGTGTATGTCATTACACAAGTTTGTGATTGCCAAAGCAAATGACTGGGGGGTGTAGAAACTTTGGATTCTGCTGAAGGTTCCTTTTCCCAGTGCTCTTGTGTTTATTATAGCAATGATGGTGGCACAGTTTGATTGATATGCCTATGCCCTTTGTGACAAGACTAAAATGTCAAACAAAGAGTATAACAATCAAATCATCTGTGAATTTTTGTGTCCATTCGTTTCTTTGAAAGGCACACTTAGGCATGCATTCAAGAATTGACTGCTGACTGCTCAAAATCAAAATGTGTTTACATAAATCAATAGTGCTAATTGAAACTGATTTTATGCATTTTCCCCTAATTGTGTGAACCTGGTTAGAAAACTGATCAAGTGAAATGAAATTTTAATCAATTAGTTTTTGCAAGTGAAATACATTTTAAAGCATTTGATTTTTGCAAGGACCAAATTTTGATGAAATTTTCCTCAACTAGGCTGAACAGTGTCATTGTATTGATACTCTAATTTCCCGGCCCTGTTACGCTAATTTTCCGGCCCTGTTTACTCTACTTCGTTGTACAGATGACGAGGAGGAGCCAGCTTTTGTATAAGCCTGGGTCTAGCTTCGTGGGGGATCGTACATACTAATCAGGTTATTAGGTTAGTTTACTGCTGGGTTTTTTTTATGTGGAATTGCCCGGAATGCAAAATAGGCCCCGTTGTTTTTTTCTTCCCCTGTTGAAGGCTGTTTCCCAGTTTGTTTCATTTCTTCACTTAGTCACACACTTTAAGTTACAGTATATCTGTATTTTGAATGGTAAGTGCTTTAACCCTTTCAGGTGGCCAAAGTCGCATTTTAGCACCACAGTGATTTAACACCTATGTCACTAAAAGGCAGAAAAACAGGAAGTCTGGGTCTGATTATTAAAGACCCTATTGTCTTAACTTTTTGGGAAGTAAGGATAGACCTTAATTTATATGTCACAGAAGAATCCCCAATACTGCAGATGGATTTTGTTCTCTATCCAGGTAAATTTAATGGAAATTGGTGGCTGAAATATGACTGGCGGTGAAAGGTTTAAATGTGTTTTAAATTTCCATTCCCTTTATAATTGTACAGTTATATATAAGATTGATTTGGGCAAGTGTGTGAAAGTTTGTTTAACCCCTTCACCGCATGCCCACTGTCTACTACGGGCTGTGTGATGTCATCACTGATGTCATAACTTTTGATGTCATAGTCCTGGAATACTGGTTTTTGGTTTAGACAAACCAGGGAAGATATATCTCTATACCATTGTCACAAATCGAGTCTTAAAGGTCTCTTTTAAATTTTATCATTAAAAAATCGATATTTTCTCTGGCAGTGAATGGGTTAAAAACAATTATAATTTGCTATTTATGTACGTGTTGTTTATATTCACAACTTGTAAATTGTATTATTAACATCAACTCGCTTAGAACTCAGTTATTTTTCACACACTGTTTTTATATTGTAAAAGGAAAAGTATGCTTTTCACTTTAAAAAAACCCACATCTGCACTGCATGTTATACAAGCCAGTTATCTGATGAACTATGACATCTATGACATTTTCTGTGGGCACAAATCTGCATCATCACTGTGTGTCAGATTTAGTGTGTGAAATTAAACACACAACAACAACAAAAATGGGAAAACAAATATTCTCTGAGAATGGACATGTTTTAAAAATTGAATCGTCCACACACAGCTCTAAAAAACCTCAGTCAGCAAATTTCAAAATCTATATAATCCATGCATCAGAATTGTCAAACTAAGGATTTGCACATTTCTGAGGATTAAGAATTTCTGGCAGAGGATTAGTTTGTGGTGGCAGGTGTTTTACCTTTTTTGTTAATTGTCTGTACTTTAAATTGGCATTTTAAAGCACTTGATTTCTTACTGAATTAGGGGCTGTGCACATTACACACGGAAACCTCATGCGCTTATAAATCCGCAAGTAATAAAAGAAAGTAAGAAATAAACGGATGGGATAAGCTCATGCAGAAATACACTTATTTTTCAGGCTTTATTTTACTTATTTGCGGATTTATGTAGAGAGAGAGAGAGAGAGAGAGAGAGAAGAGAGAGAGAGAACAATAACAATTTGCTAAAAAAACATGCAACAAGTGTATACATTTATCCCAATATTTCGTCCTGGGTATTTATTGGACTTTGTCGAAGTCTCAATAGTGGTCGTTGCAGTGGCCAATAGAATGTGTTGACTCATTGACCAGACCAAGGGCTCAGTACTTGCACTGTAAATCATTATGAAGTCCAATGTTAGAGAAGCTAGATGTTTGAAAGCTGGTTTCACACAATGTGAAATGTGTCCCCCCCCATTACTGGTTTCTGTTCAAAGCTTCAATGCACTGATCTGTTTGCAAGACTTTCACTTTTTTTTGTACCGTATTTTACGGACTATAAGGCGCACCTGATTATAAGGCGCACCCCCCAAATTTCAACTGCAAAATTCAGATTTTGTGTCTCATATTTCCTTACCATATTATCAGTCACTTGCCAGAAGGCGCAGGGGTCTCAGTCTGGGGAAAAAATATCACCTTGTAATCCGTAAAATACGGTATGTTAATTTGAATGTGCATTATACTATACATCTATAACATATTACTTTATTTGGGGGGCTTTTTTTCTTTTTGTGTGGGGTTGGGGGTGTTGTGTTGTGTTGTTTGTTGTTCTTTGTTTAGAAGAGGGGAGTTTACAATTTGGGTTTTGCTTGTTTGTTTTTGTTTGGTTTTTTCTTCAGAAAGCTGTCTGTATCTTTACTGTTTCACTGTCATTTTCACAATATAATCACTTCCAGAGTCATTGTTGACACAGACCTGTTTACCCCCTACACAAGTCTTGAGTAGTCTGGATAGCTGTAATGAGTAGTTTGGGTGCAAAATGTGTAGTTTTATTCATAAAACCATGAAATAATGTTCACTGAAAATGAGTAGTAATCAAGAATTAAAGAGCATTATTTTCAGTTTTGAAGAGTAGTAGATGTCCAAGTTGAGTAGAATACTACTCAAAAAGAGTAGAGTAAACAGGTTTGTTGACATTGTAATCACAGTCAGTGTCACATACCTCACCATCAAGTACGACCATTGAGTATTTGACAGAGAAGGGAGAGGGCAAGATGGGGATGTGAAAATAAAATGGGAAATGCGATGGGGAGGGGGGGGGGGGTTGTCCTGAAGAGGAGATAATGTCAAAAATTGCCACTATTACGTTACAGTGATTTTAGCTTTTAATTGTAGATTAACAGTTTTGCAGAATTCATAAACCCAAGGAAAGGATCAAATGAATACCATATTTTTCGGACTAGAGTACCAAGGAGGGTTGCGTACCCTCAAAATGATGCAAGCATAACATGATTTATCTACGATTTCAAGGAGGGGGGGGGGGGGGCCGCTACGTGCGTACCCAACCAACACGCAGACATGTTAATACTCTATAAGGCGCACCCCCACCCCTACCCCAAATTTGACACAATATTCAGATTTTGTTATTCTGTTTTCTTAGTAATATTATAAATCGCGTGGGTCTTAGTCGGGAGAAAAACTATCACCTTTTAGTCCGAAAAAATATGGTATATTGAAAACAAGAAACTGATATGGTGCTTTTTCAAAGTTCAGTCTTTTGGGGTTAGTATCACCTTTTAGTCCGAAAAAAAAAATGGTATATTGAAAACAAGAAACTAATATGGTGCTTTTTCAAAGTTCAGTCTTTTGGGGTTATCTTTCCCTACTGTCTCGTCTTGAAGTCGGTTTGGAGTCGTTCAGGTTCAAAATTAGAATTAAATAATTGAAGTTTCCTACCTTCAACAAAAACTGTATTTTGTTCTTGTCTTCAAGTTTTAGTATATTTATGTTGTATCAAGAAAACAAATAAGAACATAACTGTTTATAGTCAACACATATAAACACTTTAACAAAAAAACATGAAACAGAACATACTATTATTAAATCTCCAAACTGATAACTGAGCAGTTAAACACCCCTCTATTTCAATTACGGAGCAGCCGTGCCGTGTTTACAGCAGCAGACGATGTTTTTCTAACCGGAACTAAGTGTCCTAACGAGCACACAACTCGTCTGTTACTTCCTTTTTTATTTCGAATAAGTGCTATAGATTGATATCATATTTGGCTATTCAAAGAATGCAGAGAAGGGTTACATTACCTAAAATGAAACAAACAAACAAAAGAAAGAAAGAAGAAAGTAGCTCAATAGCATCTGAGAATACAAATGGTATAAAACAGCATAGAATTGTTGTATGAGACAAAATGTGTGGCAGATAAACAAGCAGATAATTCCTACAGTTGAACTTTTTATACTGTACCTTGACTGTGAATCTAGTGTGATACATGGGACGCCTTGACTGTGTGACATGTGTGTACGTGTAGATGGGTGTGTGTGTTTGTGTGCGTGCATGTGAGTATGGGTGCATGTGTGTGTTTACGGTATTATGTGTGCATATTATTACAATGGAAATGTGATAGATCAACATTTTATTTTGAGATAGGTAACATTTTGAGTTAAAAACAAAACGTTTTACCATAAGGCCGTGTACACACATAAATGGATATTCATGCGGAAACCTGTGCGCAATCCATAAATAAGTGTTCAAAACAAAGAAGGGAAAAAGATTTGCGCACATGTCCGAATTTCCTCTATTTTATATACGTAAATTTTTATCTTTCTTTCTTCCACTTATTTAGGGTTTTCCGTATGGAACTTACGCATCTAATGTGAACCTGATTAAATTGGGGGGGGAAAAGTTGTGAATTATCCGATTTTCTGTGGTACCCATTTAGGAGTTAGCTAGTTTCCGCTGTACTTAAGTAGGGTTTAGGGGGTAAAAATCGGGGTCATTTTGAATCATGTAGTACTTTATGTGTGTTTTTCCAGGCACAGACCAAGGAGATCAGGTGAATGAAGAGCCGTTGTTAGCAGCGGCCACAGACATCGGCAGAGACAGGAGTGACGAGATTCAGCCTTCCCCTCCTCACTCCCCACAGTCTGTCAATGCCTGAGGATCCACCCTCTGTGTGTGTGTGAGTGTGTGTGTGTGTGCGCGCGCATGCACAGAAATTGGCAGAGACAGAGTGACAAGCAGATTCAGCCTTCCCCTCCTCACTCTCCACAGTCTGTCAATGCCTGAGGATCCACTGTGTGTATGTGTGCGTGCGTGCGTGTGTGCATGCATGTGTTTGATATTCAGGGTTTGTGCAGTAGTTTTCACTGGTTTTTGTTACCCTGGGACTGGTTCTGACACAGGTTGTTGGTGGTTTAGTCATTGCTGGGACTGGTTTTCAAAATTCTTAGAGCAGTCTCTGTCTGTGTGTGTGTGTGTGTGTGTGTGTGTATGTGTCTCACTTGCATGCATGCGTATGTGTAACATGAATGTGTATGTGATTCTGGATGTCTGGGTGGTAGCACAAGTGTAAGATCTTTTTATGTGCCTCTGTTTGTGTGCCTGGAGTGCAGTTATATTTAATATGTATGAATTTGTGTGCATTGTCATATGTTTTTCTTATGTTAAAGTTGTGTTGTTTTTTTACACTGTGTTGGAACATTGGTAGTTATAACAAAGGGTGCCCTTTCAAAAGATCAACAAATCCTCAAGGCTGCATTTTCACACTGAGCTGCTTCACTGCCCTTTATTATAAAATGCATATGTTAAGAAATCATAATCGTTCACTCAAGTTCCTTGAGAACCTTTTTGTTTTGTACAGATCACAATGTTTTGTTAGTCCCCAGTTACAGCTTACATTGATCATTGTTATACGCTCCACGTGGACACGTTGAGCGAGTCTGTTGTATTTTCAAAATAGCATGGATTATTAATTCTAGTAGTATTATAAGGGGCCTTCATTTAAGAACCCTTCTTGCCTTCTGAATCGTTGAAAACTTTTTCAACACGGACAGTTTAACAACATATTTTGAACAGTTCTGATCTCGGAAAAATGCCCGTTAGTTTTTATTCTTTCACTTTTTTATTTTCCTTCAATATTTATTTATTTATTTCAATCTGGGTTTTTGAAACATACGTAGAATAAATACGGCATAATTCTGTGCTTTTGTCCTACTGTATAATATTTGGTTGTAATTTCATTTTTGCCTCATAGTTTTTGCAAATGTGGAAAGTCATAGCTTTTTCATCCATTTCTTCTTTCTAGTCCCATCATCTACAAATGTTTTCTTTTTTTTATCCCCCTTTGTGATATTGATCACACATATTTTAACTCTTTTAACATATTTTCTGTTCTTTGTAGCCATCTCTGCCAAGTAATTTTTCAAGACAACTAAAATCAATCACCTGCTTTACTAATTGTGTTTAACCCTCTCTAGGACACAGACGCCAAATTCGACCAAATTTTGTCAACTCATGCAGCCTGTAAGCGCCGATTGCGCCCGCTGAACGCCAGGTCTAGTACGTTCACTTTCACTTTCTCCCTACCCACAATGCAATATACTAAGTTAGTTCTTCCTGTTCCTGACTCTCGCTGGTCCGTTTTTGGTTCTTACAGCAAGGGAAAGCACTCACTAGTATTTTTGAACGGATTTTTCGATGTGACCCCAAATGTTTTTCTTCTTTCCATGTGACGTGACGCAGTATTGACTCGGCGCGATGCTCGGAGTGCCATTACGGATTTTTTTTATTCCAATTCATGGTTTGTTATGTGACAGTGTGTTAGCTTTGGAATAATAATATCATCATTGCTATTCAATATGCATCTTTCAGAAATGAAATGTGAGTTAGACTTTATTCTGGGTGATTTTTTTAATGAAAATATTTGGTGTGACGTTCGGAGTTAATTCCCATCTCTCGGGAACTGGGATCGATTCCTGGTTCGATTGGTTGGGAGTCATTGGGTTAATCAACGAAAATACATTGATATAAACTCTAAAAATAGACCACCACATGGAAGATGTTTACCGGTGCCCACCTGCTGGCAATGACGTATAATACATATAACATCATGGCGCACATCTGATCCCATAGCAGTAGGAGAGTTAATCTTGAACAGCTGTTATTTTCAATCTATCACAATGTGTCGGCAAAGTGCCTATTTCACTACACAAATGCCAAGTCATTTTTCTAGAGAACTAAATACGATCACCTACTTTTTTAAATGTGTTAAATCAACGAAAATGCACTGATATAAACTCTTAAAATAGACAACCACTTATTATATACTCTTGCCTATTTCACTGCACAAATTTACTTGTTTGTGTTTGTGTCAAATAATTGATTATGATAAAGGCTAAAGACAGTTTTTGAGTAAGGCTAACGATAGAAGCATTAGTGTTCATTCGTAAGTTCAATGAAAAGGTTGCCTTTATCCTCTCAGCTCATCATGAACAAACGTTCAGCTTTTTCTTCAAGTGCAGTGCAACAAATCTGAATAGTTCACTGTGCAGTTTGGGGAGACTTCAAGCTAATGTAACGATATTGTAAGTTGCAAAGAAATAGTTTTAGGGGCAGAACTGAAAATAAACTGACATTATCCACTTGATTCAGGTCTGGCTTGTCCTTGTTGACTGTGCATGCTGTTTTTAATTGTTTGCATGCTATTTTCAATTATTTGCACAATGCCATTTTAAGCTGAACATTTTTTAAGCGCTTTTATGTTGTAGCAGTATTGTCATTAAAATATTTTGACTGTCCCCATATTTACTGAACGTTTTTATAAGTGCTTTATGCCTTATGAAAAGTGTAGTCATGGTGATTTAAAACTAAATTTGTTGCTTTCATTATATTAAGAGTGATTTAAAGAAAATTTTATTTTATTGATTGTGAGACTTTTTTTTTTAATAACTTATATGGTAGATAGGTAGGTAGGGACAGGCTTTCATAGCCGTAGGCCTCGTGGCCTATATAGCGTGCCCTCTTTGAATGAGTACTTTTAAGTATTATTTGTTTGATTGTTGGTCTGGTTGCACGCCTATAAATAATAATGTTCAGTGCCATCCATTAATCAAAATCACAAAAAAGATCTTTGAATTTTGGACTTGTATCCAAAAGGTTCTTGAATGTATCAGTACAGTGTATTAGGTGCAAATTTCATGTTAGATGATAAACAATTCCCGTGGTTAGCAACTCTGTGTGAATAAGAAAATTTTCTTTTATTAGTTCTACAATACTTAACATAAATTTTACTCTCAGAATTTCTGGTGTTAGTAACATGTGAAACACAAAAGATGGAATCAATTGAAATATTATCTATACCATTGAACATTTTGTATATATATGTACGTTGCTTTTGTCAAGTTGGGGGAGGGTATTTTTCTGTACTGTTTTCTGGTGTTTTAAATGTTATCAGGAACATTATTTTAATTTTGTTAAAAGTGATTATAGCATGAATGCAAAGTTTGGGTGATACTGATAGTCAGTCTGTGTCTGTTGGTGTATGTCTGTGTTTGCATGTGTCTATTATTGTAAGTATTTAACAAAAGAAAGCATTTTTATTGATGCTTGCTCCCATGGAACTCAAATAGAGTCTGAGTTTCTAGTGTGTTTTTTAACTTCAGGAGAAAATATTACCGGTAGTTAGTTAGGAATGGGATTTGAGGGAAAACTAAAGAACTTTTTATTTTCTATTCACATGGTATTTCATCTGTTTGATTGAACTCTGAATTTGCTGCGTGTGTTTAATGCAAGAACTAATATCAATGCTTGTTTGAACTCGAATACTATTTTGTAGTACATTCCTGTTTTAAGATTTCATCAGATTGTCATATTCGCACGTTGCTTCTAACATGGTTTGTGGCCTAAAAACTCAGTCTTGTTGTTGAACTTGTGTGGGGGGGGGGGGGGGGGGTGTTTGTTGTTTTGTTTAATTTAAATGTTTGTTCTTTTTGCTTGTTTGAAATGTTTTGAGCTTGAAATTTTCAAGGATTGAAATAATAATGACAAAAGTCCCTTCTTGCATAATCATTTGCCATATAATTATCTGTTTAATTGTAAGCCAGAACTTGTACATGTCTCACCCATATTAGACAGCCATGCGCTCTTGACTTTTGCTACTTATTTATAGTTTTCTATCCAGATCAAAAAGACTACAGTGTGCCATGAACTGAAAAAATAAAATAATGAAACAATGTTTTCCTGTCGATGTTTTCAATATCTAATTTGTATCTTTAAACATAAATGATATATATTTTAGATTGGAGGAGAATGTTTGATCAACAGCTTTTCTTTCAACCAGAAACAGTTTCGGTATGGTGGGTGTATTATTTTCTAGTTACAGAGATTCGTCTCCATGAAATTCAGGCTGCTCCCACATGGAGAGCATGTCTCCGCTAGTACAGCGCCACCCTTTTTTTATGGAAGGGGGGGGGCAGGAAAACTGGAAAGAAAGGGCGAGGCTGGGATTCAAACCTCTGGTGAATTGGCAAAAATTGCAAAAAAAGTTTGATAAATTAGTGAAACCAACAGAGTTTTCTCAGTTTCGTGGTACACCGTTTGAGTACCGTATTTTACAGACTATAAGGCGATAGTTTTTCCCCAGACTGAGGCCCCTGCGCCTTATAATGTGACTGATAATATAGTAAGGAAATAGAGTTTTTTAAATCTGAATTTTGAGTCAAATTAATCAGGTGCGCCTTATAGCCCGTAACATACGGTAATCATCTTCCACGAACTGTTCCCATTACATGTACTGAGGGATAAAAGGAAATTATCAAAACTCCTTGTCTTAGCCATCAAGGGGAATATTTCTGCGAGTACTTTAGGTGCAGTTGTTCTTTCTACAATAGCAAAACTGTTTGTGATTATGTAGCCCTTTCACCATGGTCTTTTATCTGAAGACCCTATTTTCTTAATTTTGGTAGGTAAGGATAGGCCTAGTGTTATGCATGTCACAGCGGAATTCCTAATATTGCTGACAATTGTTTTGTCTCTATCCAGTTAAGTGTAATGGTATTTTTGGGGTTGAAAAATGACTGGCAGCGAAAGGTCTAAGTTCTCTAAACGTAGGCGCATGCTGCAAATTACCTCACTGTTGTAAATAATCTGTCATCTGCGGCCAAAACTAGCCTTGCCTTCATGTATCATGTAAATCTGTTTATCGGCTTTGCATTAGCTAAACAGCTACTTTTGAAACGTATTAAAATGTTCCCCGTTTTCATGTCTGTTGCGGTGTGGCTGGAAGGCGATACAGTGGGACCTCCCTTATAAGACCTCCCATTATAAGACTCCCTCCCACATAAGACCTATTTCTCTGAGACATTGCCCTTCTTTGTAAGTATTAGAATTATCTCCCTTATAAGACCTCATTTTGGTTGATTTTGTAAGGTCTTATAAGGGAGGTTCCACTGTATTCCGCATTATAATTGTTCGTCTTTCACATTTCCCAACACATCAAATGCCATTCAAACGAGTTCATTTTGCCCATCCCTCATTCCATTCCTTTGTTCCCATGTAGTGTTATTACTTTGGATTTACTTTCCACGAATAATCAGATATTTAAACTGCTATTTTTTTTCTCAGAAAATAATGTTATGCTCTCATCGCTGCGACTTGTTTTAAGTTTCAGAGATATAGTCCCAGTGCCGTCACCCACTAAAGTCATTGTCAGTGCTAGAGCTGAAGAAAAGTGTCATTCATGCAAGCATTATCACTAATGTTGCCAGTATGATCAACAGTCTGCCACAATGCTTCTGTAATATGCAAGAATATTAAGTTTAGTCAGATCTGATCATCATCATTTAAACAGAAAAAAACTAAGTGCCATTTTGATCTAACTATGACGTGTCTTGGAAAACAGTCTATACACACTTGGAAGCTGTTTCTATTATATTCACTCAAGAGGATTAAAACCTTGTCAGACTTTGTCCAGAGAAGATTACAGTTATCCAATTTTGTGTCTTGAAAAGTTTATGTTAGAAATCAAACACATTGATTTTGTGCTCAAAAATAACGTTTTGTTCCTCTGCCCCAATACTCATGACCTAAATTACAATATCCAGCAGTACTCAAATGGCTTTTATCATTGGTTGACATTAGCCTGTAGTAGGGGCCAACAGTAACATGAGAGCTGTACAATAAATTATTTTCTACAGTAATGGAAAATCACGGTACAGTTTAGTCTCTTGTTGAAGACTATGACTCTCGAACGAGGGGGCCCTTGCACCAACTCTGGTGCTGCATCCAAAGGGATGGGATGGCCTTTGGGGACCTTCCTCAACTACAGCTGTGTCCTCAAATCCCTTTGGCAGAGAGAGTGGGGAGGTACCCTGGGCAAAGCATCTCCGCTGTAAACAATTTCTCGCCCAGCCCGCCAGAATAGTATCTGCCCCCTCTGCTATCTGGCAGTCATTGTCGGAAATGACAGGCTAGCATACATTTACCCCGTGATTGCCAGAGAAAACATACCAAAAATATCTGTTAAAATTTATCAAATCGAAACGAGAACTGTTAGAGTCGATTGTGGAGAATGGACTGGATATAACTGTCCTGACTGTTTTAAAGCAAAGATCTGCATCCCAAAGTTTTTCCCTTTCAGCTGATGGCATTGTCACAGGTGTCAACAACCCTTTACCTAAAAACGTTATGGGGAATTCAATGGGTAATTACGTCAATGCATTACATTATTCATAATATTTGTATGTCTTTTTCAACGTGATTATGGTGTAAATTTTATGAGCCAGATTGGAAGCATATCATGCATACCGATAAGTTTGATTTGAATAGAATATTTGTGATGCAGCACAGGAAAACAAGGCTAATGTCGTAAATGATCACTTTTGACTTATTCATATTTTCAGAAAGGCCAGAGACAACAGATTAACAGGCAAAAAACAGAATTCATCTATCTCTAATAGTTTATTTTTTACCAATTTTCAATCAATCAAATCTCTTTCTCTTTCTCTCTCTCTCTCTTTCTCTCTCTTGTGGCTGCCCGACTTTAGCCTCCTTTTCCTGTGCTGCATCACATTTTTTGTCTCTCTCTTTACATGATATTTGATGTTTTTCTCTTCATATGGAAACTTTTTTATTTTGTTTTTCATATCATTTGAAAACTTGTTTTTTCTTGCCTTGTCATTTTTGCCTTTTTCAAATGACGGTGTGTAAGACCTTCAGATATTGTTTGTGTTGGTATTTCTATGTAATACTATTCGTGACAAAAACATTTTTTAAATAATGTTGGAATATAATGTGATCAGTATTGATTTTTTTAAATGTCTTGATATTGTCGTCATTCCATGAAACCTATTTGTGTTGCTTGTGTGTAAATTGTAATGTGGTTTAAACAAATATGCTATTTAATACAGTGGAACCTCCCTTACAAGACCTCCCATTATAAGACTCCCATATAAGACCTACTTCTCCGAGACATTGCCCTTCTTTGTAAGTATTAAAATTACCTCCCTTATAAGACCCCTCCCTTATAAGACCTCATTTTGGATGATTTTTGAAGGTCTTATAAGGGAGGTTCCACTGTAGAGAGAGAGAGAGAGTGACGGAGAGAGAGATCTTTTCTTTTCTAAGGTTACAAATTTATTAATAACACAACATGATCAAAAAATGGCTGAAAAATTGCTTTAAGCTGTTTTACGCAATGATGGTGCTTTGATTTGAAATCCATATATCCACGACATTTTCTTTACAGTCAACAAGGAGAGTACAGGTTATGGATCACAAAATAAACAGAGACAAAATTGGTGTTCAAAATTATTCAAACATTTTTAGGCCTGATTACAAAATTGTTTTGTACTGTAACAAGTATTTGTTTATCCATTTTTTTAAAGTTTAGACTAACAACACTTTTTTTTGTATTATCTGTGTGTGACACACATATTCGTGTTTTATTAAATAACAACAATCTTTTGTATTTAGTTGAACAGGCTGTTTCTATGCGTTACAGCTTTTGTGATTCATAATGGAAATCAGAAAATGGTTAGCAACACAGACTAGTAAAAATGTACACTTATCAGTGACTACACATGTCAATATTTTAATTTCATTAGAAAACCATAAAACATTTTATTAGCTTAATAATTATTTGGTACTTTATATAGTCACAGAGGTGTCTCTGAAATTCGGGTTGCTCCCACCTGGAGAGTGTGTCGCAGCCAGAGGCGTGCCACCCAATTTTTTTGGGGGGCATGCGATCTTTGTGTGACTGATGAGGAAGGAAGGGAGGTGAGTGGGTACATTTTGACCAAATGACAACTTTTTCGTTGCCACTGGATTTAACTTGTGCTAAGTGCATGGGCTTATGGGACCTCGGTTTATCGTCTCCTCCAAAAGACTCCATGTTCAGACCATAATGCCTAGCACATACACTAAGATTAACACTTATTACTGTATTGTTGTTACTATAAGGTGCACCTTATTATAAAACACTCATCCCAAACTTTACACAAACATCAGATTTTGTTATTATATTTTTTTACAATATTGGACGCAGAGGTTTCAGTCTCGGTAAAAAGTATCACTTTATAGTCCGTAAAATATGGTAATCTGTCAGTGAATCTACATGTCGGTATCTAATTTAATTGGATATTCAGAAAATGGTTGCAACATGCACACACACACTAAGATGCAGGCATCAGAATTGTCAGAGGATCAGAGGATTAAGAATTCCTGTCAGAGGATTTGCTTCTCCTGTCAGAGGTTTTGCCTTTTTAAAAATTATTTTTTATTGAGTGTTATCATTTGTGTTAAATAACATCTTAAAGTGATTTTCACTATATTAAGCCTTTTAGGTGGTGTTCAGAACTCATTTCAGTGTTGTCCCTCTTTACTGAGTCTAGGGCCTTGATGGCCCTTTTATAGCAGTTTTCAGAGGATTGGACTTCAGACTATTCTGATGCCTAAAGATGTACGCTTCTTAGTCAGTCAGTGAGTCCACATGCCATTGTCCCTAAGGGCTTTCCGCCATGAGGACGTAAAACCTCCACTCAACAAATCCACATGCCAGTGTTTAGCTTTGCTTAACGCATTTACTTTTTTACTTTTAAACAGTAGGAAAGAACTATATTTTTCGGAGGTATTTTGAATCACATCAATCAAAAGCATGTGTGTGTGGTGAAGCAAATCCCGGTAGTTATCTTTGTATGTAAAGTTAATTTTATATATAAAATGACCATATTTTCATGACTATAAGGCGCACACCCCAAATTTTACACAAATTTTAGATTTTGTTATTATGTTTTCTTACTATATTAGTAGTCATATTATAAGGCGCAGAGGTCTCCCTCTGGGGGAAAAGTATCGCCTTATAGTCTAAGAAAATGTATGTGCTGTAAAGAGCAATGAAAAAGAATGGTGTTTTGTTGTTGTTTACGTGGCTTTCTTGGAAAGTGAATTGTGAATTATTTGTTGCTGATGAGTATTTGTACTAATGGTGGTCAATGTCGACCAATGATTCTAATTTTAAAAAATTAATAAATATGTTGAAAATGTGTCTTTTGTTTTGAGTCTGAATTTCTTTTTTTTCTTTTAATTTTTTCTTTTTTTATGTGAGTGTAGAACAAGCACCAGTTGTGCTCTTCAAGTTTTCATTTCATTTCGAAAATGGTTATGTCTATAACTAAAATATATTTACAGAGGGTGTATGAAACCAGGTTTACACACACACACACACACACACACACACACACACACACACACACACACACACACACACACACAAACATGCACATGCACACACATATACACACTAAGTATGCACGCATACACACACACTTGCATGCGCGCACACACACAATCATTGTATGAATTTATATCCACCATGTTATTTCCTTTTAACTGTAAGTTTTGATTTAATCATCAAAAATCCAATTTTATTGTATGATTAATCACAAAACTACTCCAAACCAACAACAGCATTGCAACAATTTCTCTGACGTATAACCCCCATAATAAATACCAAGCAGTATCTCATTGTTAACAAATCTAGTTTATTGATACCCCCGGTCTTCTCACCATCTTAAACATCCACACCCCCTACCACCACTTTTCGCCTCCCCCCCCCCAACTCCCATCCCTGATCTCAGCAAAATCTCTCTTTTCGTCCCCTTTCCCTGCACCTACAATCTTCCCTGTCTTTTTCTGTTTGTCTCCCACACCCCACCCTACATTATCCCTCAGGCCTCTCATCCCTACTTACATCCCCTCCCCATCCCTTTCATTCCCCATACCTTCCGTCTTACTATCCCAAATCCCCACCCCTTCCATCCCACCCTGTTTTGTCTTTCAAGGTTGATCCTATAAAGAATGTGATTCTGCTGGTCAATAACTTGGAGAGCTTAGAGTTGGTCAGGGCAGATCAATGTATCGTTCTGCAAGGACACAGCTGTCCCTGAGTATGCATTTCATTATTGATTGAACAGTATAGTAACATGAGTGTAGGCCTACAGGCTAAAATACAATTTATAGCGAAGGCGACAGGATTCAGAAACTACGTTGAAGATAGTGGCTATACAGTCAAGCCTTGTGCTTTTAAATTATGGAGCTTTAGCAAATTGACAATGTTTTTCCTATTTGGTTCTGGCTGTTGTGTCGTTGTTGTTGTTGTTCCCTGGCTTAACGACTCCAGGGATCATCCCAACAGCCGAAGCACTTGAACAATTTAGTACAAATGCACCAGCTAGGGATGAGAACATTACGTGTGTGACCGTTTTTGATTACCCCGCCACATGCGCAGCCACACTCCGACGGAGGATTTTAGACTGATGATGTTATGCTAGGAGCTTGTCGCGGCTTAAGGCAATCCCCGCACAAACATTCAGAGCATAACAACATTTTGATGTAGCCTTGGCGTTCTAGCTTATGTCAACTGGTCTGACACAGCCTCATGCCAGACGGCCGGGTTCTGGCTGTAAATATGGGAGAGGGGGAGAGAGACTGAGAGAGAGACAAATAGACAGAGGCTGAGAAAGCCAGACACTGAGACAGAGAGGACAAAAAAGAGAAATAAGTAAATCAGCCCTGTTGAGGAGAATGAGGGTTCATCATCTGAGCCAGATCGTCATCCCCTAACCCCGCAGGAGACCCACTGGCGGCTGAAGAGGGCATGTGGGGAGACGCCGGCGTCGTCAGCACCCCGTCACTACCCTGCATGGAGAACACCACGCTCGACTTTGTCGCCGGCCGAGACCCGGGCGTGCTCTGCCTCGACGACAAAGCCCCGCTCGGGGTAGGCGGCTTGTGGGCCGTGTCCGGCACCGGCAGATGCTTCTGGTCCACATTCTTGGCTCCAGAGGCTCCGGCTTTTTTCCTGGCTTCGGCTTGAGCCATTGCGGCAGCCGCGATGGAAGACCCCATCAAAGTGGCGGAAGGTTTGGGTTTGGAGGATGACTTGTATTTGGTTGGGGGTGGTTTCTGGTCTTTCGGGTTGTTTTGGGCGTTGGTGGGTTTCTTGTCAGAAGAAGAGTCGGCTCCGCCGAGTTTTTTCGTGCCAATGCCAGCTTTTCGCTTCCAGCGCATGGCGAAGCGGTACACTGCGATGGAGGTGGTGAGTTTTCTGGTCTTGGAGTGTTTGGCGCCAGGGGAGTGGAACAGGGTGTTGTCGATCTTCTCCACTGCCTGGCCCAGTTTGCGGGACACCTGTGAATTGAGATGTGGAGAAGAATGTAATGCGATTAGTTTTACTTTATTGGCATTAAACTTGTCTTGTCCCCCCCCCCCCCCCCCCCCCAAAAAAAAGGCGACAAACAAACAACTGGACAAAAACAAACTCAACATTTGGATTATTGGTACTGCAGAAAGTGGATTAACATGCATTCATTACACCACAATCAATTCTGCTTTGTCTCAAGATCTTACAAGTGTGCAGGTTTTCAGGTCGCATAGAAATTTAGAAAGTACCCAGAGAGTGCAGGCCTCCGTACTAAGACCGCTCTACTTATTTTCATTATACTTAGTAGATAAAAAATTTTTAAACAAATCTGTAGGCTGGTTGCTTCACATAATTATGTATGAAGTCATTTCCCATAGCATGTGGTTTGTACAGGCTGGAGAAACGAAAATAACCAACAGCTAGAGGCATTGTCTTTGCTGGCCAAGCTGTAGTGCTTTTTGTATAGAGACAGAGTTGCTGTTGTCGTACCCTGGCTTACAAACTCCAGGGATCATCCCAACAGCCGAAGCACTTGAACACTATGGTACAAATGCACCAGCTAGGAATGAGAACAGTGTGTGTGTGGCCGTTTTTGATAAACCGCCACACTCCGACTTCAGAGGATTTTTGAGACTGATGATGTTATACTAGGAGCTTGTCGTGGCTAAAAACAATCCCCGCATGACTATGCCGAGCATCACATTTGAATGTAATAATAATATAATAAACGGATATTTATATAGCGCTTTTTATCGAGCACAAAGCGCTTTACAATCAGTATTGAAACACACACGCAAAACAGACGCACACGCACGTACGTGCACGCACGAGCGTGAACGCGTTCTTGCACACAGACATACCCACACATACCCACACACATTTCATCAAACACACAGAAAACACATTCTCACTGAAGCGCACACAAACTTACTCAAGCATACACTTGTACAAACACGCGCACACGCACGCACACACATACACACACGCGCACTCACATACACAAAGCACTCAGGTGTACTCACACTCACAGACACATACTCACACACACTCCTCTCCACCACCCCACCCCCTCTAGTGAACACAATCTCTCCTGCGCACGCATACACTCATACACATGCAAGCAGATATACCCACACAGAACACACACAACACACTCACACACACACACACCTGCTTGGAAGTGCGGCCGTGGGCGCACGCACACTCACATTCGCGCACACGCTCACAAATTACATACATACACATACACACACACAAATTACATACATACAAACATACGGACATACATCGCGCACACGCACGTGACACATCGCACAATCACACACACACACACACACACACACACACACACACACACACACACACACACACACACACACACACACACACACACACACACACACACACACACATGGAGATGGGGGTGTTATTGGAAAGACTGCCGGAACATATGGGTTTTCAGGTTTGTTTTGAACGATGCTAAAGATTGACTATGTCTGACAGCAGAAGGCAATGAATTCCAGAGTTTGACTGCTGATGATGTAAAAGCTCTACCACCGTGCCTATCACGTTTAAATTTTGCTATTCGAAAGATCCTATTGTCATTTGCTGAGCGGAGAGATCGAGATGGAACGTAAATTTCAAGAAGCTCAGAGAGGTATTGCGGTGCTGTTCCTGATATGATCTGATAGCAGAGACAGGCAGCTTTGTAGTTTATTCTTTGTTGAACGGGTAGCCAATGTAACTCTTTAAGTAGAGGTGATGTGTGTTGAAGACGCTTGGCTTTGAAGACCATTCTAGCAGCAGAGTTTTGAAGTTGTTGTAAGGGTTTGAGAAGCGCCTGTGGGCAACCAAGTAGAAGGGAGTTGCAGTAATCTAATCTAGACAAAATGTATGAACTGACTAGCGTTTTGGTTGCCTCGGTCGTGAGAAAGGGGCGTATAGAGCTGATTCGCCTGAGTTCGATGTATGCAGCCTGGCAGATCTTAGTGATATGATGTTGCATGGAAAGGTCTTCATCCAAGAAAGCACCAAGGTTGCGAATATGTTCAGAAAAATGGATGTTGGAATCTCCAAGGGCAATGGTGGAGGGCAGAGAGCTAGAGTCAACAGATGGGGGAAGCACTCTAAGTGCTTCAGTCTTGTCATCGTTTAGCTTAAGTTTATTGTTTGACATCCATGTTTTCACTTCAGTGACACAGTCTTGAAGAGTGTGAATAAGCTGGTCGTGAGCTAGCGGTGAAGCATGATGATTGAGTTGAGTATCATCGGCATACATTTCATGACGGACAGAGTGTTTCGCTATGAGGGGGGTCAATGGGGTGGCATAAAGAATGAACAAAATTGGTCCTAACACGGAGCCTTGTGGGACGCCAAAATCAAGAACTGACTCAGAAGATTTGTTTTCATTTACTACAACTATTTGTTTTCTTTCATGAAGATAGGAACGAAACCATTTGAGGACATTTCCAGTGATTCCAAAATTTTGTTCGAGACGAGAAATAAGCATGTCATGATCGATTGTATCGAAGGCAGCCGAAAGATCAAGGAGTAGGAGAACCGAAACTTTGTCTTCGTCTAGAGAGAGAAGTAAATCGTTCAGAATTCGCAACAGGACTGTCTCTGTGCTGTGCCCTGGCCTATAGGCTGACTGATGAGGACTGAGAAGATTGTGGGTGGTCAGATGGGAGAAAAGTTGATGAAGCACAAGCCTTTCAAGAAGTTTAGAAAGATCAGGGAGATTTGAGATGGGTCGATAGTTTTTCAGTTCGTTGGGGTCAAGGTTTGTTTTTTTGAGCAGAGGTTTTACGATAGCAGTCTTGAATTCCGAGGGAAAGATACCAGAAGAGAGTGACTCGTTCATTATATTGGTTATAGTTGGCAGAACAAGATCGATGTGTTGAAAGAGAAACTTGGTGGGCATAGGGTCTAAGTCACAGGTTTTGGGCGTGGTCCGTAGTATAAGTCGTTTAACAAAGTCCTGGGAAACAGGGGTGAAAGTTAGGAAAGGGATACCTTCGAAAATGGTGGCAGGATTGTCCAACTGCTGGACAGACTGAAAGCTATTACGGATAGCTATAATTTTATTCCTAAAGAAATCAGCAAACATGTTAGGTAATAGACTTGCATCAGAAATGGTTGGAAGAACAGCTGGTTTGGTTTTGCCGAGCAGAGAGTTAATGTTGTTAAACAGCTGTTTACACGTATTCGAGCCAGTAACGAGCGAGGAGTAGAACGCGGTCTTAGCAGAATCAACTAATTGGGCTATCCTATCTATAGCAGCACGGTGGATGTCTTTGTGTACTGTGAGCCTGGTTTTTCTTTCCTGTCGCTCAGCGCGTCTGCGTTCGACTTTGAGCGCGCGCAATTCCACGGCAATAGAGTTATACCACGGACTGGGCTTTCCGTCACGGAGTAGCCTTGTTTTTCTAGCCAATGTCAATTGATCTGACACAGCCTTAACAAAGCCAAGGCGATAGATAGAAACAGTGAACCCAATCAGTATACTCACCACCTCCGCCTTTTCCCTGACAGCCAGAGGCACGGTGTCCACGCCGGCCTTGCGGTAGTGCCTGTTGTGGGCCAGGTAGATGATGGGCTTGATGCAGTAGGTCAGGTCCCCCATCAGCACCCCCAGGATGTGCCAGCCGCCCCACACGTCCTCCCCAGAGTACATCTCCAGCATGGCCGCCACCAGGTACCTGCGTTGGATTGGATTGGATTACAATGGATTGGGTTGTACCTCCAGGATGTGCCACACGTCCTCCCCAGAGTACATAATAATAGTAATAGTGAATCATTTATATAGCGCACTCCTCCACCAATTGTGGAGCTCTATGCGCTTAACAACAACAAAAATTAAAAGCAAGAAATTCAACAAAAACAAATCGCTCACACACATACATAAACATATATCCCCACCCACCCATGCACGCAGGTACTTGACGTCACAGCCACACACACACACACACACACACACACACGCGCGCGCGCGCGCGCGCGCCATACACACTCAGACATACCATTACCATCACCACCACTCACCCCACCCAAGAACACAATACATGATACAATCTGTTGAATAAAACATCAACATCTCTCTCTCTCTCTCTCTCTCTCTCTCTCTCTCTCTCTCTCTCTCTCTCTCTCTCTCTCTCTCTCTCTCTCTCTCTCATACACACACACACACACACACACACACACACTCTCTCTCTCTCTCTCTCTCTCTCTCTCTCTCTCTCTCTCTCTCTCTCTCTCTCTCTCTCTCTCTCTCTCTCTCTCTCTCTCTCTCTCTCTCTCTCTCTGACTCTCTCTCTCTCGCAACAAAGCTGACGTAGAGTAGACAGTCAACACACAGTGAAACTAACATGGGGGAGGGGCGGTGAGAATAGAATCGAGAAGTAATGTGGCCTAAAAAGTTGTGATGCATCTTGAATAGGTGGGTCTTGAGAGCTGATTTGAAAGATGGCAAGGACTGGATATGGCGAAGGACTGGATATGGTTCCAGTATGCCTACCAGGTACCTGCAAGTAGCAGGAAAAGCGATGTTCAGCAACACTGAACAACTCATCAAAGCAATACAACACAGTGCGATACAAGGCAATCCACATCCAGACTATTTGCTGTGAGTTATTTGCAGCAAGCAGCAACAACAACAATAATCAAGACCAGAAAAAAAACAGGAGGGCGGATGGGGGATCCAAGCAACACCAATCAATACACAATTATACTCACACCTTCAATAGAATGCAATACATCACACAATAGAATGCAACAAATCAGTGCATTACGCATCTCGTACCTGTCTGCAGACAGTTTTCTTTAAAGCAACCAGGTTACAAAAGTCTGTCAGCGTGCGTACTTAGAACTTCGTAAGATCGGCCATATCCGTCATTACCTAACTTTGCATGCTACTAAAACCCTAGTTTCTTCTCTTGTTCTTTCTCATCTAGATTATTGTAACATTCTCCTTGCAGGTCTTCCAAAAACACACATTGAAAAACTGCAGAGGGTTCAAAATTGCGCAGCTAAACTTATTTACAAAACATCAAAACAATCCCATGTTACTCCTCTGCTCATTAAACTTCACTAGCTTCCTATCTCCCAAAGAATAGAGTACAAAATAGCTGTGACCTGCTATAACATTCTCTCTGACTCTGCTCCACGTTATCTTTCTGAACTGCTTCATCTGTACAAACCATCACGATCTCTTCGCTCCTCTTCTGACAGTCGCATCTTTATAATTCCTAAATCTAGAACAAAACAATGGGGAGAACGATCGTTTTCCTTCCAAGGTCCTACTGTCTGGAACAGTCTTCCCTATTCAATCCGTCATGCTCCCACCATCTCAGAATTCAAATCCTCTTTAAAAACACATCTTTTCAGAAAAGCTTATCACAACTACCTTCTAGTGTAACTGAAATCCCTGAAAAGTATGCTCCTATTGGCGTTGGCCCCTTTCTTATTTGTGTGTATGACTGGGCACATTGCATGACTTGTGTATGTGTGTGTGTGTTCACGCCAGTGTGTGTGCGTCTGTGTGTGTGTGTGTGTGTGTGTGTGTGTGTGTGTGTGTGTGTGTGTGTGTGTGTGTGTGTGTGTGTGTGTGTGTGTGTGTGTGTGTGTAGTGTGTGTGTGTGTGTGTGTGTGTGTGTGTGTGTGTGTGTGTGTGGGTGTGTGTGTTGTGGGGGGGGAGGGAGGTGGGGGTGGGGGGGGTGGCGGGGCGTGAGTGGTATGGGGGTGTGTGAGACGAGGGGTGAGGGGAATGAGGGACTACGCTTTGTGTGTGTGTGATGTATTTGCGCGTATGCGCGTGCGCATGTATTAGGTGTTTATAGGTGTGGTTTTCTCTGCACAAATGGGAGGATGCGTAGACATTTGGTTATGTTTGTGTGTGCGTGTGCATGTGTCGATTTATGAATTGAGTGCTATGTAAATATTTTATGACGCTTATATGAAGTCTTTTATTACTACTTTTAACTTTTAACTATTTGTCATTGTAAACGCCTTGGGCTCCTGGTTTTATCGGGAGGTAAGTGCGTCATAAAATTTCATTATTATTATTATTATAAGCAGCAACAGAATTGCTTCGATGTGATGGGTGTATAATATTTGAACAAACTTTTTTAACACACAACTCGTTTTCCATGTCTTCTGATGACACCGACCAGACCCAGCAGATTTCCAGGATGGTCCAGGTGATGAAGGCCGTCATGGCCTGGTGGTGGTCCTTCTCCTCCCCGCTGTCCCGGAACATGCGGCTCACCAGGGTCTGCGACATGGGGCGACTCATGCGCCGGTTGTACTTCTCCAGGAATTCCATGCGGGACATCTTCTTGGACACGGGCCTTGTTTTGCTGGAGTTGCCTCTGCTGCTGGGGCCTGCCTGGCCCTTGGGGTTCTTCTTGAAGAGAGGAGCTTTGTCTGGAATATAATACCGTTTTTAACTCCTTTTTTTTCAATGGTTGATATTAGCCTGTGGTAGGAGCCAATGTGACCCAGCACCACGAAAGGGACATTAAGTCGCTGGGCTAGTTTCTCACAACAGGCTTGCAAAGTCAAAATATCATTTTTTGTCAATTTTGAGTTATGGGTATTTTTGTGTTCTCTAACATGTTATCATTCATATTTATAAAGGATAATATTTACTATGGTCTCTAAATGCTCTTATAAGTGTTTTAAAACAAGTAGGTCAATGCATTTTCTACAGACTTTAGACTGTGTTTTCTCAAAATGGCCGACGCTCACCCTACTAACTATGCTCATAACTCGGGAACGGAAAAAGATACAAGAATGGTTCTAGCATCATTAGAAAGAGAATTGTCTGAATTTGTCTAATGTATAATTTTCTCAGAATGGGCAGTTTGACACTTAATGTCCCTTTCGTGGTGCTGGGTCACCCATAGTAAAATGAGAGCTGCTCCATAAATGATTTTCTGCAGCATTGGAAAACCATGGTACAGCTTAAGTCTTGTAGAAGACTATGACTCTCAAACTAGGGGGCATTTGTAATGGCTCTAGTGTTGCAGCCAAAGGGATTGGTTGGTCTTTGGACATCTTCCCCAACGCCGGCTGTCCTCATCTCCCCAGCTTTGGCCGAGAGAGTGGGGATTTACCCTGGGCAAGGCATCTCCATTATAAACACACTTTAGCCCAGCTTGCTGGAATAGCAGCTGCCCCCTCTGCTATGTAGCAGTCGTAGTCTGGAACACTTACATACAGTGTGTGTGGGGGGGGGGGGGGGCGCGTGTATTTGGTTGGTCTGATTTACGAGTGAAGGTTACAAAGTGTATAAATTTGGCTGTGGATAGTGGCCAGTGTGTATGTGTGTGTGTGTGTGTGTGTGTGTGTGTGTGTGTGTGTGTGTGTGTGTGTGTGTGTGTGTGTGTGTGTGTGTGTGTGTGTGTGTGTGTGTGTGTGTGTGTGTGAGAGAGAGTGAGAGAGAGTGTGTGTTCTATGTGCACATTTTAAGCTTGTCTTTTAAAAAAGGTGCTTGTAGGCCTACTAAAAAACCCAATGATATTCCTTACTGTTAATGACTTGATGCAACATGTAAGATTAACTAAAATATTTGAAACTTTGTGTGCGTGTTAGTGGGCATGTGTATTTGCATCTAGTGTTGATAACTGGTGTTGTTACAGCTGTTGTTTGTTGTTATACCATTTTTAGATGTCTTGCCCCAGGCTTTGCTAGGACCGTTCTTGACGATATCCGGGGGATTGGAAGTAGAAGGATTTTTGCCGCCATCTTTGTCACCTGTGCCGCCAGTTTTGGTAGAGTCGGTTGGACTCTTGGCTCCACTCTCAGCCCACTTCTCGACTGTGATGTGTGGGGGGGAAATACACATACAAGCAGAGTAAAAGTGTAGGCCTATATGCAAGAACGTGCCTAATAAAACCATTCACATTAAGTGCAGATGTTTCGGTTACCTTCTAAGCCTACTTTCCTAAATATCTTAAAGTCTCTGTAAAGTGATATACAAGTCATCTTATGAGTGGCTATCACTATGTTGCCATGGGGAAAGAGTGGAAAATGTTCACT
The DNA here is from genome assembly GCA_017654935.2 of Phymorhynchus buccinoides. Lineage (NCBI taxonomy): Eukaryota > Metazoa > Mollusca > Gastropoda > Neogastropoda > Raphitomidae > Phymorhynchus > Phymorhynchus buccinoides. Next base: position 18,438,602 of record CM065691.1, read on the forward strand.
TTGTTGAGACCTTAACCAATTCACACGAGACACACACACTCTCTCTCTCTCTCTCTCTCTCTCTCTCTCTCTCTCTCTCTCTCTCTCTCTCTCTCTCTCTCTCTCTCTCTCTCTCTCTCTCTCTCTCTCTCTCTCTCTCTCTCTCTCTCTCTCTCTCTCTCTCTCTCTCTCTCTCTCTCTCTCTCTCTCTCTCTCTCTCTCTCTCTCTCTCCCTGGATGGGATTACGCTTGCTAGCAAGGGTCCAAAGCTGGACATGGCACCAGCGGGAGAAAAAAAAGACTTTAAACGTGCCGAGAGCACTTTCTTTTTTTTTGTTTTAATCGTTCAACTAAATTACTTTATGGCCCAGATAATTATCTCCTCACCCCCGCCCATTTTTCTGCCTCCCCCCCCCCCCCCCCTCCTCTTTCTCTCTTGGTGACTGTACCATCGCCTCCACTTTTGTCGTTGTCGTCGATGTCGTTGTTGTGGCCAATGTTGATGAGTTTGTTTCTCTCCTTGCCGCGGTCCTGCATGATGTTTTGGCGCCGTTTCTCCAGCAGGAGACTGAAGCAGACGATGCAGGCGATGGGGGAGACGTAGAGGCCCAGAGTGAAGATGACGTGCGTCAGGGTGTGGTGCTCCTTGTGGACGACGCTGCACTGGCTCTGGTACTTGTTGAAGTCGATCGATCTGATGGAAAGACGGGAGAAAGCAGAATGGCTAATGTTAAGATCAGCTCCCTCCGCTGTTCCAGGGTGAAGTTGGCCCACCATTCATTACCTTTTTCGTTAAGCTGAGACACGCGGGAACAGCTGGAGGGAGCTGATCTTAACATTTGCCAGCAGAATGGACAAAATATTTACTCACGCACGCATGAATGTAGACCTACACCCACGAACGTCGGACGCACTCCAGTTTCAGTTGGATATAAGGCTTATTTGTGATTCTTGGAATGTTATTGTTGTTGACGGTAATTATGCTTGTGTGTCGTGAAGTATGTGAAGACAACATCGGAATTTCATCATTCACAAATATTTGCGTCTTAAAACTAAAGAAACCCAGCAACTATCCCACCCCACCCCTTTGGCAGAAAAGTTGTGAAATTCTTTTAAAGCTGATTTCCTTACTGCCATCCCGTCTTCTGGGTCATCCAGTGGCGCTACACCCACCCCATGCACTCAGTCAGACTCCAAACTCACAACCACGTGCACGCCACAATCTAACTGCACCCCTTAGTTGTAAGTCATATGAGTGGCCTAACACTGTGTTGCCATGGGGAAATAGAGATAGTTTGTGAATATGTCAACGTGTACACAGACCTTTATATAAGATCATCACTCCAATATGAGGAGCCATCAATATTAGGTCGTTATTTAACCCTTTCACCGCCAGCCATCTTTGAGCAAAAAAAATCCATTGAACGTACAGAAAATATTTCATCTGCAATATTGTGGGATTTCTCTGTGACACATTTAGAATGGGCTCAAGCCTTACTACCCGAATTTAGGAACATAATATCGATGAATAATAGACCCTGATTCTAAGAGTTTTAAGAACATGGGTGTTAAATCATTGTGGTGCAAACATTGGCGGTGAAAGGGTTAAAAGAAACAGCCCACCAGAAAGAGACATTTCCCTATTAGGGGAAGACGGGGTAAAAAGCGCATGGGCGGGTAAGAAGACCCAATTACATGCCAGTCAAAGTTGCCCATGAGACGAAAGAGATACGCTCGTTCATGGGCAAAATGAGACTGAAATTTGTTATTGTTTCACTTCCATCCAAAGTTTAACATTGTTGTGACTGGTCTCCTACCTCTCCGATGGTGTAATGCTATGGGGGGCACTTTCCTGAGTGGCTGTGAAGGCTGACTCTTGAGTGGCAGTCTCTACTGCATTCGGGATGCAGCTGCAAGCATCCAGGGAATACAGTATATTTTACGTCCTTATGGGCATCTGCCTTCTTTTTTGACACGTTCTTCTTGGACTGTAGTCGTAGAATACATTTGGTATTTGGTACTTTATAGTCACAGAGGCGTCTATGTGAAATTCGGGTTGTTCCCACCTGGAGAGCGCGTCGCAACCAGAGACGCGACACATATTTTTTTTATTTGCATGCAATTTTGTGTGACTGATGAGGAAGGAAGGGGGGGGGGGGGATTTGGACCAAATGACAAAATGACAACTTTTTCGTTGCCATTGGGTTTAGCGTGTGCTAAGTGCATGGGCACACGGGAACTCGGTTTATCGTCTCACCCGAAAGACTCCACGTTCAGACCATAAGGCCTAGTGCAGAGTGAGAGGACAAATCCCCTGTACCCAGGTTCGAACTCGGATTTATCGTGCACGAGGCAAACGCGTTACCTCTGTCCCACTCTACACCTACATGGAAAAAGACTAGCACGCTTTGTATACTCACCCTATGCCTAACACAGGCATGAGGGACACCAGCAGATCCCCAGCCCAGACAAACACACTGAGGATGACGACGAACAGGTGCCTGTTGAAGGTGCTGCCGTGGAGAGCGGGGTTCCAGGCTTTGACCACGCGCTCCACGAAGATGAGGATGACGAGGGCGAAGGACAGCAGGTGGAACCACGTCACCAGTATCCCGTGCACCGTGCACAGCGTGCTGGACAGAGGCCACCTGGGGCACACACAGGGGAAATTACTTCTCTTTTTTTTTCTTACAGAAACTTGGCCGATGTTGCTACTGTGCATTCTGTGATTTGCTTGCTAGGGTGAATTGTAAAGCGCTCAGAGATGTGTCTAGAACTGGTGAAAAGCATTACATAAGTAATCCTCTCTCTGTGTGTCTGTCTTTCCTCTCTCTCTCTCTCTCTCTCTCTCTCTCTCTCTCTCTCTCTCTCTCTCTCTCTCTCTCTCTCTCTCTCTCTCTCTCTCTCTCGTCTCTCTCTCTCTCTCTCTCTCTCTCTCTCTCTCTCTCTCTCTCTCTCTCTCTCTCTCTGTTACTATGTTTGACTTATTATGCATGGGTTTCTTCAAATAAGTACATTTTAATGATGAAGTATGATTGAGGTATTTTTTATGTTTGTGCACTTCTCTATTTTGAATGCTTAAAGATGAGTGTGAAAAGTAGGATTGGGTTTTATTTTCCCGTGTGTATGCGCTTACTTCACACATTTTGAATGTTAATAATTAGTATAGTTAATAATAATAGGTTTGATTTTGTTATTGATGTGTTACAATATAGGGATGTTTTTTTTTTGCATGCTTTATATTACTTTGTATGTGTTTATTTTCGTTTTCCATTTTCTACTTTTATATATGTATTTTGTCCAGAGGGCTGGATGTAAAAAAGCATGTTATTGCTTACTC
>CM065691.1:18446920-18509420 GCA_017654935.2 Phymorhynchus buccinoides
ATAAAAAAGCCAAAATCGAATCCCTTTGGCAGAGAGGTAACAATACTTTTTTCAATAAAAAAAAAAATCTTTTAGTTTTGTTACAATTCGTTATTCTTTGATATTGAGAAACATGTACGTTGCATTTTCAGATGTTTTATTTCGAGAGTTTTTACATCTTTCAGAAGCATTCAAGAAAATCAGTAAGCACTGTTTCAAAAACCTCTGCCACAATATGACGAAGTTACACAGCTGGCTTTCAGTGTGACATGAGTTGCCGGTATTACGTACGTTGCTTTGAGAATTCTGATAATCGTAATGGCAAAAAACACTGTTTTATGGTAATAATTCCTTCCTTCCTTCCTTCCTTCCTTCCTTTAGTCCTTTGACCGCTGTGGTCGTTGGGGGGATTGATGGACAGCAGCAGCAGACAACATTCTCCAGTTCTGCCTCTGGTGGGCGGCCGGGATCAGGTCATTCATGTTCATGTTGGTCCATTCTTTGATATTGTCGACCCAGTTCTTCTTTTGTCGGCCACAACGGCGGCCCTCTTCCACGGTTCCCTGGAGAATGGTCTTCGACAAGGATTCGTGACGGTTGACGTGGCCAAACCAGATGAGCTTGCGACGTTTAACTGTCGTCAAAAGGTGTTCTTGTGGCCCAACCAGCTCTGTGATCTTGTCGCGGACATATTCATTTGTCTTGCGTTCTAGGTAATAATCAAATAAAAATAAATAAAAATTCGATGGCTTGGATTCAAAACGGACTATCTTTAGATAGTCCATTAACATATTATTAAACGTATTATGAAAACTAATAACTTGTATAAAGAAAAGACTGCTGAAACATAAAAAGCAAAAACCCCTTTTTATATTTCTGAAGTCATTGTTTAATACAAAATATTAGTTTTTGTAATAAATCCAATAATACGTCAATGGACTATCTAAAGATAGTCCGTTTTGACTCCAAGCCATCGTAATGCCCAGCAGTTTTCTCAGGCATCTTGTTTCAAAAGCTTGGTAATAATTACAACAAGGTAAATCAGCGCTTGATGAAAATGTTTTGCCCGGTTTGTTTAAGCAAAGGCTAACTTTCTAAATCATTAACTGTTTAAATTAGTGATTGTCTTGCATTTGTCTGTGACTGGACGATGTAAATGACAGCTGAAGGTAACGTACGTGTCTCTACCACAAATGTCGTACTTCAAGTAAGCTTACCTCTTTTTGAAAGCCTGTTTCAGCACCCGTTTCAGCAGCATCTGCTATTTGTTTTTGAGGGCACCCATGCATATTTCCGTATAATAAAGCAATGACCATGCAATGTATCAGAATAGATCATTCGGATCCCGAAATTTGTTTTTCGACTTTCTAGAATCTTAAAATGGTTGTTTTATTGAGGAAGAGCACACACACACACACACACACACACACACACACACACACACACACACACACACACACACACACACACACACACACACACACACACACATACACACACACACATGCGCGCGCGCACCTGTGCATCAGTGCATGCTCACACACACACACACACACACACACACACACACACACACACACACACACACACGTGTTATAGGCTACACAATAAAACCTAGTTCCCATATGACGTCGGTCGAGAGGACGTAAAACATAAACTCGTTCCTAGTTGACTGGACAGAGCAAAATCATATGACATTACACCCAAGAAAATCTAAATGCATGTTAATATCAACAAGACAAGATAAGCAAAACTATAAAAATCAGGTAAAACCACCAGCTATCTAGCTCTAGACGAAGTTACTACACACGTGCGCGAACACTGACACAGCCACCCATAGTAGTAGTAGTAGTAGTAGTAGTAGTAGTAGTAGGGACAGGCTCTCAAGCCTAGGCCTCGCGGCCTATATACGTCCCCTCTTTGGCAATGACGTTGCAAAAATTATTTTGGGTCTGAGCAAGTTTTTGAAAGACAATCAGTCAAAATCATTAAAAAGACTCTGAAATTTCTGACTGGAATCCAGAAGATTTTTAAAGGTGTTAATATTAGTTGCAAACTTGATGTTAGTACTTAGTTCATTCCAATGAACAGCAACTCTATAAGAAAATGAAAATTTTCTTCTATTACTTTGACAATATCTAATAAAGATTTTGCCTTCTGACTTTCTCGTGATGTTAAATTGTGGAACAGAAAAGAAAGTTTCAAAATTGATGTCATCAATACCATGGAAGATCTTATAAGTTTGTATAAGGCTGCCTCTCAACCTCCTACCCTTAAGAGAGTGTAAGTTTAGGTGTCTTAGCCTTTCAATATATGACATGTTTTTACATTCTTTTAGCAGTTTTGTGGCCCGTCTTTGAACTTTTTCTATTTGATTAGACTGCCTTTTCAAAAAAGGACACCATATAGCATTAGCATATTCCAGATGTGGCCTTACAAAAGATTTATATAGTTTTAGAAAAGTGTCTTTATCAAGATAAGTGAAACTTCTTTTAATAATTCCCAACATCTGGTTTGCCTTGCCCACCACTCTCTGTATATGAGGATCAAATGATAATTTGTTATCAAAGGTAACACCCAAATCTTTCTCTTCTGTGACAGTATTTATCTGCTGAATTCCATCATTGAGTCTCATTTCATATTCAACATTCTGATTGTTTTTACCAATATGTAACACACCACATTTTGATACATTAAAATATAAATTCCAGGTATCGGACCAATCCTGCAAACAGTAAATGTCATTTTGTAAAGTGGTACTGCAAGATGAGCTATTATAGATTTTTGTGTCATCTGCAAAAATTTTACAAGCACTAATAACATTATCTGGCAGATCATTAATAAATATAGTAAATAGAATAGGACCAAGTATACTTCCCTGGGGAATTCCACTGAGGACACTACTCTCTACTGATTTATCCACTCCTACTCTAACATGTTGTGATCTTTCTTTTAAAAAGTTACTGATCCAGTTAAGCAATTTACCACAAATTCCATAAGCAGCTAATTTGACTAATAACCTCCCATGCGGTACCGTGTCAAACGCCTTTCTAAAATCCAAATATATTACATCTACACTATGGCCCTGATCAGTAAGTAAGGTTAAATTTTCCATAACTTCCAATAACTGCGTTACACAGGATCTTTTTTTACGAAAACCATGTTGACAATTTACATATAAGTCATTATCACTGAAGTGAGACACAACAGCATCTCTAACTAAGCCTTCTAATACTTTACAAGCAATACAAGTCAGACTTACCGGACGATAATTACCAGGGTCTGATTTTTGTCCTTTTTTATGAATAGCTATTACCTCTGCTGTTCTCCAATCATTAGGTAAATCACCAGTCTCTAAAGATTTGTTGTACAAGGACGACAGAGGAACAGAAATTTCATCACTTAACTCCTTTAAAACTCTAGGTGGTATTAAGTCTGGACCTTGTGACTTGTTGGGGTTAAGCTCTCTTAATTTGTTTTTCACAGCCAAAGGAGTCACTCTAACATCAGCAATAGAAATCCCATTGGAGTATGAACATTCTTCAATATTTGGTAAGTTATTTACATCTTCTTGCGTGAAAACACTAGAGAAAAAATTATTAAGGGTTTCCGCCTTCTCTAAATTAGTTGTTGACATTTTACCATCCTCCCCTACCAGTGCGCTAATCCCTGTATTCATTTTCAATTTGTCCTTGACATATTTCCAGAATCTTTTAGGGTTGTCTTTTGCCTGTTTAGCTGTTTCTTTTTCATACTCTCTTCTTGCTTTCTTTATAGCTTTTTTACATTTATTTCTCTCCTTTATGTATCTTAAATAAGCTAAGCCTGATTTAGTGCGAAGGTATCTCACAAACAATTTATTTCTTTTTAATCTGTCTAAAAGTTTTCTTATTCATCCATATAGGCGTTTGTTTCTTTTTACCACCCTGTCTTACTCTAGGGATACACTCTTCCATTCCTCTATGTATCACTCCTTTCATACAATTCCATGCATCCTCCGCATTAAGGTCAGTTACTGTCCCCCAATTATACTCTCGTACAATGTTTCTTAATTTATCATAATTACCCTTATTTAGATTATAAACGTATCTTACCTGTTCTTCAACTTTGTTTAATAAAATATTTAATTGAAATACTAGCACGTCATGGTCGCTCTTACCAACTGGATCCATATGTGTTATTTCTGTGATAAAATTCCTGTCATTCACTAATACCCAGTCATCCAGGGTGGGATTTTGATTCACTCTTCTTCTAGTTGGTTTTTGTACCATTTGTATCAAAAATGCATCATGAATATGTTCTATGATAAAGTTGTTTTTCTCACCTGACCATACTCCGTCCCAGCGGACATGAGGAAAGTTAAAGTCACCTGTTATACACACTTTGTCATAACTGTTTAATTTATCTGACTTAAGCATGTGAAATAACCTTTCATCATTTTCACAGGTACTAGTATTTGGACTTCTATAAATGCATCCCAGTAATATTTTGCCATCATTTGTTGTATCAAAGGAACACCATACACTTTCCTGAAAACCGTAAGAACTAAAAAGCTCAGACAGACAGCCAGACAGTGAGAGAAACATTGATAAAGAGAAGCAGAGAGAGAAAGACACAAGCATAGGCACAGAAAGAGAAACACAGATACAGAAACAGCAGTACAAAGACAGACACCAAAACACGCAAACAAAAACCGAAAGTGGGTATAAGGGAGCTAAAGCTCATTAATACTGAGGTAACTCTTGCATCTTATTATCATTATGATGGCTGCGCCCTGCGCTGTCAGAGAAGCTACCCATCTTCTCTGTTCCTTCCATATTTCCCATTTATTAACAGATTCACCACCTGTGGTACTTAATAGTATCCTGTTTTTCACCGAAGCATGTATGACAGTCGTTATACGTGAAGACGAGCCAAATGTTGGGACCACGTCGGCGAAGGAGTTGTCTTCCAGTTGAATGAATTTGTCGTCTGCCAGTCTCACTGGCAGTGGTCGTGTCACAGCTGTTTTGGACATCTGTGTTGAGACGATCATCTGACGATGTAGCCAGTAGACGTGTTTATTTTGTGCAGCTGATCGTTCAGTTGAATTACCTTGGGCATATCTTGATCAATTACTGATTTTTCTATCTTGGGATTTGATGCCAAAAAGTGTTAGTAAGCTAATCGAGAAACTCAATATAAAGAATTTGAGTCACAAGTGGTCGTCAAAGCTAATCTAGGAGTTATTCTACTCAATATAAAATAAAGAATTTGAGTCACAAATGATCGTCATATAAGCCTGCACAAGCAATCTGAGGGACTCGAAGACTCAGCAGTGAAGTTATGAGACGGAAAGAGCTTTCAGTTGATCAATGTGGATCATGATATAGTGTGATAATGATAAGTATTCTGAGCAAAAAAGGATTTGTGATCTTTTGATTCATGGGACCTAAATCACATCATAAACTATGTGTATATGTTTGATATGTGATTGAATTTTTTTCAAAGCTTTTGACTGTTTTGTTTTTTAGTTGAAGTTTATTTAGCAATTCAATTTCCATCATGTTGCTTGAAGTTGTGATGATATCAGTGCTGGTTGGTGTTGTTCTAACACTCATCGTCCAGTTGTTCTTGCTACGTTGGTACCTTAAGCGTATTCCACAACAGAGCCCTCAAGTGCGAGAACAATTTCCAATCATCAATCTTCCCCAGGTATTGTGCATATGCTTATTTGAATAAAAAGGTGTCATATTGTAATATTTATTTATTATTTATAATAACAGTAGATCACTCTCTGTAGCATTTGGGCTCCTTTCACTTTAACCCTTTCACCGCCAATGTCGCATTTATGCACCACAAAGGTTTAGCACCCATTTCGTTAAAACTAATAAAAGGCATCAAATAAGGGCCTGTTATCCGAATACCCTATTTTCTTAATTTTGGGAGGTAAGGATAGGCCTAAAGACGCATGCCGCAGAGGAATTATCAATGGCTCCAACCCACCTGCGTGCGCATCTCGACCATTCCAACGGAAGTGTCGCCATCTTAGTCCTTATTTGTGTGTAAACAAAGTGAAAATGATATCTAAATGTGTAAAGAAAACATCCAGATGTTATAAATACAGTTTAGATAAGTTTCGAATTGGAACAGCCAAATACGCAGCATCGATCTGGCATTTTTCAAAAAAAGGTAAGGACTAAGATGGCGGTCTCCCATAATATGGCGCTCCTTGTGGCCGGATATGACGACACGTGGGTACTAGCCATATTGCTATTATTTTCTCTTCCCAGTAAGTTTAATGGGGTGGAGGGGGAGGGGGGGCTGGGAAAAAAGGCTGGCAGCGAAAGGGCTAAGAAGAATGCCTTTCTGTGCATATTTGTAACTTTAACTAAAAGTAGTGTGCTAATAGTAACACATAGTATTTCAACAGTAAAAGAGTTTATTTTAATATCATAGTGTTGTACTTTCTATAGTGGATCAATCTCATTTGATGATTAACGAGTTGCGCCAAGGGACCCAATCATGTACTTATACATGAGTTGCAGGCTTTGGGTCACTTTTTTTTTAATCACTGTTGCTTATTGCAAATCAGTTTTCGCAAAAATTAAGCATTCTTAGTGTGCATAGAAAACATGTTAATAGTGTGGTTATGATCTACTTTTTAGGTGCTGAAGGAGAAGCTGAAGGATGGAGGGTCATTACAGCAGAAGGAGAATGGCCTGTGGCTGAATTTGATGGGGCAGTTTCTGTTCCAGGAACTCAGGGACACCAGTACAGTACGAAGGTAGGCACACACACATACACAGACACACACAGACACACACACACACACACACACACACACACACACACACACACACACACACACACACACACACACACAACACACACATGTTCACACACACACACACACACACACACACACACACAGAGAAAAAAACCCCACCACACATCATGACATGTATGCTCATACTGTGTGCTTTCACACACTCACACACACACGCACGCATGTGTGCGCGGATGCGCATACACAAATGCACATGCGCGCACACACACACATGCACACATGCATGAACACACACACATATTCATTCACACACATAAACATTGTCACACACATTTATGCACGTTCGCGCACGCACACACATGCACGCACATCCATTCACACACACACATTCATATTATATACATACACACACACACAAATAGAGAGAGAGGAGGGGAGGGGTTCAGATGTTTACATTTTATTCAAGAAACAATGTATGAAATTAGTCATTTAAAAATATTCATAGCTTGCAATGAGTTCAGTCCGTGGTTGGGTGTATGCGACAAAGAAATAAAATTCGATAAATTTACGTTTTTTAAGTGGGTGTGGCGGTGTATTTTTACCTCTATGAGATAAGTAGTCCTAGCCGGAAGTAGTCCTAGCGTAGCCAATCAGAATCGTTTGTTTGTCCGCCATTGTGAATTTTACGGATTATGGATTTATGGACTTGTACATCGATTTATCGGCAAATATGTAGATTTACACCCTCCTGCTCTATTTTTTGGTTCTTTCCGTGGTTAGGGATAGGGTTAGGGTTAGATGGGTACAGTTCTCATGCGAGAGGTAGATATTTAATGACAGGTACTTATTTATCATAACATGGGCGTTCGGGTGTCTTCAGTATATATGACTAAAAATGTTGTTGCAATTGAAACAAGATGTTGGTGTTGGGGAAAAGCAAACAAACATCCATTGTCAAAACTTTATTGTGTGATGAAATTCAGCACTTGACAATACAGCAATCTGACTCATAAGGAAGTTCTGATGAGATTCAAGTGTTGAAATAACAATGCAGTTTGTGTGTCTATGTATGTGACAGTGATCATCATCTGTTATTGTTGTTGTTGTCTTACCCTGGCTTAAACACTCCAGGGATTATCCCAACAGCCGAAGCACTTGAACACTATGGCACAAATGCGCCAGCTAGGGATGAGAAGATTAAGTGAGACCGTTTTTGATTACCCCACCACGTGGGCAGCCACACTGACTTCAGAGGATTTTAGGATGATGCTGTTATGCTAGGAGCTTGTCATTAGGCATTAGGTATTATGTACTTTATAGTCACAGAGGTGTCTCTGTGAAATCCGGGTTGCTCCCACCTGGAGAGCGCGTCGCAGCCAGAGGCGCGCCACCCATTTTTTTTTTTTTTTTTTGCATGCGATTTTTGTCACTGATGGGGGGGGGGGGGGGGGGGGGGGGTAAATTTTGACCAATTAACAACTTTTTCGTTGCCACTGGGTTTAGCGTATGCTAAGTGCATGGGCACACGGGACCTCGGTTTATCGTCTCATCCGAAAGACTCCACGTTCAGACCGTTAAGGCCTAGTGCAGAATGAGAGGAAAAAATCCCCTGTACCCAGGTTCGAACTCGGGTTTACTTGACACGAAGCGAACGCGATACCACTGTGCCACTCTACACATGGCTTAAGACAATCCCCGCACAACCATACAGAACATAGCAACACTTTGATGTAGCCTTGGCGCTCTAACTTAAATGTGAACTGGTCTGATACAGTCTCATGCCAAGGCGTGATCTGTTATTTATTGACCAAGTATTAACATTTGGTGATATATATGCAGGGATTATTCTTAGCACCGGTCATCAGTCATTGACAGATAAAATTTTGAAATGACCTATTGTTTTTGCAGGCAACAGGTCATATGACTTATTATGTTTACTTTTTGTCTGTTAGTGTTAGCAACTTTATGGATTTTGATGTGCGTTGCAACTGATTCCATAGTGATCAGATTGACTTTGGTGGAACATTAGACTAAAAATAATTACCCTATTATTACTTTACATTGCATAGTACTGTACTAACTTTTTTCATGCAAAGAAAAAGTATTAAAAAAAAAACTTTTCTCAAATCTTTGAGCATGCAGTCTAAGAAACTATATCAGTATATGATTGATTGCAACAGAGTGTCAGATAGAAAACAGTTTTTGTTGCGCTCAAGTTGTATTTTACTTTTTTTTTCTTTCTTTTTTTACATTATGACTTATTGTTTTATGAAAATGACCTATTATATTTTCATCGAACTGGTCAAATGACCTATGATGTCCAGTGACAAGATTGATCCCTGTATATGCATATGTTTTCTTTAGTTTGAACTTTGATAGCAGATTTGGTCATGAGGGGGGGAACGTCAGATTTACAGACAGAGAGACTAAGTCACTATCAAGCAGAAAGAGGGGTTGCACTGGGAGTTTGTATACATGCATGGATGCTCCTTCTTTCAGGTTGTTCTGAATCGCAGGATTTTTAAATTGCCTAGAGCCGGCATCGCCGGATTATGAGAATTTAAGAAACAACGATTTTCTTACACACACACGCACAAACTTGTACAATAAAAAGGGGCCTATATAAGCATTTGCTATATTCAAAGGAATGTAGCACTTGTACTAGTCTAGAGGGGTGAAAAAAGAGCAGTAAGTAAATGTGTGTGTGTGTGTGTGCCCTGCTACTGCACTCCGCTGGGGCCGCCCCCTTGCAGGATTTTTGAAATTTCCCAGGGGCACCCATGTACTGTATGAGATAGGGGAAAGGAGTTATGCACCTGCTTTGGTGTTGCTACATCTATCACAAGGTTGTCAGCTGTCAAGTTGATGGCCGATCTTCATGCATGTTCAATACCTGTCAACTCAAACTTTGGAGGCTTGACTTTTATGGCCTGTTGCAGATGGGTCATGAGAAAGATGAACTTTGAGTTTGCGGAGCTGCTGCAGACGACGTCTGGGAAATTGCTGGCCCACATTGTAGTAAGAAAATTTGAATATGTGTGTGTGTGTATGGGTGTGCGTTTGGGTGTGGGTCTCTGTGGCTGTGACTGTGCCTCACTTTCTATACATGAGTCAGTGTGCGCACGCAATGCAAGTAAATAATACAGGTATTCAATTCATAAGTAAGTCATCAATCTTACTTTCACACTTAAGCTAAATAAAAGGGATTATGATAAGACATTGTGTGTGTGTGTTTGCATGTGTGTGTGTGTGTGCATGCATGCATGCATGCATGTGTGTGTGTGCGTGCGTGTGTGTATGCATGTGTGTGTCACTGTGTGTGTATGCACATATGCGCAATCAATCAATACAAGCACAAATCTTACTTTCAGGCTTCATCAAGTAAAAAAAATAGGTATCGGGTGTTTGGGATTAGGCAACAACAAAAAATAGTTGTGGTTAAGGTATCCCTACCTACCCTATTTTTTTCGACCGACCCTATGATTTATTTTTGGCCTCGTCAAAAAAAAAGAAAAGAGAGAGATAGCCATACGCTCATATTTCTGAAAAAAATATGAGGGTGATTAGCACTTTCATAGTTTCAAAGCATCTTACATGCTCGTGGATGTTTTCCGGGACATTCATCCGGATGTAGGAAAGGAAAACATTATCACATGCCGAGGTGGTTCAGCTATCTTAGCTGAACCTTTCGAACTAGAGTTTTCAATACCACTCGGCGATCTCAATGAGCTTGGAGTGAAGAGCTTACAATTTTGTTGAGAAAGAGAAAGTCTTATTTCTTTGGGTTGTTTACTTTAAATTACTCGATGTTCATGACACACACCATGTATATGTACACACACACACACACACACACACACACACACACACACACACACACACACACACACCAAGAGAGTAAGAGTGAGGGAGAGAGAGAGCTCAATTTTGACATTTAAAAACAAATTCACCTACCCTATTTTTTTGGGCCATGTTACCTTAACCACAACTATTTAGGTTTTTGGCCTTAGACTTATTTGTGCATATAATGATTATAGCAAAGACAGACGGACAGGCACAGAGAAGAAAGGGGTGGGGGAGAGACACATACACATTCCACATCATGGTAGTTAAACTTATAGGGAAAGACTATTATCAATTTTATGTTATGGAAAACCCCCAGAAGATGACACACATGAATGCATGCGGACATGCACCTGTGAACAGACACGGACCAATGCACATGAGTACGCGTGACACTTTCATGGTTTTTCTTTCTCTCTGTTTCAGTCTGTCTTTTTGTTAGTGTCTGTCTATCTGCCAGTCTCTCTCTCTCTCTCTCTCTCTCTCTCTCTCTCTCTCTCTCTCTCTCTCTCTCTCTCTCTCTCTCTCTCTCTCTCTCTCTCTCTCTCTCTCTCTCTCTCTCTCTCTCTCTCTCTCTCTCTCTCTCTCTCTCTCTCTCTCTCTCTCTCTCTCTCTCTCTCTTTCTCTCTCTCTCTCTCTCTCTCTCTCTCTCTCTCTCTCTCTCTCTCTCTCTCTCTCTCTCTCTCTCTCTCTCTCTCTCTCTCTCTCTCTCTCTCTCTCTCTCTCTCTCTCTCTCTCTCTCTCTCTCTCTCTCTCTCTCTCTCTCTCTCTCTCTCTCTCTCTCTCTCTCTCTCTCTCTCTCTCTCTCTCTCTTTCTCTCTCTCTCTCTCTCTCTCTCTCTCTCTCTCTCTCTCTCTCTCTCTCTCTCTCTCTCTCTCTCTCTCTCTCTCTCTCTCTCTCTCTCTCTCTCTCTCTCTCTCTCTCTCTCTCTCTCTCTCTCTCTCTCTCTCTCTCTCTCTCTCTCTCTCTCTCTCTCTCTCTCTCTCTCTCTCTCTCTCTCTCTCTCTCTCTCTCTCTCTCTCTCTCTCTCTCTCTCTCTCTCTCTCTCTCTCTCTCTCTCTCTCTCTCTCTCTCTCTCTCTCTCTCTCTCTCTCTCTCTCTTTCTCTCTCTCTCTCTCTCTCTCTCTCTCTCTCTCTCTCTCTCTCTCTCTCTCTCTCTCTCTCTCTCTCTCTCTCTCTCTCTCTCTCTCTGTTCTGACTGGATATCTCTCTCTGCCATCTGACTGAAGCAATTGTTATATCTAGCAACACTAGTATCATGTGTCTTGATTATTAATGATGATTTGTATTCCTTTTTTATTATTTGATGGATTGCTAAGTTTATTATGGCTGTTGATCCTTGTTTGTTCACTTCCCCTTCATAAGGGGCCTTGGCCTATTTGAATAAATTATTTGCATTCGCTCTCTCTCTCTCTCTCTCTCTCTCTCTCTGTCTCTCTCTCTCTCTCTCTCTCTCTCTCTCTCTCTCTCTCTCTCTCTCTCTCTCTCTCTCTCTCTCTCTCTCTCTCTCTCTCTCTCTCTCTCTCTCTCTCTCTCTCTCTCTCTCTCTCTCTCTCTCTCTCTCTCACTGTTCTGCATATTTGCCATCTGACTGAAGCAATTCTCAAAGCGACACTGTATCATGTGTATTGAAAATGATGCCTACTTTTTTACACTGTGTGCAGTTGCTGTTGACTGATTCTCAAAGCGTGTTGTAGAAAAATGCCTACACACTGTGTGCAGTTGCATGACTGATCTCTCTCTCTCTCTCAAAGCGTGTTGTAAAAAAATGCCTACACACTGTGTGCAGTTGCGTGACTGATTCTCAAAGCGTGTTGTAGAAAAATGCCTACACACTGTGTGCAGTTGCATGACTGATTCTCAAAGCGTGTTGTAGAAAAATGCCTACACACTGTGTGCAGTTGCATGACTGATTCTCAAAGCGTGTTGTAGAAAAATGCCTACACACTGTGTGCAGTTGCATGACTGATTCTCAAAGCGTGTTGTAAAAAAATGCCTACACACTGTGTGCAGTTGCGTGACTGATTCTCAAAGCGTGTTGTAGAAAAATGCCTACACACTGTGTGCAGTTGCATGACTGATTCTCAAAGCGTGTTGTAGAAAAATGCCTACACACTGTGTGCAGTTGCGTGACTGATTCTCAAAGCGTGTTGTACAAAAATGCCTACACGCTGTGTGCAGTTGCGTCACTGATTCTCAAAGCATGTTGTAGAAAATGCCTACACGCACTGTGTGCAGATCTATGCGTGACTGATTCTCAAAGCGTGTTGTAGAAAAATGCCTACATGCACTGTGTGCAGTTGCGTGACTGATTCTCAAAGCGTGTTGTAGAAAAATGCCTACACGCACTGTATACAGTTGCGTGACTGATTCTCAAAGCGTGTTGTAGAAAAATGCCTACACGCACTGTATGCAGTTGCGTGACTGATTCTCAAAGCGTGTTGTAGAAAAATGCCTACACACTGTGTGCAGTTGCGTGACTGATTCTCAAAGCATGTTGTAGAAAAAGCCTACACACTGTGTGCAGTTGCGTGACTGATTCTCAAAGCGTGTTGTAGAAAAATGCCTACACGCACTGTTTTCAGGTGCGTGACTGATTCTCAAAGCATGTTGTAGAAAATGCCTACACGCACTGTGTGCAGATCTATGCGTGACTGATTCTCAAAGCGTGTTGTCAAAACATGCCTACATGCACTGTGTGCAGTTGTGTGACTGATTCTCAAAGCGTGTTGTAGAAAAATGCCTACACACTGTGTGCAGTTGCATGACTGATTCTCAAAGCATGTTGTAGAAAAAGCCTACACACTGTGTGTAGTTGCGTGACTGATTCTCAAAGTGTGTTGTAGAAAAATGCCTACACGCACTGTATACAGTTGCGTGACTGATTCTCAAAGCATGTTGTAGAAAATGCCTACCTGCACTGTGTGCAGATCTATGCATGACTGATTCTCAAAACGTGTTGTAGAAAAATGCCTACATGCACTGTGTGCAGTTGCATGACTGATTCTAAAAGCATGTTGTTCAAAAATGCCTACACACTGTGTGTAGGTGCGTGACTGATTCTCAAAGCGTGTTGCAGAAAAATGCCTACACACACTGTATGCTGTTGCGTGACTGATTCTCAAACCGTGTTGTATAAAAATGCCTACACGCACTGTGTGCAGGTGCGTGACTTCAGCCTTGGGGCCAAGTTCCCTGTGGTCAGCGGGGTCAGTGTGCAGAAAGTGGACCTGGGAGAGGGGGACCAGCTGGAGGTAGGTGGAGACATTACATAAGAATTGATACTGATACATTCTCAGGGCTCCCAATCGTCCCGCAAAACAAGGGGTCCCAGGGACTCCTTCACTTACAGTATAGAGAGCCTAGAGGCGGGATAGAGGGTCCCAGTGGCATTGCGAATGCTAAAAAATAATTTTTCTAGTGCATCCCTGGGACCCCCTGCACATTCTTTTAGAGGGTCCTTTAGAATTTGAGTGCTTGATAGACCCCCAAATGGGGGTCCCTGGGAGCCCTGATTCTTCAACATTGCTGGATGGTTCAGAAAAGACATCATGTTCCCTGGTGCTATATTGTACAGACTATTAGGCGATACTTTTTCTCCCCAGACTGAGACCCGTGAGCCTTATAATGTGATGAACAAAATAAGAAAGTGTAATAACAAAATCTGAATTTGGTGTACAAAATCGGGGGGAGCATGCCTTTTTAGTTTTAGTTCAAAAAATATGGATTGTCAATGTGTCTGTATTCAGTGTCTGAATATAACATAGGACGTGGACTATTATAGAGGTTTAAGAAGGAGGTCATGCTTTTTGTGTGCATGCACTTATTCCTGTATGCCAATGTGTCTGTGCATGTGTTCAATGTCAGGACATCACCGTGGAAAAGGATTAGCTTAGGAAAGTACAGTAAAAATCGCTTAAGTCAAAATTGAAGGGACTGAAATTTTATTTTGATATAGCCAATATTTTGAGTTAAAAAGACTTTTCAACACAGATTATTATACTGGAACCCAACAATTATTGTGAGTATTCCAGTGTTTTTGAGTTATCCGGTTTTGAGTTATCAGTTCTCCACTGGTTATATGCCTGTATGTCTGTGTGTCTGGGCATGTGTTCAGTGTCTGGACTTCATGATGGACATGGAAGTGGAAGTGGACGTCATACTGCCTTTAGAAGTGTTTATGCATATTTATGCCTGTATGTCTGTGTGTCTGGGCATGTGTTCAGTGTCTGAACATCACGATGGACATGGAAGTGGGAGTGGACGTCATACTGCCTTTAGAAGTGTTTATGCATATTTATGCCTGTATGTCTGTGTGTCTGCACGTATGTTCAATGTCTGGACGTCATGATGGACATGCACTTTGACGAAGGATTCACGCAGGGAGTGGGCATCATACTTTCCTGGTTATGCATGTTTATGCCTGTATGTCTGTGTGTGTGTTCAGTGTCTGGACATCACAATGGACATGGACTATGACGGGGGGTTCACACTGGGAGTGGACGTCATACTTTCCTAATTATGCATGTTTATGTCTGTATGTCTGTGTGTGTGTTCAGTGTCTGGACATCACAATGGACATGGACTATGACGGGGGGTTCACACTGGGAGTGGACGTCATACTTTCCTAATTATGCATGTTTATGCCTGTATGTCTGTGTGTGTGTTCAGTGTCTGGACATCACAATGGACATGGGACTATGACGGGGGGTTCACACTGGGAGTGGACGTCATACTTTCCTAATTATGCATGTTTATGCCTGTATGTCTGTGTGTGTGTTCAGTGTCTGGACATCACAATGGACATGGGACTATGACGGGGGGTTCACACTGGGAGTGGACGTCATACTTTCCTAATTATGCATGTTTATGCCTGTATGTCTGTGTGTGTGTTCAGTGTCTGTACATCACAATGGACATGGGACTATGACGGAGGGTTCACACTGGGAGTGGACGTCATACTTTCCTAATTATGCATGTTTATGTCTGTGTGTGTGTTCAGTGTCTGGACATCACAATGGACATGGACTATGACGGGGGGTTCACACTGGGAGTGGACGTCATGCTGCCCTTCAACAAAATGGCCTTCATCTCTGTCACTCTGCGCAAACTGTGCGGCCGCGCCCGACTCCAGCTGACCAGGCTGCCCTACACCCACTGGTCCTTCTCTTTCTTACAGGTAGCGAACGTATGTGTGGGTGTGGGTGTGTTATGGGGGGTGGGATCTGTGTGTGTGTGTACATGTGTGTGTTTGTGTGTGTGTCTGTGTGTGTGTGAGTGCTCTTTTGCTGTTTCAGGACCAACCTATTGGAACAAACTTCCTTTCTCCCTCCTGCTTTTAAATCAAACCTCAAAACCCACTTGTTTCCCCGTCATTGAAGACCATTCTCTCTTTTCCTCCTCTTTCTTACCTTTGGGTCTATTTCTCATACACGTGTGTCTGTTATCTTCTTGTTCGTCTTTGTATAGTGTCTGTTTGAATGCGTTGTGAATGTTCAACATGTGTGTGCGCTTCAATTTGATTTCTATCAAGACTTAGCACTGTATAAATACTGTATGTTGTGGTGTGTGTGTGTGTGTGTGTGTGTGGGTGTGTGTGTGTGTGTGTGTGTGTGTGTGTTCCTCATTGTTTGGGTTACAAAACAGCATCACCAAATCTGTGCCCCCAAAGACCTAAGAATCTTTGAGAAAATAATAATGGCATAACAATTTGTTCATAACTTTCCTCAGTATAATTGATTTTAGAAAGACAGACACACAGATTAAGAAACCACCTCCAGCAAAAACATATCCATGGGAAAGGTGAGTATAGCCTCCTTGTTAGAGGCAACAGATTAAATAACCACCTCCAGCAAAAACATATCCATGGGAAAGGTGAGTATAGCCTCCTTGTTAGAGGCAACAGATTAAATAACCACCTCCAGCAAAAACATATCCATGGGAAAGGTGAGTATAGCCTCCTTGTTAGAGGCAACAGATTAAATAACCACCTCCAGCAAAAACATATCCAAAGGTGAGTATAGCCTCCTTGTTAGAGGCAGCTAACGCATATTGCTTTACTTCAAACAGAAATTCTTGATTAAATCATGTATTACGGCTATGATCACAGCTGTTCCATAGTAAGTCTTTGGTAAAGTGTTTGATGGATAAACAAACGGTTCAAACAGAGCTGGGAGATTGCTGTGTCACTTCAAATGTACAGCTGCTTTGCACAGCTCTAAGTTGGTGCATTTGTTTACGACACTGTATGGGGCATTAACACCACGCAGCGAGGTTACGTTTTGTGGCATTGTTGGTTTGTCTGTTTGTCATGAACATTTTTTTTTTCTCAACAAGTTATATCCGATTTTGACTAAATAGACCTGCATTGAAAGTTTGGAAACAATTTATGAATTTGGAGTTTAACCCTATGACTACCCACCAATCGAACCGAGAATCGATCCTTACTTCCAGTGATGGGAAGTAATTCTGAACGTCACACCAAATCTTTTATCTTAAGTAATAAAGTCGAACTCACATTTAATTTCTGAAAGATGCATATTGAATAGCAATGATGATATTTTCATTCGAAAGCTAACACAATGTCACACAACAAGCCATGAATTAGAAGAAAAAATCCGTAATGGCGCTCCGAGCATCGCGCCGAGTCAATACTGCACACGTCACGTGGAAAGAAGAAAAGAATTTGGGGTCACTTCGAAAAATCTGTTAAAAAAGACTAGTGGGTGCTTTCCCTTGCTCTAAAAGCCAAAAACGGACCAGCGAGACTGAGTTAAAGGAAGCACTAACTTAGTATATTGCATTGTGGGTAGGGCAAAAGTGAAAGTGAAACTACTAGACCGGGCGCAATCGGCGCATACAGTAGCCAATGGTAAGAAAAAAATTGGTCACATTTGGCGTCTGTGTCCCAGAGAGGGGTTAAGTGAGTGGTTGTTTGGATATGGGACATTTTGCCTTTTGATGACAATGTACATGGGTATCCTATTTAAAAGAATATGAACTAATTTTTGATCAATTTTTTAACATGTTTTGTGTGTATATTTATGGATGCAAGGGCCCTCTTTCCAGTCTGGAGTTAACCAGAATTCAGAATGTTGTTTACAGGCATAATGACAGCTGCAAATTGGAAGGCATACAAATCTTTTAGTCTGTGTGGACAAACTACGCCAACAGTACATTCTCTGATACACAAAGTTGGTCATTTTTTTGGTGGCAAATTGAAATCTATGACACACATGTAGTAAATCAGATAATCTGATTTTCATCCAAACTACTGAGCTTCCCTTAGCTCAGACAGATGAGCTCGTTTAAAAAAATGTAATTTTGATTGATTTTATTTAAAGTCTGTTCACACAATGTGATATTAGACTTTAAAAAAAGAAAGAAAGAAATGAAACGAGGTTTTGTGATTGTGTATTTTTGCCTGGGTTTATGTGTGAGTTCAGAGTATGGGCAAAGACTGTACAGGGGAAGATAAACATCCGGTCTCTTTTCCCTATATGAGTAGTGAGGACAGAAACACTGGTTATGTCCCTTTGAAACGTGACACATTTTACACATCGATAGGCCAGTTGAATTCTCCGTTCAAGTTCCAGTCCGAGTTTTTGGATAGCCTCCACTGTGAATAGTGTGCACGTCTGCACTAACGATAACTCTGTCAGCCCGGTTCGCCGAGCTTTTAAGTAATCCATCTTACCCTTTTAGAATATCTTTGGTATGGGTGTGCATATGTGATAGCACGTGTGTATAAGTGTGTGCATGAGTGTGCATGAGTGTGTGTGAGTGTGTGTGTGTGTGTGTGTGTGAGAAAAAAAAAAGAAAGGGGGCAAAGAAAACAAAATTAATATTAACTGATTTAATGCATGTTCATGTGCAGGAGCCAGAGGCCAGTTTTGATGTGGAATCTCATTTTGAAGGACGACCGCTGCCTCAGGTGGCCGCTCTCATTGTGAACCAGGTGAGTTAACGCCTGTTGAATAACACCAGGCACAGTATTGCCTTTGTCAGTCATCGCTATGTGCTATTGTGTAAGTACAGTGGAACCTCCCTTATAAGACCTTCAAAAATCATCCAAAATAAGGTCTTATAAGGGAGGTAATTGTAATACTAACAAAGAAGGGCAATGTCTCAAAGAAGTAGGTCTTTTAAGGGAGGGGTCTTATAAGGGAGGTAATTTTAATACTTACAAAGAAGGGCAATGCCTCAGAGAAGTAGGTCTTATGTGGGAGGGAGTCTTATAAGAGAGGTTCCACTGTACTGTGTGTTGTTGTTCAGAATGTGTAACTTTTATAAATGGCTTTTTGTATACACTGTAACATATACCCTTATAACTCGAAACAAACCTGTGTATCCTGCCCAGTTATCTTGTCAGCTTTTGGGTTTTGTCAGCCCTACCCTGTAATATAAAATGCTTGTTGAATCTACAGTTTAACCCTTTCGCCGCCAGCCATTTTTCAGCCCCAAAAATACCATTAAACTTAACTGGGTAGAGAAAATAAAATATCTGCAATATTGCAAATTTTTCTGTGACATGTATAGCATTAGGCCTATCCTTACCTCCCCAAATTACAAAAATAGGGTCTTCAGATAACAGGTCCTGAATTGGTGCTTTTTAGTGACATCGGTGTTAAACCATTGTGGTGCAAAAATGCGACATTGGCGGTGAAAGGGTTAAATATCAAAATAAAAGCAATGTGATTTCAACACGCAAAGAGGCGTTTCAGTCGTACTCAATGCTTTTAAGCATTTTCTTAGACACTGGTTTAGGCAAACATAGATTTGAACGATACACATAGCAGTGTACACTTGACACTTGAAAACTTTATTACGCAAGGATTAAGATTTTAGGCCAGGCCTATTCTTACAATCTGTCCTGCATGCCTAGGCATTCAATCTCTTGATATGTACATAGGTGCAACTTTTCTTGGTATGCAAGGATTTCCTGTTTTTGAATTTTACCAGAAAATAAAATAACGTCATTTTTCTCTTGTTGTGTATTTGTTTGTTTTTGACAAAAGACGTGTCTTGCACGTCTGTTCATTTCACTTTGCTGTCCAATTCCTTATTCTAACACAGCTGAGGAGGACCATCCGCAAAAAACACACGTTGCCCAATCACAAGATGCGGTTTAAGCCGGTGTTCCCACGCCCTGAAATGGCGGTGTCACCATGCCGACTGAAGGTGAACGGGCAGTGCATCACGGTCGGTCGACTGTGCGTGACCTTCATCAAGTGTTCCCGTCTGCCGGCGTTGTCTAGAGACACCACGCTGTACTGTATATTATCGGCAGGTAAATCCTTTATTTCTGTGTTTGCTGCTGTTGTAGGTTTCTGTTTTCTCTGATTAAGGTAAAGGTGTCCCGTAGCCTATCGGCCATAGGGGCAGTGAACTTCTTCTTCTTCTGCGTTCCCAGGCCATATGGCCATAATGGGTAAGGTATGTATGTGTCCGGATTTCAGATTTCACTGGTCTCCCCGCTGCGTACAGCTGACACATTCCGATTTTGGAGGAGCGCAAGGGAGAAAAGTTATTTGGAAGATTTTTTGAAAAAAGGCAGGAGAATGGGCCAATAAGTCAAAAAGATAGTAGATAATAGAAAGCAAAGGGAAAAGGCAGAGTCAAAGAGAGTGGCAGATTAGAGGAAGTTACAAGCACAGAACTTCCAGAAGGTGGGGGAACTATTTTTACGAAAGACAGAGAGGCAGTGAACTGTTTGAGGTTCACTGTGTCAAGGGCACAGCATCATGGAAGGCGGAGGAACCCATCCCGCTCCTTCCGCCGTCTTTTGACCTTCCCTGAACGAATCAGGTACCCATTCACTGCTGGGTGAACAGAGAGGGTTTTCAGGCCAGAAAATCTGATTCCAAGCTGGACTCGAACCCACGACCTTCCGCACCGCAGCCAAGCGCTCTAGCCACTCGACCACGGGCCCCTCTGATTAAGCATTGTTGTACAGGTTTCTTTTTAGAGAAAGAGTGAAAAGGGGGCGTGTTGCTTTGTTATTATATCTCCAGGTTTTCTTTACATGGAGTTTTCTGCATTCTGTTGCTGTCCATTTTATATGCCTTCTCTCTCTGTACAATCGAGAGAGATATTAAAGAGGAAAAGGGGAAGGTGGGGAGTGATGAGGGGCTATATGTGAGAGAAAGAGGTAGAGAGAGAGAACTCAAATTACATGCATCTACGAGTTTCTGTGCCTTCAGTTGTATGTGTTGTTTTTGAAACATATACTCATATATATTTAAGAAAGGGAAAAGCTGCATAATATTTCACACACATGCTTAATACATCACAAAAAAGCAAATGCATTTAAATATGTAGAACGTTGTCAGGTCCAGTACATGTATAACACTGGCTGTAGTGATCATTGCATAGATGTGAAGATGTTTGTGATATTGGCTGTGGTGGTTGCGTAGATGTGAAGATGTTTGTGATATTGGCTGTGGTCGTTGTGTAGATGTGAAGATGTTTGTGATATTGGCTGTGGTGGTTGTGTAGATGTGAAGATGTTTGTGATATTGGCTGTGGTGGTTGTGTAGATGTGAAGATGTTTGTGATATTGGTGTGGTGGTTGTGAAGATGTTATGTAACACTGGCTGTGGTGGTTGTGAAGATGTTATGTAACACTGGCTGTGGTGGTTGTGAAGATGTTATGTAACACTGGCTGTGGTGGTTGTGTAGATGTGAAGATGTTATGTAACACTGGCTGTGGTGGTTGTGAAGATGTTACATAACACTGGCTGTGGTGGTTGTGTAGATGTGAAGATGTTATGTAACACTGGCTGTGGTGGTTGTGTAGATGTGAAGATGTTATGTAACTGGCTGTGGTGGTTGTGAAGATGTTATGTAACACTGGCTGTGGTGGTTGTGAAGATGTTACATAACACTGGCTGTGGTGGTTGTGAAGATGTTATGTAACACTGGTTGTGGTGGTTGTGTAGATGTTATGTAACACTGGCTGTGGTGGTTGTGTAGATGTTATGTAACACTGGCTGTGGTGGTTGTGTAGATGTGAAAATGTTATGCAACACTGCCTGTGGTGGTTGTGTAGATGTGAAGATGTTATGTAACACTGGCTGTGGTGGTTGTGAAGATGTTATGTAACACTGGCTGTGGTGGTTGTGAAGATGTTATGTAACACTGGCTGTGGTGGTTGTGTAGATGTGAAGATGTTATGTAACACTGGCTGTGGTGGTTGTGTAGATGTGAAGATGTTATGTAACACTGGCTGTGGTGGTTGTGTAGATGTGAAGATGTTATGTAACACTGGCTGTGGTGGTTGTGTAGATGTGAAGATGTTATGTAACACTGGCTGTGGTGGTTGTGTAGATGTGAAGCCATGGAAGGAGCTGGTGCGAGGCCAGCGCAAAGTGTGGGTGACCTACGACATCGAAATCAACAAAACGCAGGCCGACAGCATCGGCATGAACTTCAGAGATGTGAGTGGCCTGACTTTCTTCTCACTTGTCTTTTTTATGCAGCATGAGCAGCAAAGTTCTAGTTTTTATACCCCCCACCCCCCCACCCCCACCCCACCCCCACCCACACACACCCACACACACCCCACCCCAAATTTTCGGTACCAAATTTTCTTATTGACAAAATGTTCACTAAGAAGCAGCATTCTGCCTTAGGGTTTGTGCACTTTACACACGGAAACCTCATGCGCTTGCCCGCAGATAAGTACAAGAAAGTGAGAAATATAAGCTTTCTTTTACTTATTTGCGGATAAGCGCGTGAGATTTTCACTTGTAATGTGCACAGAGCCTTGACCCGGGAAAGGGATTTACAACACTTTGAGATTGAAAGCCGTAGAAAGCCATGAACTTGAGGGGGGCCTGAACTGCACCTTAGCCAAAAGAGTAGCATTGACTTTGGAATTCCATAATGTGTTTTTGTTATTTTGCCTGCCTTCTCTCTCTCTGCCGCTCCACTCTCTCTCTCTCTCTCTCTCTCTCTCTCTCTCTCTCTCTCTCTCTCTCTCTCTCTCTCTCTCTCTCTCTCTCTCTCTCTCTGTGTGTATGTCTGTGTGTATGTCTGTGTGTGTGTGTGTGTGTGAGGTCAATTCAAAATTATCTTTATTGAGGTTAAGTTAACAAGGCTTTTTTCATCCTGCCATCCATCCTCTGTGTGTGTGTGTTATTCTATAATACTGTATCATGAAATATCGTTTTACAGATTAGTCTTTTTTTGCGAAAGATTATCAGTCTCAAACTAGGACTAGGAGCCATTCACTTTGGCTCTTAATGCTGAAGCCTTGGGATTACTTAGCTTCTAGGGACCATCCCTAATGACAACTCTCCTCACATCTTCTTGGCCAACAAAATGGGGAAGTATCCTGGGGCAAGGCATTTCCAAAATGCTGATCAGTTTTCCGGAATAGCAGTTGCCTCCTCTGCTATCTGGAGGTCATTGTCAGGCATGGCTGATAAACGCACACCATACTTTGTCTTCCTGAAATCATAAAGATATGCTCACAGCTGTTCCGTTGCACACAAAGTCCAGCTAGTTAGTTAAAAGACTGAATCTAGAAATGTTAGATTAAAAGAAAATGCACCTAGCACATCCTTTAAATATTTGGGCTGTATGTTCTACATAGTATTTCAAATATATTTCTTTCATCAGATTAATTGTAAAAACTTTTGTTGTTGAGTAGTATCATTAAATTTATTTTTAGTAGAAACTGTTCTTAAATCATTCACTTAGTATCGCAAATATAAATAAAATTGCAACACGCTCTCCAGGTGGGAGCAACCCGAATTTCATAGAGATGCCTCTGTGACTCTAAAGTACCTAATACCTAATAAAGTTGGCTTGAAAAAAATTCTAAAAATACAGATGAACTAAATGTTCCTCCCCAAACAGCTGTGTGCCATTTAACACAAAACAGCATGGGAAATGGCATCAAGCGAACGTTTATTTAAGCATACCGGTACTTTCTTGCTCATACTTTTACTCGTGCTCGCACTCAATACTTTCTTGCTTATAAAGTGACAGAGCGCATAATGCTCAGACCTTGATTTTACAGATACATTCTATTTGACATTGCGTTCCGCCGGACAAGATCTTTAATTACTCGAAAGACATTAATATTTTTCACTTGATGTAAGCTACTGTGATGTTTTTAATTCTAGACGTGTCGTGTTTTTACTTGCTAAGTTTGTGATTGATTAATGGGGGTTTTTTTAACAAAAGTATTTTATCAAAAAAAACTTTGATTTTGTTTTTACCTTGTGTTTTTATCCCTTTTTAATATCTGGTCAGATTTTAACTTGGTGACAGCCCCTAACATGGGCGTAGTTGTCGACGGGGCTATAGTTTTAATCTTAAAATCTTATTTGACATTGCATTTGATCATAGATAATGCTTGTACATGTACATCCAGTCATGGTGCAAAAAAAAAGAAAAAAGAATTCCAACATTGTACTGAATCATGATCAAACATGCTGGTACATATAAACTACCGTATTTTACGGACCACAAGGCCATACCTTTTCCCTCAACTGAGACCCCTGCGCCTTAAAATGTGTTGCACCTAGTGTATGACTAAAATCTGATTAAACAAAGTTGTGAATTCCATTCATATCGTACCTATTGAGATCGATTATCAGACCGAAATTGTTAATGAAGCCACAGATGCAGACGACAAATTCAAAATCAAAGGGGGGGGGGCTTCAAACAGGATATGATGTCACAGCCTCGGTTTCGACAGTAAAAGCCATAACAATCATGGCGGAAAAGTATGTCGCTGCTCAAGGCGAGCAGAACTCATTGTAGAAATCTACTCCGTGTTTATTAATTCCGACTTTTCTGGGCTCTCTGACGCAGACGATTTGTAAAAGTGCTTCATCATATGGATATCCGCATCGCGGCTGTAACTTCTGTCGCTCTGAAGATTGTTTTGACAGAACTAGGCAAAATACGACCTCCTTTGTTTGAGTCGATCTCAGGTTTTCGATCTATTTTTTTGCTTTTGTTCGATCATTGTGCATGCGCCTTAAAATACGTTGCGCCTTGTTTAACCCTTTCGCCGCCAATGTCGCATTTATGCACCACAATGGTTTAACACACATGTCATTGAAATCTATCAAATCATGGCCTGTTATCCGAAGACCCTATTTTCTTAATTTTGGGTGATAAGGATAGGCCTAATGTTCTACATGTCACAGAGAAATTCCCAATATTGCAAATAAAATTTGTCCACTACCCAGTTAATTTTAACAGTATTTTTTGGCTGAAAAATGGCTGGCGGCGAAAGGGTTAAATTCTCATTTTTAGTTAAATTCAGGGGGTGCTCCCTATAATTATAAGCGCCTTGTAGTCCGTAAAATACGGTAACCCCAAATGATGGAGACACACTAGTAGTGATGATGGTTTTTGGTAACAGGAGTACCTGATGGATCGGTACGGCATGGCTGTCATTGTTGATCTGGTACAGACAGATTCTCCAGCTGCCAAGGCAGATATAAGAAAAGTAAGTAGACCAAGGAAAATGTCTTGGAGCAATTGTGGTAATTGTATCATCAGTTTATTTAGTCGTTGTTTTCTTGTGACTACTAATTTTGTTTTAATCATATTGGATGTTTTCATTAGTGTTTATTTTTAATTCATTAAAACATTTATGAGTCCCCTCAGAGAATTGCCCATTCAATACAAATGCAGCACAATAGGACTTTCAGGCAATATAAGTAGCTAACTTCACCAATGGAACTTGTTTAACGAGGAACAATTTTAAATAACAAGGGGACAAGGGAAAAAGTGATGGAATATTAGTTGGGGGAAGGAAAGGAAGTGAGACAATCAACTTTGTTTCTTAACAAAATATTTGTAAGGAACTTTGCTGCGTGTAAGCTAAAGGACGTAGAAGTAGCATGTAAATTAGCATAAACAGCCAATCGTTTTGGCAGTTTAGTCTTAATTTACATGTTACTACGCATGTTAACTGTTTAAGACCTACTCACGATTACCGTACCTGTTGTGAAATATTTCACTTTCTGCAGTTTTGTGTTGATTGATCGCTACAATTTTTTTTTTTTTAAATGTTGAAAATGACTTGGTTTAAACAAATCTTTAATATTTCCAAACACATATAACAGAAGGCAAAAGAGAGCATCAACAAGCTATATCGTGCTCCTGAAATATTTCATGAACAATATTGTGTGAATGACAGACTGTGTAAGTACAATAATACATCATTTATACATGATAATTGAGCAAAAGAAAAGGCAAAAAGAAAAAAAGAAAAAAAAGAAAATCAAATCAAACACACAAAGAACATATGTGCAATCATATCTGATCCCATGTATCTTAATGTTACTATCTTAACATTAGGCGTATGGTATTATGCTTCTGTTGATTGTGTTGTTGATTGCTTTAAATATGTTCCTAATTTAATCCCATGTGTCTTAATGTTAGCGTGCTTTCTGCGATTGTTTTGTGATATGTTTTTAAAATGATTTGATGTTGCACCTGAATGTAATTTCTCTGTTGAGATAATAAAGTATACTTGACTTGACTTGAATCAATTTAGAAACACATAGTCAAAAGAGAAAATACGGAGAAGAAAAAATCAAAGCTGAAAATTTCTTGATGATGAATGATTCTGTTTTATTTATTTGTTTGTTTTCTTACTGCTCTTCTTTTCATTCCATCTCTCTCTTCTTCTTTTTTTTTTTTTCAAACTGTGCAGGGGGATGTCCTGATCTCAGTTGGGACCACTCGCATCGTGTCTTCAAAGCAAGCGGCAAAGCTGTTTAAAAATGCTGGGGAAAGGTGAGAACTTGAGGCGTTCTCTCTCTGTCTTTGTTTTTGTTTTGATTGTTGTGTGAAAATGTCGTTAAAAATTTGGTTTGATGTGTTTTAGTCTGTGTGTGTGTTCTGTGGGTTTTTTGTGTGTATGTAACAGGAATACTTTGCTCCTTGTTCGCCTGTATATGTGTTTTGTCTGTGTGTGTGTGCGTGTGCGTGTGCGTGTGTGTGTGAGAAGATGTACTTTTCACTTTTCACTGGTCTTCTTCTTTAATCGCTCAGACAGTTTCCTGTCATATGAGTGCAGATGCACCATGCTGCCGTTATGCGCTGCGTCTGTTGTGTGTGTGTGTGTGTGAAGAGGTACTTTTCACTTGTGGATGGTCTTCTTCTTCTTCAATCACTCAGACACTTTCCTGTCATATGAGTGCAGATGCGTCATGCTGCTGTTATGCGCTGTGTGTGTGTGTGTGTGTGAAGAGGTACTTTTCACTTTTGGCTGGTCTTCTTCTTCTTCAATCGCTCAGACATGTTTCCTGTCATGTGAGTGCAGATGCATCATGCTGCCGTTATGCACCTAACTAAGAAATAATTAGGCCCAACGTTCGTCTTCGACTGGAGAAAATCTTTTGTAAGAATTTTCTGAAAAAAGGCAGGAGAATAGATCAGTAAGGCAAAAAGATAGTAGATGACAGTAAGCAAAGAGAATAGGCAGAGTCAAAGAGAGTGACAGATTATAGGAAGTTACAAGCACAGAAGGTGGGGGAACTATTTGTACAAAAGACAACAGACCCCCCAGGTATCCCCACAGGGGTTTGGCTGGTCTAAATAGCAAGAAAATAATCTGTGATTGCAGATTCACTGTGCGTATAGAGCGGCCTCAGGTGAAGCTACCACAGGACATCAAGTACCAGGAAGATGCAGTGTCTCTGTATAAGGTAGGGCTCTTGTTTTTTCCCCCTTGGTTCGTTTGTTGCTTTTAACCCTTTCACCACCAAAGTCGCATTTTAGCACCACAGTGATTTAACACCATGTCACTAAAAGGCATCAAATTGGGGTCTATTAACCCTTTCACCACCAAAGTCGCATTTTAGCACCACAGTGATTTAACACCTATGTCACTAAAAGGCATCAAATTGGGGTCTATTAACCCTTTCACCACCAGTCGCATTTTAGCCAAGTGATTTAACGCATTTAAAAGGCATCACATTGGGGATTTAACCCTTTCACCTAGTGCATTTTAGCACCACAGTGATTTAACACCTATGTCACTAAAAAGCATCAAATTGGGGTCTATTATCCAAAGACCCTATTGTCTTTGTTTTGGGACGTAAGGATAGACCTTATTTTATATTAGATATTTAGGTACTTTATAGTCACAGAGGAGTCTCTGTGAAATTCGGGTTGCTCCCACATGGAGAGCGCGTCGCAGCCAGAGGCGCGCCACCGTTGGGTTTTTTGGGGGGGGCATGCGCTTTTTGTCACTGGGGGGGGGGGGGGGGGTAAATTTTGACTAAATGACAACTTTTTCGTTGCCACTGGGTTTAGCGTATGCTAAGTGCATGGGCACACGGTCCTCGGTTTATCGTCTCATCCGAAAGACTCCACGTTCAGACCGTTAGGCCTAGTGCAGAATGAGAGGAAAAAATCCCCTGTACCCAGGTTCGAACTCGGGTTTACTTGACACGAAGCGAACGCGATACCACTGTGCCACTCTACTCTACTGTATATATGTCACAGAAGAGTCCCCAATACTGCAGATGGATTTTGTTCTCTACCCAGGTACATTTAATGGACATTTTTGACTGAAATATGGCTGGCGGTGAAAGGGTTAACCGTTGTTGTTGTTTTCATTTCAAAACATACAAAGATCAAATGTAACATTGATTTATATCATTTACACAAATGAGGTGCTATCAACTTCGGTGAAATTGAGTGAGAGAGAGACAGGGAAGTGCACCCTCTCTCTCTGTTTCCTTCTCTCTGGGGTGCAATTCTCTCCTTGTCTCTCTGTCTCGTCTCGGTCTCTGTCTGTCTTTCTCTGTCTGTCTGTTCTTTCGCTTTCCATGTGTCTTTGTCTCTATTTATCTCTATCTCTCTGTCTGTCTCTCTGACTTTCTCCCTCTCTCTCTCTCCGTTTCTTTTTCTCTTTAGCCTCTCTTTTACCTACCTCCATCCATCTCCCACCTCCATCCATCTCCCATTTCATCCCTCCCCCTGTTACTGTTGACCAGCAGTAACATTTTCATTAATCCTTTCATCGCTACTGTCACCTCTTGGCACCACAATGATTTAACACATGTTACTAAAAGGCATCAAATGAGGATCTGGTATCCAGTGACCTTATGTCCTTAATTTTTTTAGGTAAGGACAGGCCCTATTTTATGCATGTCACAGAAGAATCCCCAATATTGCAGACAGAATCTTTTCTCTACCCAGGTAAGTTTAATGGAACGTTTTAGCTGAAAAATGGCTGGTGTTGAAAGGGTTAAGGCATTTTGGATAAATTAATTGGGGCCTTGCCGCGAAATAAGGCTTTACGCCCTCTTCGGCCTTTCGGCCATGTAGGGCATTAAAATGGCTTGGGGCCTTGCCTTTAATTATGCAGCCTTTTATAGTAAATGTGTAATTGTTTTTTTCATATCTCTGTTTTCCGTTTCAAAAATAAAAACATCAGCCCAGCGAAATGGAGGGAGGAGCAGACGACCCACACAACGACATCGACGACGAATTTGTCAACATCAGTATTCCAACCTCCACCATCCCTTCCACCACCGCTACTACCACCACCACCACCACCACCACATCCCTTACCCCTGCACCGGACTCCATCAGCTTAGGTAGTGAGCAGGCCTCTAAGGACAAAGCCTCAAAGGTTTCTCTCCCAGCGACGACGAAAGCGGACCCGCAAATGCTGCGGCCCAAATCGTCGAGCGATCTCACATCGATTTCTTCTTCTTCGTCGACGCCTGCATCGTTGTCAGTCAGTCACAGAGTGAGGAAGAGCAGCACTGATTCCACCCATGCCCCACCCCCTCCACCCCCGCAACCTGCCCCTCCCGCCTCCAGTCCGGGATTAAGAAGGAGGGCTGTGTCACAGGTAAGCTTTTTGTTTTAGTATTGTGTAAATGGTTGCTTTGTGGTGTTCAGTCATTTCCATATTTGTTTTACTAAAAGGCGCACCTGATTATCAGGCACCCCCACCCACCCCAAATTTAACACAAAATTCAGACATTGTTATGGTATTTTCTTACTATTTTACAGTGGAACCTCCCTTATAAGACCTCCCATTATGACTCCCTCCCACATAAGACCTACTTCTCTGATGCATTGCCCTTCTTTGTAAGTATTAAAATTACCTCCCTTATAAGACTCCTACCTTATAAGACCTCATTTTGGATGATTTTTGAAGGTCTTATAAGGGAGGTTCCACTGTATTAGTCATGTTGTAAGGCGCAGGGGTCTCAGTCTGGAGAAAAAGGATCGCCTTATAGTCTGATAAATACTTGTCCGTTTGTACCACTCTTTCTCACTGTTCGTGTTTTCTCTTTCTTTCTCCTCTAATACTTTGAGGTTTCTGTCTTTTCTCACTTCTGTCTTTTCCAGGTAGTCTGTTATGGCTGTTGTCGCGTTAGGATGCATTTAAATGAAAAATTAGTCTAACGTCCTCTGAACGGGTACTTCTTCTTCTTCTTCTGCGTTCCTAGGCCATAATGGCCATAATGGGTAAGGTACGTATGTGTCCGGTTTTCAGTTTTCACTGGTCTCCCCGCTGCATACAGCCGACACATTCCGATTTCGGAGGAGCTCAAAGGAAAAAAATTATTTGGATTTTTTTTTTTTAAAGGCAGGAGAATGGACCAATAAGTCAGAGAGATAGTAGATGATAGAAAGCAAAGGGAAAAGGCAGAGTCAAAGAGAGTGGCAGATTAGAGGAAGTTACAAGCACAGAACTTCAGGAAGGTGGGGGAACTATTTTTACGGAAGACGTAGAGAGTAGAGAGTCAACAGGGAGAGACTCATGGAAGGGACGGGGGTCCTCCAGCTCCCCGTATGGAGGCACGAGGCATCCACCCACTGCCCCTCTCTGACCCGGTAAAGTCCTCAGTAGCAGCTTTAGTGCCTAAGGCCGGGTTCACATTTGACGCGTAAGTTCCGTACGGAAAACCCAAAATAAGTGGAAGAAAGAAGGATAAAAGTTTACGCATATAGGGGAAATTCGGACACGTGCGCAAATCTTTTCCCTTCTTTGTTTCACTTATTTATGGATTGCGCACGGGTTTCCGCATGGAAGATCCACTTATGTGTGTACACGGCCTTGCCGTCTCGTTCCCTTCCTTACAGGGCCCACCAGGAGGAAAGTCAGACGGCAGCGGCCCCAGTTCATTGACCCCCTGCCCACGAACCACTCAGGGAGCTGCCAGGAAGGACCACTCTCCTGCAAGGGACTCTGTGAGAAGCCTCGCTCCTGACACCAAGGTGAAGCCTTTCTGTGACAGTTTGAGCAGTGGAGTGTGTAGGGATTAATGCAGTGTGGTGGTGAGGAGAGAGAGAGGGAAAATCTCAGAAAGAGAAAGAGAGAGAACGAACGAACGAACGAACAAAATGTTCAGTTTGATTTTGCATCCTTGGGAAAGACACTTTACTCTGATTTTCCTCGCTCTGCCCACATGTAACTCACTGACTTGGGTTGGGGAAGGTCAAGGTGGTACTTTTTTCCCTGACTGAGAACCCTGCGCCTTATAATGTGACTGATAATATAGTAAGAAAATAGAGTAATAAATTTTGAATCAAATTTGGGGTGTAATCAGGTGCGCCTTATAGTCCGTAAAATGTGGTACTGAACCTATAGCCAATAGGCTGTGATTCTTTTAACCTATTCTGAAAAGTAGAAAGCACTCTGATAGTGTAGACCTATCTCAAGGCAGCTCCATTTGTTAAAACTTTCGTGATTTTTGTTCTTGGGAAAATGAAGCTCGAAGTATGTGCAGGACCTTCAACATTTTCAGATAAGTAGAAAGCACTCAGATAGTGCAAAGCTATCTCATGACAGCTCCATTTGTTAAAACGTTCGTGATTTTTTTTCTTAGGAAAATGAAGCCCGAAGTGTGTGCAGGACCTTTAACATTTTCAGCTAAGTAGAAAGCACTCGGATGGTGCAGACCTATCTCATGACAGCTCATTTTTGTTAAAACTTCTTTGTTTTTTTAAGGAGGATGAAGCCCGAAGTGTGTGCAGCGTGGACAGTGAGAGTGACGATGAAGCCTCTCCTGTCATGAAGACCAGAGAAGTGCCCGCTTCGCAGGTAAACACCTTTCAGTGTGTGTGTGTGCGTATGTGTGTGTGTATGTGTGCGTGTGTATGTGCATGTGTGTGTGTGTTTGTATAGGATTGCGTGTGTGTGTGTTTCTGTATGTGTGTGTATGTATGTGTGTCGTTCTATATGTATGTGTGCGTGTGTATGTGCATGTGTGTGTGTGTGTGTGTTTGTATAGGATTGCGTGTGTGTGTTTCTGTATGTGTGTGTATGTATGTGTGTCGTTCTATATGTATGTGTGCGTGTGTATGTGCATGTGTGTGTGTGTGTGTGTTTGTATAGGATTGCGTGTGTGTGTGTTTCTGTATGTGTGTGTATGTATGTGTGTCCGTTGTTCTATCTTATTCAGATTTCTTAAACCATTCTGCTTTCCTTATCTGCATGCGTCAATGATTTATTTGGTCATAAAAAGCACAAACACAGTGTTTGTTTTTTAATTTAACATGAAGGCATCATAAGTAAGTTATGTTACCATGTTTATATTACCTTTAGTATGTTTTGAAATCCTGCAATAATCTGAGAATCTTAAAGGCTCATAGAAATATTCAGCTTTTAATGTTAGCTTCTATTCAAAACACGTATTGTACCCATAATGTTTATGAATGTCACACCTGTTATATTATCTCTTTCCCCGTTTCTTTGTCTTCCCTACCCAGAATCCCCGGTGGCATGACCCGTTGACCTTTGACCTGAGCGATCAGCATGCGTACCTGAACGTGTGTGTTTGGTGTCACAACACGGAACACATAGAGGTCAAACCCGACCGACCCACCCCACCTCCCCACCGAGACTTACTATTGGGACAGGTAATAATAGCTTCCTATCAACATGATTGATTTGTGATTGTAGGTCAATGCTTCCTGTCTTCCTAACAGCATGATTGGCTGATTAATTGACTGATTGATTGATTGACTGTTTCAGTGATTGATTGGTTGATTGATAGCTTGATTGATGCATGGATGGATAGATTGATTGATTGATTGACTGACTGGTTGATTAATTGTTTGATTGATTGACTGATCTATTGATTGATTGATTTGCTGATTACAGGTTTTCCTCCTTCCTTTCGTATAGTGACCACAGTCACTGCTGACTATTCTGTCGCTGTCAGTGTCCCCATCAACAGTGCCTGATGACCATTGATTGATTGATTGATTACAGGTCAGTGTCCCCATCAACATGGTGGTGCTACAGTGCCTGATGACCATTGATTGATTGATTACAGGTCAGTGTCCCCATCAACATGGTGCTACAGTGCCTGATGACCATTGATTGATTACAGGTCAGTGTCCCCATCAACATGGTGGTGCTACAGTGCCTGATGACCATTGATTGATTACAGGTCAGTGTCCCCATCAACATGGTGGTGCTACAGTGCATGATGACCATTGATTGATTACAGGTCAGTGTCCCCATCAACATGGTGGTGCTACAGTGCTGATGACCATTGATTGATTGATTGATTGATAACAGGTCAGTGTCCCCATCAACATGGTGCTACAGTGCCTGATGACCATTGATTGATTGCAGGTCAGTGTCCCCATCAACATGGTGGTGCTACAGTGCCTGATGACCATTGATTGATTGATTACAGGTCAGTGTCCCCATCAACAGGTCAGTGATCCATTGATCAACAGGTCAGTGTCCCCATCAACATGGTGGTGCTACAGTGCCTGATGACCATTGATTGACAGGTCAGTGTCCCCATCAACATGGTGGTGCTACAGTGCCTGATGACCATTGATTGATTGACAGGTCAGTGTCCCCATCAACATGGTGGTGCTACAGTGCCTGATGACCATTGATTGATTGCAGGTCAGTGTCCCCATCAACATGGTGGTGCTACAGTGCATGATGACCATTGATTGATTGATTGCAGGTCAGTGTCCCCATCAACATGGTGGTGCTACAGTGCATGATGACCATTGATTGATTGATTGATTGATTACAGGTCAGTGTCCCCATCAACATGGTGGTGCTACAGTGCCTGATGGCCATTGATTGATTGCAGGTCAGTGTCCCCATCAACATGGTGGTGCTACAGTGCCTGATGACCATTGATTGATTGATTGATTACAGGTCAGTGTCCCCATCAACATGGTGGTGCTACAGTGCCTGATGACCATTGATTGATTACAGGTCAGTGTCCCCATCAACATGGTGGTGCTACAGTGCCTGATGACCATTGATTGATTGCAGGTCAGTGTCCCCATCAACATGGTGGTGCTACAGTGCCTGATGACCATGCAGGGTGACAGTCAACAGACCCTGGAACTGCAGCCCGGCCAAATCAAAGCTGGGGCCAGGTAGGAATCCCGTGACAGGAATCTCAAAAATAAATGTTTCTACTGTCTTTGATTCTGCATGAATTGTAATACATGTAACACCTGTAGTCCTCAATGATTAACTTCTCTCAGTTGTTCAATTGTTTAATGGTTTCTAATCATTTATCATTTATGAGATGATGAAGTAAGTCGAGTCTTTTATCACTGAATAGTGACAGTATGAAGTCAAGGTCAGTATCATCAGAGACTTTTCTACTGCAACGGGAAATCATCTTACAACTTGGGTTATTGTTTGTTTTTTGAAGGACTGCAACCCCTAAAGAAGGAGGTATTATACTAGCTTGTTGTACTGTTGCAGCTTAAAACTCATATGACTATATTTGAGTGTGCAATCAAAGGAATGTGTAGGATTGGATATTGCTGGTCTGAATTTTAAGCTTGATTTAAACTTCAAACATAATTCAACATGTTCAAACATTAATATTGTTAATGAAAGGGCAGGTGGGGTTTATTGCATCATTGGGTCCTATCAGCACCTTTGGGTGATTCTTTCTCATTACACAGAAGATACCTCAGGTTAATCAAAGCTGGGGCTTGATTGGTGAATGCTTCCGTTTGACAGGAATCTCCAAAAATGTAAATGTTTCTACTGTCTTTGATTCTGCATCAGAATTGTAATACATGTAACACCTGTAGTCCTCAATGATTAACTTCTCTCAGTTGTTCTAATTGCAGTTTAATGGTTTCTAATCATTTCCAACATTTATGAGATGATGAAGTAAGTCGAGATCTTTTATCACTGAATAGTGACAGTATGACAGTCGCAAATCTTGGGCCTCAGATGGTTTTCCAACATAAATGTCATGCAACAGTTTCTATATTGCAGTCGCAAATCATCTGGGCCTCAGATGGTTTTCCAACATAAATGTTTGTTTCTATTTGCAGTCGCAAGTCTTGGGCCTCAGAATTTTCCAACCTAAAGCAAGGAGTTTCTATATTACAGTCGCAAGTCTTGGGCCTCAGATACTTTTCCAACTTAAAACTGCAATATTTCTATATTACAGTCGCAAGTCTTGGGCCTCAGATGGTTTTCCAACATAAATGTCATGCAATCAGTTTCTATATTGCAGTCGCAAGTCTTGGGCCTCAGAATTTTCCAACATAAATGATGCAATCACTTCTATAACAGTCGCAAGTCTTGGGCCTCAGACATTTTCCAACAAAAATGTAATGCAATCAGTTTCTATATTGCAGTCGCAAGTCTTGGGCCTCAGATTATTTTCCAACATAAATGTCATGCAATCAGTTTCTATATTCAGTCGCAAGTCTTGGGCCTCAGATGGTTTTCCAACATAAATGTCACAGCAATCAGTTTCTATATTACAGTCGCAAGTCTTGGGCCTCAGATGGTTTTCCAACATAAATGTCATGCAATCAGCTTCTATATTGCAGTCGCAAGTCTTGGGCCTCAGATTATTTTCCAACATAAATGTAATGCAATCAGTTTCTATATTGCAGTCGCAAGTCTTGGGCCTCAGATGGTTTTCCAACAAAAATGTAATGCAATCAGTTTCTATATTGCAGTCGCAAGTCTTGGGCCTCAGATTATTTTCCAACATAAATGTAATGCAATCAGTTTCTATATTGCAGTCGCAAGTCTTGGGCCTCAGATGGTTTTCCAACATAAATGTCATGCAATCAGTTTCTATATTGCAGTCGCAAGTCTTGGGCCTCAGATGGTTTTCCAACATAAATGTCATGCAATCAGTTTCTATATTACAGTCGCAAGTCTTGGGCCTCAGATGGTTTTCCAACATAAATGTCATGCAATCAGTTTCTATATTGCAGTCGCAAGTCTTGGGCCTCAGATGGTTTTCCAACATAAATGTCATGCAATCAGTTTCTATATTACAGTCGCAAGTCTTGGGCCTCAGATGGTTTTCCAACATAAATGTCATGCAATCAGTTTCTATATTGCAGTCGCAAGTCTTGGGCGGGGCACATAGGTTTTGAGCCCCACCGGTGCTACGGTGACGTGACGCTGCGCTTTGAGTTCACGCCTTCCAACCTGGATCGAGATCAGCGGCGGGTGTTTGTGCGTGACCTTGACCCCAGTAACCCCGCCGACCTGGTCAGTGTGGGCGTCCACATGGAGGCCAACAACGACTCCAGCCAGGAAGAATCCTCAGACGCTGAATCTGTGTAAGTGAATTGTGTGGGTTTTGGTGTGTCTTGTTTGGGTCTCTGTGTGAACCTAATCTTCGCAGTGTGACTTGTGTGTAAGTGTATTGCCCCCTTTGAGGTGATATGTTATGGTCATTGTGCTAATATAGCCTCTTTAAAACCCTCTTCACCGCCAAAGTCGCATTTTAGCACCACAGTGATATAACACCTATGTCACTAAAAGGCATCAAATTGGGGTCTATTATCAAAAGACCCTGTTGTCTTAGTTTTGGGAAGTAAGGATAGACCTTATTTTATATATGTCACAGAAGAATCCCCAATACTGCAGATGGATTTTGTTCTCCTCCCAGGTAAATTTAATGGAAAACTTTGGCTGAAATATGACTGTCAGCGAAACGGTTAATGTCATGAGTATAAGTTGAAGAAACCGCTTCCTATTTTGTCGATCATGGTTAAAAATTATGCCATTTTGCACTTTTACCCGTTTCTATATTTAAGTTTCAATTGATCAGTGTGCAATGAAAATACAGTTTATAATCATATTTTTTTAATGACAGAAATGAAGATAAAAATTTCAGAACAGTGAATGTGTCGTGTGGTACAGTTTTCTTGTTGATGGGAGAAAAGGCAGAGAGAAAGAGTCAGATATGCAAGCACAAGACGTTCAATGCTGCACTTGGTCATCTCCAAATATGGAAAATGACGCCATTAGCGTGACAATGTCGGTTTTCAGCGAAACTTTAGAATGTGTATCTTTTAACCATTCAATCTGAATTTGAACTGACTCCAGCCCTAACCCTAACCTATGCATAGCCCTAACCAAAACCTTAAACTGTCAAATACACAATAAATAAAACTTTATTAAAAAAAATTGAGTGTTCCATGTTTGGAGATGACCAAGTGCAGTCTTGAACACCTAGTTATGCAAGCTATGTGCCTGTTTCTTGAACTGCACTTTCATTATTTTTTGACACCATAAAGTGATGTGTGTGTACTTGTCTTTCTTTTGTTTTTTGTTTAGTTTCTCTGTTTGGTTTTTGTTCACTTGCCACTTACAGTCTGTAATTCCGTCTGTTCATTCTTGTTCACTTGCCACATACAGTCTGTAATTCCGTCTGTTCATTCTTGTTCACTTGCCACATACAGTCTGTAATTTCATCTGTTCATTGTTGTTCACTTGCCACATAGTCAGTCTGTCATTGTTGTTGCTGATGGTTGTTCATTGCCACCGTCTGTTCATTGTTGTTGCTGATGGTTGTTCACTTGCCACATAACAGTCTGTTCACTTATACAGTCTGTAATTCCGTCTGTTCATTGTTGCTGATGGTTGTTCACTTGCCACATACAGTCTGTAATTCCGTCTGTTCATTGTTGTTGATGGTTGTTCACTTGCCACATACAGTCTGTAATTCTGTAATTCCGTCTGTTCTGTTCATGGTTGTTCACTTGCCACATGTTGTAATTCCATCTGATTGTTGTTCACTTGCCACATAAAGTCTGTAATTTCGTCGTCTGTTCATTAAAGTTGTTGCTGATGGTTGTTCACTTGCCACATACAGTCTGTAATTCATCGTCTGTTCATTGTTGTCTGTAATTTCATCTGATGGTTGTTCACTTGCCACATACAGTCTGTAATTCCGTCTGTTCATTGTTGTTGCTGATGGTTGTTCACTTGCCACATACAGTCTGTAATTCCGTCTGTTCATTGTTGTTGCTGATGGTTGTTCACTTGCCACATAAAGTCTGTAATTCCGTCTGTTCATTGTTGTTGCTGATGGTTGTTCACTTGCCACATACAGTCTGTAATTTCGTCTGTTCATTGTTGTTGCTGATGGTTGTTCACTTGCCACATACAGTCTGTAATTCCGTCTGTTCATTTCGTCTGTTCATTGTTGTTGCTGATGGTTGTTCACTTGCCACATACAGTCTGTAATTCCGTCTGTTCATTGTTGTTGCTGATGGTTGTTCACTTGCCACATAAAGTCTGTAATTTCGTCTGTTCATTGTTGTTGCGTTCACTTGCCACATAAAGTCATTTCGTCTGTTCATTGTTGTTGCTGATGGTTGTTCACTTGCCACATACAGTCTGTAATTCCGTCGTCTGTTCATGGTTGTTCACTTGCCACATACAGTCTGTAATTTCGTCTGTTCATTGTTGCTGATGGTTGTTCAGTCTGTAATTGTCCACATGCCACATACAGTCTGTAATTTCGTCTGTTCATTGTTGTTGCTGATGACAGGAGCGGGGAAGGGAGACACCTGTTCACAAAAGTGCAGTTCAACTCAGCTACCTACTGCAACTTTTGTGGGAAAAAGGTCAGCATTGTATTTATAAACCCACCGACCCACCCCTAATTAAGTCCCTTGGTTTATTTCTAAGTAGCTGTGACCCACATGCAAATGCCCCAAACTTCAAATTGAGGCTGCTCTTTAAAATGATGTTTCGTTTGAATTTTGGGGGCATTTGTATGTGAGTCAAACCTGGTCAAAACAAGATTTCTTACCAGCTATAAGAGGGAAAGCATGTGAAACCCGTGATTTTGACATGTGATCTGGTGGGTCTTTAAATTATGAATGTTTTGAATTGTTGGTTCCCCTCCTTTTGTATGTTTGCCCTCGTTGGGTTTATGTGGGTTCACATTTTTCAAAACAGCCATACTAAAATGGTTTATGTGGGTTCACATTTTTCAAAACAGCCATACTAAAATGGTTTATGTGGGTTATATGCACATTTTTCAAAACAGCCATACTAAAATGGTTTATGTGGGTTCACATTTTTCAAAACAGCCATACTAAAATGGTTTATGTGGGTATGCACATTTTTCAAAACAGCCATACTAAAATGGTTTATGTGGGTTCACATTTTTCAAAACAGCCATACTAAAATGGTTTATGTGGGTTC
Organism: Phymorhynchus buccinoides; assembly: GCA_017654935.2. Taxonomy (NCBI): domain Eukaryota; kingdom Metazoa; phylum Mollusca; class Gastropoda; order Neogastropoda; family Raphitomidae; genus Phymorhynchus; species Phymorhynchus buccinoides. The sequence goes on from CM065691.1 coordinate 18,485,947, forward strand.
ACATTTTTCAAAACAGCCATACTAAAATGGTTTATGTGGGTTCACATTTTTCAAAACAGCCATACTAAAATGGTTTATGTGGGTTCACATTTTTCAAAACAGCCATACTAAAATGGTTTATGTGGGTTCACATTTTTCAAAACAGCCATACTAAAATGGTTTATGTGGGTTCACATTTTTCAAAGCAGCCATACTAAAATGGTTTATGTGGGTTCACATTTTTCATTTTTCAAAACAGCCATACTAAAATGGTTTATGTGGGTTCACATTTTTCAAAACAGCCATACTAAAATGGTTTATGTGGGTTCACATTTTTCAAAGCAGCCATACTAAAATGGTTTATGTGGGTTCTATTTTTCAAAACAGCCATACACATTTTTCAAAACAGCCATACTAAAATGGTTTATGTGGGTTCTATGCACATTTTTCAAAACAGCCATACTAAAATGGTTTATGTGGGTTCTGTGCACATTTTTCAAAACAGCCATACTAAAATGGTTTATGTGGGTTCTATGCACATTTTTCAAAACAGCCATACTAAAATGGTTTATGTGGGTTCTATGCACATTTTTCAAAACAGCCATACTAAAATGGTTTATATTGGTTCTATGCACATTTTTTCAAAACAGCCATACTAAAATGGTTCATGTGGGTTCTGTGCACAGTTTTCAAAACAGCCATACTAAACCTTGACCAATGTATGGCTTTACATTGAAAATGAAAAAAACCTAACCCCACTGCACTTCCTTTCAGTTTTGAGATTTGTGTGTTTTTGTATTGGGCTTGAGATGACCATTGTCGAGCGTTCTGTTATGTGCATGCATTCCTTTTCGTTTGTTGGCACGCCAATGGAAACAAATAAGGAAGGAAATGCATGGGTGAAACTTTTCCTGGTGTACAAGGATTTCCTGTATTTGAATTTTACCTGAAAAGGAAGTTCCTTTTGAGACAAGACGGAAGTTCCTTTTTTTTTTAAATTTATCAAACAAGATCTTTGTGTGTCGACTGTATTTTTCAAACACTTTAAAACAAGCATTTGTATAAATTGTGGAAAAAGCAAACTAAAATACCTTCATAAATCAATTTTTGCTTCAGCTGCAGGGGGACATTACCCCTGGAACCCGGCCATTCAGGGTTTTTTCATTTTGTGTAGTTGCACCCATGGAAATAACTGCTAGCGTTTTGTGTGTTCTAACATGATGCAGATCTGGATGAAGAATGCCTTCCAGTGCAACACCTGTGATATGATCAGCCACAAGAAATGCATCGAAAAGTGCCGCGCTGAGACGCTATGTTCAGCGTAAGTAGTTCATGAAACATAGCTCTTCTTTTCTTTTTTTGGGCACTGCCGACTGGCTTTATTCATCATTCGATTCTGTTGTACCTATTAAAAGAAAATGTAATTACTTTTACAATATCTTTAGGAATTATGAGCCACGTGTGTTTATGGATGTTAATTTTTAATTTGGATGGGCACAAGGAAGTGTTGTAAAAGTGGGGGGGAAGGGCACGGTAACAGTGGGGTATGGTGGAGAGAATGGAAGCAGATTGGGGTGGGGTGGGTGGGGGTAGGGAGGGGGGGCACAAGGAAGTGTTGTAAAAGTGTGGGGGAAGGGCACGGTAACAGTGGGGTATGGTGGAGAGAATGGAAGCAGATTGGGGTGGGGTGGGTGGGGGGGGTAGAGAGGGGGGGTGACAAGGAAGTGTTGTAAAAGTGTGGGGGAAGGGCACGGTAACAGTGGGGCTGTTGGGTATGGTGGAGAGAATGGAAGCAGATTGGGGATGGGGTGGATGGAGGTAGGGGGGGGGACAAGGAAGTGTTGTAAAAGGTGTGGGGGAAGGGCAGTGTAACAGTGGGGTATGGTGGAGAGAATGGAAGCAGATGGCGAGGGGGGTGGGGTGGGGGGGGGGGGGGGGGGGGGGCACAAGGAAGGGTTGTAAAAGTGGGGGGGAAGGGCACGGTAACAGTGGGGTATGGTGGGACAAGGAAGTGTTGTAAAGGAGGGGGGGGAAGGGCAGGGGGTGGGTGCTGTTGGGTATGGGGGGGAGAGTGGAAGCAGACTGGGGGGGGGGGGGGGGGGGTAGGGGGGGGTGACAAGGAAGTGTTGTAAAGGAGTGGGGGAAGGGCAGGGTAATAGTGGGTGCTGTTGGGTATGGTGGAGAGAGTGGAAGCAGATTGGGTATGGGGAGGATGGAGGGGGGGGGGGACAAGGAAGTGTTATAAAGGAGTGGGGGAAGGGCAGGGTAACAGTGGGTGCCGTGGGGTATGGTGGGTATGGTGGAGAGTGTGGAAGCAGACTGGGGGGGGTGGGGTGGGGGTGGGTAGTGGGGGGGGGGACAAGGAAGTGTAAAGGAGTGAGGAAGGGCAGGGTAATAGTGGGTGCCGTGGAGTATGGTGGAGAGAGTGGAAGCAGACAAGGAAGTGTTGTAAAGGAGTGGGGGGAAGGGCAGGGTAATAATGGTGGAGAGAGTAGAAACAGATTGGGGATGGGGTGGGGTAGGGGGTTTGGTGATAAGGAAGTGTTGTAAAGGAGTAGGGCAGGTGATAGTGGGTGCCGTGGAGTAGAAAGTGGAAGCTGATTGGGGATGGGGTGGTTGTGCTCTTGTAATTTTGTCAATATTATTACTATTGTCCTGACAGGGGGGAACACAACTGGACATTTTCCGTTTTAAAGACCCTGCACGTCACGTGTCAAAATCACGGTTTTCATGTGTTTTCCCTCTTATAGCTAGTAAGGAATCTTAAAAAATCTTCCTAGTATAAGAGGGAATGTGACACATGACGTACGGGGTCTTTAATAGAACTACGTCCTTTGGCCTGGGCCTCGGGACATCACCGAGGAAATGTGGACAGATCAGCTTAGCCTAACTTGCTGAACTGGTCTTACTAAAAAATAATGGCTTAAACAAATGTTATCCATGTTTCCTGGCTCACAGAGATAATTAATTCATGTTATCCAGATTGTGTGACCCACAAAGAGGTATTTTAATTCATGTAATCCATGTTGCCTGGCCCACAGGGACGGCCCCATGCGGCGTGGCCCACAAAGAGGTATTTTAATTCATGTTATCCATGTTGCGTGGCCCACAAAGAGGTAGGAGGAATTCATGTTATCCATGTTGCATGGCCGCACAAAGAGGTACGCGCATTCATGTTATCCATGTTGCGTGGCCCTCAAAGAGGTATTTTAATTCATGTTATCCATGTTGCGTGGCCCACAAAGAGGTATTTTAATTCATGTTATCCATGTTGCGTGGCCCACAAAGAGGTATTTTAATTCATGTTATCCATGTTGCTGGCCCACAAAGAGGTATTGCAATTCATGTTATCCATGTTGCGTGGCCCACAAAGAGGTATTTTAATTCATGTTATCCATGTTGCGTGGCCCACAAAGAGGTATTTTAATTCATGTTATCCATGTTGCGTGGCCCACAAAGAGGTATTTTAATTCATGTTATCCATGTTGCGTGGCCCACAAAGAGGTATTTTAATTCATGTTACCATGAAGGGCAATGTCTCACAGAGAGTAGGTCTTATGTTGGGAGGGAGTCTATCCATGTTAATGGCCCACAAAGAGGTATTTTAATTCATGTTTCCATGTTGCATGGCTCACAGAGATATTCATTTATGTTATCCATGTTGCATGGCCCACGAGGTATTTTAATTCATGTTATCATGTTTGGCTCACAGAGATATTCATTTATGTTATCCATGTTACATAGAGGTATTTTCATTCATGTTTAGCATGTTGATGGCTCACAGAGATATTCATTTATGTTATCCATGTTGCATGGTAAACAAAGAGGTAAACCATTCATGTCAACATGTTGCTTGGCTCACAGAGATATTCATTTATGTTATCCATGTTACATGGCCTAAGAGGTATTTTAATTCATGTTATCCATGTTGCCTGATAAGTTGATATTCAATAGACATGTTACATGGCCCACGAGGTAAATTCATGTTATCCACGTTGCCTGGCTCACAGAGATATTCATTTATGTTATCCATGTTGCATGGCCCACAATGAGGTATTTTATTTCATGTTATCCAGGTTGTGCGGCCCACAAAGAAGTATTTTAATTCATGTAATCATGTAATCCACATTGCCTGGCTCGCAGATATTCATTTATGTTATCCATGTTGCAAACAATGAGGTATTTTATTTCATGTTATCCAGGTTGTGCGGCCCACAAAGAAGTATTTTAATTCATGTAATCATGTAATCCACATTGCCTGGCTCGCAGATATTCATTTATGTTATCCATGTTACATGGCCGACAAAGAGGTATTCTAATTCATGTAATCCATGTTGCCTGGCCCACAGGGACGGCCCCAGGCGGCGGTCAGCCCCAGGGGAGTTCTGGAGGACGCCCACAGCCGCCCGCAAACAGGCTGAGGAGGAGGCTGCAGGCAGCCAGTCATCGCCACGCCAACAGACGCGCAGCAGTCGCATCCTCAGCAGACTCAAAGGGGTTAATAGAGGTAGGGCAGTGAGAGGGGAGGGATTAAGTGTTGTAAGGACCAGTAGGAGACTTGCTGCACTACTGCTGCTGTTGCTCTACTTTCCAAGGAAACTCAGTGGAGTCATGTAAGAGACGTCATTCTGACACTGTTCCAATCCATTGGAGTCACGTCGGAGGGAGTTTTCCCGATCGATTTTGGGTTTGGGTCGTTAAGCCAATAAAATCTTAAATATTAATCCTGAGACCTTATTCTTGTAACGGCAGTCAAATTTGCGACCGTAGCAACATCTCCTATTTTCGTTTTTTACTTCTTTAAGTTGAACTACTTATCATCATCAACAGTGCTTCATTCAATATGGCGGCGACAACATAGCTCACTGTATTCAAGATCTAAATAAAGAAATGTTTATTTTATGCTTTTTACAATCCTTTTTTATTTATATACAAAACCAAGTCTATGAAGACTTGAGTGGCTTTGTGATTCTTAACATAATTACTTGTAGCGGTGCCATAGCCGATGAGGTAAAACCGAGGCGTGGTCACCGCTACAGCTATCTATTAATAAAAAAATCGGGACTTTACTGGTTTCGTACTGCCTCCGGGCATTGCCTCCAGTATTGTTCCCACCATATTTGTATTTACAAATGTCCCATATGTGTCTGATTCAGACCAAGAGGACGTAAAACACCATTTTCGTTGTCGTCTGTGATTCTTGATTAATAAGAATTTTTAGATTTTAAGTAAACATTTTAAAAATATATAATAATAAATATACATAGCCTGCAGCTTTTAAAATAAAAGTCTGAGATGTAAATTTTCCCCTGGGACATTATAAACTTTTAGGTCCGCGATGTACATTTTCCCCCTATTTTACAGGGAAGTCCCGGGGGCAGAAGTATCTTCCCCCGGTAGGACACTAAACATAGATTCTGTCATTTTTTGTAATATATTTGTTGATCCATAATGTCTTGTAGATAGTGAATAAATATTTGTACATATACACTTTTAAAACTAAATAAGGGCCAACATTGGTTTTTTATGAATAAAACAGGAGTTTGAACTTCTTTTTAACATTTGTAGCCCTGGAATTTTAATCCCGGGGGGGGTTGTGGTTTCGGTTGGGAAACAAAAACCAAAATATCAAAAGAATTTTAATAAAAATAAAATTTTAAATTAACTTTGTCAAATTTTAACAAGTGTCATTCGACACAGACAGCTACTTTATAAATCCTAATACCTCGTCATAATAACTGTAGACTTGCGCTTTTTAAGAGTCCCCTCTATATTTTCCATGTAATGTCCATGTCCCTGTGTTGTTTTCTATGTTTTGTCCTGTCCCCCATACATAACCAATACAAATGTCCCATATGTCCCAAAATGACAATTTTTAGAATGACGCATGGTGTTAGTGCTGTATGTCTGCTCCAAACACACAAGTCGATAGGCTATGAGAGCTGATGGTAGAGTGACTTCCCATGTTTGACCGATTGAATTAGGCAAGATCACTCCCACACACAATGAAATTACTCCCCTTAATTTTTTCCGAACAATTCCTATTTCAGGGGAGGCCTCCAAGTCTGACACCAGTCCACAATCGTCGCGCCGCTCCACTTCCAAGGAAAAGCCAGCAAAGGTAACACTCCTTCACTACACTCCGATGCCAAATGCTTTCACAAAAATGTCAACCAAGTGAGCAAATCTGGTTTGGTTGTTTACTGATAAAATCTTAAATAAAAGAATAAATGATAGAACGGCAGTCAAATTTGCGTCCGTAGCAACATCGCGACTCTTGCGCGACGTCACGATGCATAAAAGTTATCGTCTGCACTGTTTAGATCTGAACAGATGACCTTTTTTTATAAATGCGTCAAGCATCGTTTTTTAAATGAGTGAAGCAGAGCAAAACTCTCAGCACTGAGGTTAAACAAGCTCATAGTAAGACTAAAAAAAAAGTACCGCAGTGAAGTTAACTATCTAAAATAAAGGAGAGAGTCATATCTACGTTGTGTTCTGTTTTCATGAAGTTTTGAGCCCTGGATTCAGTTGAAAATCATTGTCGCAATGTTGGTGAGCGAAAGCTGTCAGTGCGTGTCGAAGCAAGTAAGTTTTTCTCAGACTTGTAAAAATGAATAGACATCAATTTTCAGCTTATTTCTGGGCTTTCCATTATTGTAAGGGATTCTGCTGTGAGTTTATGTGTTTAGTACAAGACAGTTTTACATAAGCATGGAGCTAACTGGCATGTTTTGAAAAATACCCTGGTGATTCCGCCATGTCAGAAAAAATGTGAAAGGATTTGACACGGCTGCCTCACAGAATTATGCTCCGGAACTCTTTTGAAAACAGAAAAACAAATTGATGTAGGTCTCCCTACTAATTTAGAAATCTCATTAAATTTGAAACCCTCATCAGTAAGTTCAGTTAGCTTTTTTGTCTCTATGCTAAGATTTTTTTTCATCCTTCGCCTTCTTTAAAAACTTTTGTCTGACCAGATTTAAACCAGGCAGACGATAATGTTTTTCATAACAACATCACACGAGAGTTGAGAGGCTGCTATGGACTCAGATCTAACCGCTTTCTCTTCGACAGTTGTCAGATTTCATTAAAAAAAACAAGATCAAATTTATTTTCTTGGCTGCCATGTTCCAAAAATCTGCAAGCAATAGACTATTTTCAGAAAAAATAGGGGAGAGCACTTCGTGAAAATTAGAGGTGTTTACCTCCATTTCTCAGTCAAACAACAATGCAACAATGGCGTTGAAGATTGAAACCGCAGGATGCAAGTCAGCGACTTGCAAACATTTTTATTTAGAAAGGAGCTAAGTGGCCAGTGGCCACAAACTGATAAAACTTGCAAAATGTGACGTAAAAATATAAATGACAACTTTTTAGAATGACGAACAGTGTTCTAAGTGCTGTATGTCTGCTCAAACACACGAGTCGATAGGCTACGAGAGCTGATGGTAGAGTGACTTCCCCTGTTTGACTGATTGAATTAGGCAAGACCAAATGCACCAGATAGGGATGAGAATATTACGTGTGTGACCGTTTTTGATTACCCTGCCATGTGGGTAGCCACACTCCAACTTCGGAGGAGGTGAAGTAGAAATAAGTTGACTTATTTGGCTGTGTTCTATGGCATTCAGGCTAAAGATGGCAGTGAGCCGGCCATGCCGACGGACCTTCAGTTTCTGCACGGTGCTCTGGACGACGCGGCCATCAACTCGGCAAAGCAGCTGGGCAGACAACTCTTCTCACAGCTGGAAGTCAGTGACCGTAAGGCACGCCTGGATCAGATGGTCAGTATGGTTGTTGTTTTGGTTTGTTTCTGTTGAGTTGTATTGTGTTTATTGTCTGTGCGCATTTTTTACGTAGCAATTGTGTGTGTGTGTGTGACAAATGTGTTATGGATTAAGATAGGGTGATTAAGGTGAGTGAAAGAGAGTTGGTTAGAAAGAGATAGAGAGACAGATTTTTTTTTTTTAATTCCAATTTCAAGTTTTGTGTCATTTCTTTATTATCTATTGAATTTTGTCGTTTTTTGTCTTCTTTTTTTTTCAATGTCAGTACAGCTTTTATAGTTAATCTGACAATTAATTGGTTCCAGTCCAGTGTGTGTGTGTGTGTGTGTGTTCATTTTCTTTAGTTTTTATTTCTTACTGCTCATTTTCTTTACTTTTTCTTTCTTACCTATTTTTGTTTTCAAGCACATATAATTGTATCTGAAAATTATTACAATATATTATTTTATCTGTGTGCATGCGTCTCTATACAGAATACACTATTCACCACCTGTTTTCATGTGTTTACAAGGTGAACAATTTCTTTTAGTGTTTTTTTAATTCATTTTAATCTTGCAACAGTCATTCTTTAGTGTGCATGGTTATATACTCTTTTGTTTGTTTTGTAATGTATCCAAACATCTCCAACTAGCATCCACTGGTTTGTTTGTTGTTGTTTAACCCCTTGCCCAGCCCCTGTCTACTATGTGGTGTGTCATGTCATTGATGATGTCATAACCTTTGATGTCATAGTCCTGAAATTATGTATTTTGGTTTAGACAAGTCAGGAAAAATATACCTCTAGTCTAGACCATTTTCTAACAGGCCTCTTTTAAAATAAATCGATAATTTCTCTCTTTTCCTCTGGCAGTGAAGGGGTTAACTTGTCCACCAGGTGAACAAGTTCAATGAGCGTTTTCTTTTTCTCAGTTTCTCTGCCCACACTATTGTTGCTATGCGTTCTATCACACCAGGTGAACAAGTTCTTTTATTGTTTTAACGTTTTCTTTTTCTCAGTTTCTCTGCCCACACTATTGTTGCTATGCGTTCCATCACACCAGGTGAACAAGTTCTTTTATTGTTTTAACGTTTTCTTTTTCTCAGTTTCTCTGCCCACACTATTGTTGCTATGCGTTCCATCACACCTGTCCACCAGGAGGAACAAGTTCTTTTAGGCCGGGTTCACATTAGACGCGTAAGTTCCGTACGGAAAACCCTAAATAAGTGGAAGGAAGAAGGATAAAAGTTTACGCACATAGGGAAAATTTGAACACGTGTGCATATCTTTTCCATTCTTTGTTTCATTATTTATGGATTGCGCACGGGTTTCCGCATGGGATATCCGCTTATGTGTGTACACGGCCTTATTGTTTTAATGTTTTCTTTTTCTCAGTTTCTCTGCCCACACTATTGTTGCTACAGTGGAACCTCCCTTATAAGACCTATTGTTATAAGACTCCCTCCCATATAAGACCTACTTCTCCGAGACATTGCCCTTCTTTGTAAGTATTAAAACTACCTCCGTTAACTTATAAGACCCCTCCCTTATAAGACCCCAGTTTGGGTGATTTTTGAAGGTCTTATAAGAGAGGTATCACTGTATTGCGTTCCTGTCACACCAGGTGAACAAGATGCAGCTGGACATCGACCAGGAATCGGCCAACAAGATTGCTCTGACCCAGCAGCTCCAGGACGCCGCCGCCGACTCCCACTCCAGCCGCGGCGCCATCAAGATGGCCATCACCAAGTCCAACGAGAAGATCGAGGCCCTCATGCTGCTGCTGCTGCAGTACTGCGCCGGACTGCAGCACTGCCTGGACCAGGAGGAGGAACAGAGGCAGCAGAGGTCCATGTCGGGAGGAGTAGCCTCTGCTTCTTCCCCTGAAGCTTCTGGTGTCGCCGGCGCGGTGGAAACAGACTCTATGGTTGTGGTGGGCGGGATCGGTGAAAAGGAAGATGCGGCTGGGGAGGGGATGGGCGTGGTGACGGATGAGCAGCGAACGGAGGCAGCCGTGGCTCAGGTGTTGACGGAGCTCATCGACGCCGACGACGATAACGTCAGCTCGTCGGATGATGATGTCGTTGTCGACAACGTCGGTGAAGACTTGAATCCCGCGGAGCATTTTCGCCCGGTCTTTCAGAGCAGAGCGGACGGGAAAGACGCGAACGTTAATGCCAAGAGTGTCATTCCTAAGGCGAAGGCGATTTTAGAAGGGGGCGTGGAGTTTTGTTCCGACAGCGATGAAGGGAGAGAACTGGAAGAAACCACCTGTCTGTGATTAATTAGCCCCCCTTGGGTGGATAATAGCACTGGCTGGCTTTTTGTCTCAATATCTTTGTCTCAGAGTGACAGAAAATAAAGGAAAGTATTTTTGTGATCATATTTTTAAATGTTTGACATGCCACAATTTTACTTAACCTCTTCTCATCATCCTGCCTTGTCATTTGCTTGCCTGAAATAGAAAAGTGTGGGAAGACATGTGAATCGTTCATTTATGATTTTCTTTACCTGACGTTGAACATTGACGAATGTGGCATGCATTTAGTCAGGAAGAAAAGAAAAGAAAGGACAACAGTGAACAAAGATTCCGCATTAACGGACTCGCCATTTTTTGTTCCTATCAACACTTCATAAGAGTTTCTGTATCGTGTATATTAGCCTATGGTGAATTAAACTATCTTACCCCTAAGCAAGATGTTTTAGGTTCAGAATTTTTATCATAATATTAATGAAACATAACTGTTACTAGAAATGTGCGCTCTTGGTGGATTGATGTGATGCCTAATTTTTGTGTTTGTGTCTTTCATATGTCGTGCAATGCTTTGCTTTTTTCCCCTCCCTCATTTCAATCGTTTTTGTTGAAAGTGAATTGTTGCATTCAAACGAACTATGTGATATTTGACTAATTCGAGAGACCATGATGTCATATTATGTTGAACAACCATTCAAGAGGCTTTGTTAACTTATGTTTAAAAGTGACAGATTGAAAAGTGTATTATCTTCAAACGGATACTTATTTTTGTGCTTCTTTACTGAGTTATTTTAACCTGATATGTTTGTTTGTTTGTTTGTTTTGGGGAGGTTGATTAAACTAGTTTTGCATTCATTGATTCACACACAAGTTCACAAGTTTATTCATTAGTCTTTTTGATTTACAAAGAGAATCATTGTTCAGGATGCACATAAAACAAAAAACTAATTCCTCACATAACCCACACAAATAACACACACACACACACACACACACACACACACACACACACACACACACACACACACACAACAGTTTAGATATTTTACACTTCACGTTAAAATTACTGTATTTTACGGACTACAAGGCGCACCTGATTATAAGGCGCACCCCACAAATATTACACAAAATTCACATTCTGTTACTCTATTTTCTTACTGTATTATCAGTCACATTATAAGGTGCAGGTTAAAAGTATCGCCTTATAGTCAGTAAAATATGGTAAGTTGTGATGAGATAACAATACTTTCAGAACGGATAACATACAAATCAATTATCTATCCATCAGCGCAAACTATAGAATATAGCATTACTAATAGATCGCCAGACAACAAATTGTCAAAGAAAACCAGCAAAACTTGCAAATTTGTGCACCCGAAAGGCAACGACAGTGTCGCACCCACGACAATGTTGATTTGTATGTACTGTATGAGCAGTAAACAGATCCAGGAAAACGATGACCTACTTTGACATTTTTCAATATTATATTCACATTATAATTTTTTATCATGATTTGGAAAATACTATTTTGTCATACCCTCTTTTTTTAAGTGATTTTTTTTTTCTTTTCTGTTCCATTGCCATGACTACTTAATGTCTCTCTCTTTTACACTTTCTGAATCGGCCATTAACTTTATCGAATGCAATTTTTGCACGCCGGCACTACGCTTAATGAGAGAAATACAACTAAATTTGTAAATCTGTATTTGATTATTGGAATCAGTAATCATTTTTTTAATTATTCATGACAATATCTCATTGAAAACATACATCATATTGCATGCATTCTTGTTATTGAAATCGTCATTGGAACTTGTAATTGTACTTATTCAAGTGTATGTGTGTGTTAGAATGAGAGAGACTCTGTGTGTGTATGTGTATGTATGTTTGTGTTTTACGTCCTCTCGACCCGGGAAGGCACATATGGGACATTTGTACTGGGTTAGTATGAGAAAATAAAAATAAAACAGGACAAAACGTAAACAGACAAAACGAGGATGCAGACAATACATAAAGACTGAAAGGGGAATTGTAAGGAGCGCAAGTCTATGATTGTTGTAAAAAAATGTAAAATTTATAAAATAGTTATTTGTGTCAGATGATACTGATTAAATTTACTACGTTTAGTTAAGATTTTAGTTTAAAAAAATATTTTTGTTGTCTGGTTAAGGCTTAGATCGTAAATTTGAGTTTTACGTCCTCTCGATGTTGACTCTGTGTGTGTGTGTAGAAAGAAGAAAAAATGGTGCTTTACGTCCTCTCGGTCAAAGACACATATGGAACATTTGTAAATACAAAGATGGTGGGAACAATACTGGGTGCAATGCCTGGAGGCAGTGCAACACCAGTAAAGTCCCGAGTTTTTATCAATATAGATATGTGTAGCGGTAACCACGCCTCGGATAAACCTCATCGGCTATGGTACCGCCACAAATAAGGGTTTTTTGTGTGTGTGTGTGTGAATTTTGTTTTTGTATTTTGACAAGCATTGTAGTTTCACATGGTAGCCGGGAAACGTATCTAAGCATTAATCAATTGAAAAGTATAGCATTACATTCTTTTTGTAAAAGGACCACACTTTTACTGATTTGAAGCTTGCATGTTTTATACTTCTAAAATTCATAGAATAGTTTCTAAAGAGAAAAATGTTACAATGGATTGTATGTGCTTTAGACCATGTGTCCACATTGAACAAAGGGGCAAAACTCTCTTTCTAATTAACTCCCCTCCACCAAAGTTGATTACGATACCAACCATCTAGCAATGCGTGGATCAGATCCATAGTGAGTTAATTAGAAAGAGAGTTTTCCCCCTTTGTTCAATTTCGTTATCTCCTCTCTTGGCCTCACTATTTCACTCTGTGTGTCCACATGTTGTACATTACTTATAAAAGTTATATTTTTAACAGTACAAGAGAGGCAATGGATCTATGCACCATTTCTTGAGGTTTTCGTGCTCCTCTCAGAATAATCCTTAAAGGGGAGGTTTGGGATAGGGAGGGAGAAGAAAACAAACAAATAACACACGCACACGCACACACACAAGCATGTTTGCATGCACACACACACATACACAAGCACACTTGCATGCACACACACACTCACGCACGCGCATACACACACACACACAGACATATCTCTACCAGTAGAGACTAAGGGAAATGGTATAAGTTCGTCACGACATAAATTTGAAAATCTACTTTACCCTAGTCAGTTGTGCTCGCTTATTCATGCACGTGAAGTAAACACAGATACACTAGCTATAATGTGTGCATCCGTGGGCACACACACACACACACACAAACACAAACACACACACACACACACACACACACACACATGCGCAAACACACATACACACACACACACAAACATACACACACACAAGCACACTTGCATGTACACACATACATGCACGCACTCACACACACAAGCACGCTTGCATGTACACACATACATGCATGCACGCACACAAGCACACTTGCATGTATACACATACATGCACACACACACACACAAGCACACTTGCATGTACACACATACATGCACACACACACAAGCACACTTGCATATGCACACATACATGCACGCACTCACACACACAAGCACACTTGCATGTACACACATACATGCACGCACTCACACACACAAGCACACTTGCATGTACACACATACATGCACGCAATCACACACACAAGCACACTTGTATGTACACACATACATGCACGCACGCACACAAGCACACTTACATGTACACACATACACACACACAAACATACACACACACAAGTACACTTGCATGTACACACATACATGCACGCACTCACACACACACAAGCACACTTGCATGTACATACATACATACATGCATGCACGCACACAAGCACACTTGCATGTACTTACATACATGCACACGCACACACAAGCACACTTGCATGTACACACATACACGCACACAAGCACACTTGCATGTATACACATACATGCACACACACACAAGCACACTTGCATGTACACACATACACGCACACAAGCACACTTGCATGTATACACATACATGCACACACACACAAGCACACTTGCATGTACACACATACATGCACACACACACAAGCACACTTGCATGTACACACACATGCACACACACACAAGCACACTTGCATGTACACACATACATGCACACGCACACACAAGCACACTTGCATGTACACACATACAAGCACACTTGCATATATACACATACATGCACACACACACATGCACACTTGCATGTACACACATACATGCACACACACACACAAGCACACTTGCATGTACACACATACATGCACACACACACACAAGCACACTTGCATGTACACACATACATGCACACACACACAAGCACACTTGCATGTACACACATACACGCACACACACACAAGCACACTTGCATGTACACACATACATGCACACACACACACACAAGCACACTTGCATGTACACACATACATGCACGCACGCACATACATGCACGCACGCACATACACACACACACACGCATATCTCCACCCAGAAAGTGGAGCCATACCTACTATAAACACATTCCAGCCTAACTTTTCAGAATAGTTGTTGCCTCTTCTGCTACCTCGTTGAGCCGAGTTGAGGCCATAATCAGACAGGACTGACTAGCACATAGTGATCTTGTTTGTTGTTGTTGTTCCCTGGCTTCATCCCAACAGCCGATGCATTTGAACGCTATGGTACAAGTGCATCAGCTAGGGATGAGAACATTACGTGTGTGACCATTTTTTAATACCCCGCCACATGGGTAGCCACACTCCAACTTCAGAGGAACATAGTGATCTGAGAAGGATATCTCTTCATGTACAGATGGGTGCTTCTCTTCGGGCTAGGCAGCCTCCTGGACCCTGCTTTCTACATTTTCCAGGATTTTGTAGAAGCGCCCATGCGCACATGATATAACATTGCATTATAAGCTAGAATGATTTTAATGCATGAAAATGGAGTTAAGTCAAGTTGAATCGAGAAACGATGCAAAATGTGTGTATGGAGGGTTATGTGTGTGATAAGAGATTTGACCTTATTTCCGCACTTATTTGACACTGATGGACCAATGTGTATTAAAAGTTTCTTTTGTTATATGATTTTTACATGGCATTTTAAACATACACTGATATTGATTATTTATCTGTACCATATTCGTATTTGATTATTTTGTGCTGTGTGATGTTCTGAAGTATGTGTGTGTGTGTGTGTGCGCGCGCGCATGTGTATGTGTAAGATTATGATATAAATTATTTACCCCACTCTTAATAATACTCACATATTATTATCTTCATAGCACATGACACACACATTGCACATACACCAATGTATGAATGCAAATGCACACACACATACACACATTACGCGCTTATACCTACACATTGTGCACTTATAGCACACGTTGCGCATGCACACACGCACACACATACACGCACACACACAACATGGACACACACACACACACACACAACATGGACACACACACACACATTCAACACACAAATTTTGGAAATGGTTTGTGTGTTATGTTGAAGTAAAAAAAAGAGTGTTGAGATATTAATTGGGTACAATCGACATTTTTGAGTGGGGCCAAGAACTTTTACATACTCATTGAATTTGCATTGTTTAGCATAGTATTGAATAGCATTGTGTCTGATAAAGATAGAAAAATGAACAAACACTATTTGAAAGGATGATGCTGCTTTTCGGATTGGACATGATAAACAAATCTATGGGTCCAGTCGTGATATTGTTTAACATGCATTTTTCTAGTAATTGTCGGTTTTTGTTGTCTGGTTATTTCCTTCTTCATCATGATTTATCTTTTCATGTTTCTCTTAGTGTTTTCATCGTGTCATCTTACCACTCACCTAAAGATGGTATCTCGCTGTCAAATTTTCGGTCGCTGCTCATAATTCCACCATATTGATGACGTTTTAGTGGTTTATGCCTTCATGCAGATGTCAATGTACGTACACGCGATCTCCAACTGTCTCCCCGATGTGTCTGTGATGAATCCCCCCCCCCCGGCTTTGGACCTCTGTGGCATATCATTCATCGTTCATATCACACAGTGTCTGTCTCTGACACTGACAGAACAATCCCCACGATTCTCTCGCTACTGCTGCTTCTGCTTCTACTTCTTCCAAGGAATGGGACTGCACAGTGTGTCGCGTTTGATGTTTCAAATGTATACATTTTCTTCTTCTTGTTTTTGATTTTGAATTGTACATGAGTTGCAGTGGGCCAATGGGAGATCACTCTGGTGGTTTATTTCACTTCCCTTGATCAAGTACAAGGCAAAATCTATTTTTGCCGCTCGCGGGCGAGAGAGAGACAGAAAAGGGGAGAGTGAGTTTGGCATTGCTAAGAAACCGCCTTCAGATGGAATGCCACCTGGTGTCGAGGGCTAAGGACCGAAACTCTACCTAAACAGCCCATTTGGAGTAGAACTGTGCCCTGCATCCGAATGTTTTGTGCAAAAGCCTGACAATAATGTGCTGCATGACACACACTGAAGTCTTGCCTTTATGCTTTGGATAACAATCTGTTGTGTGCTGTGTTAACTCTGCATTTGAGTGCTGCACATTCAAGCCTGATGGTAAGACATGACTTTTATTTTCCGTAGTTCAAAAGTATATAGGAAATAATGCATGCTGCATCACAGTTGTGTTGTGTGCTGTATTGGAGCGTTCTGTGCTCAAGTCTGTTGATTATTATGTGCAACATGACAGTTTGTTGTGCGTTTACAAAGCACTGCGTTTTGAGGGCTTTGCACTACCGTCTGGCATTACAATTTGTTGCGTTCTCTGGTATGTTGTGCTTCACGTGAGTGCTTGTACTTGATACTTAAATCTGATTGTATGTGCTGCGTTGCAGTTTGTTGTGTGATGGATTACTTTGTTGCACATTGACATATGTTTGGGTACAATTCTAGTTGTGCATTAACAGTTAACCTGTACTTGTGCAATGAAATTTATACAAGTGAAAATAAGGAAGACATCATTCTATGTGTTCTACCTGTGGCTACAGTCTCAGTTTCATCTATGATCACCCAGCAACACAGCAATTATTAACCCCTTAACTGCCATATAACGCATCACATACTGACTTGATGACACCACTGATGACGTCATTGGATGAAGAGGAATAACCCTGATATGCTGGCTTGTACTCTAACACAGTCAAGAGACCATTTTGCCAGATTGGCTCTATCAGTTGTCTTTTTCATGTAATGATTTGTACAATGAATTTTTTCTTTAATTTTCTCTGGCAGTCAAGGGGTTAATACCAGAAGGAATATGTAATGATTGATGTTCATTCTTTTCATTGTTTCTGGCGACTTTTCAACCACTTTCCAACACACTGGGAAGTAACATTCAAGTGAAGTAAAGAATCGAGTTTAAACCATCACATAAGGATGAACAGATAACAAAACAGATGAGAAAGAATGATTCTTAGAAGTAATTAAAAAAAAAGGGGGAATTTTGATGAGGATTTATAAAGTGTCCTTTATATACCCGCTATTGGTAAATGAAAATTGTTGTCCAGTTTGTTGTCCAGTCTGCTTTGAGCAAAGCTACACCATCATTTCAAGAAAAAGGAGAAAGAAAAAAAAATTGCGATCTCCATTCTATTACAATCTCACCTAAAATAATGGTGCATTCACAATTTTGCGTGTTAGTGGACAACTGGAATCTCAGCTTCAGTGCTTGCAGTATTCAGAGCTGTGCTGTATTCTGCTAAGTGAACAGATGTTTTGTTGTTCTGCCTGATTCGTGGATTATTTTCCGACGGTTTTTGTTTGCGCTTTGTGCTTCTTGTCTTCTTTCTCGATGCAACGACCACTGTGTTGATACTGCTGCTGGGGGCCTGTGCACTGTGATAAAATGTCAAGCAAATCTTGGGTGCTAATGAAGCAAGCAAGAGCCATGTAGGGTTTAGCACAACATCGGTGAAATTCAAAAACCTCGTATCTCAATTTTGGTAGTTTTGAGAAATTTTTTAAAAACTTTTAAAAATGAACCGCGTTGACCACAATTGATTAACTATGATGAATATGTTGTTCAAGACATTGCGAGTTTAGTCCTGCATTTTGTTAAAATTACTTGGACATTTGTTTTTTGGGACTGAAAAAAACAAAGATAGGAGGTTTCTGTCCTTAACTAGATTTTAATTTGGGACTTAGGAGTTTTTCGTCTATTTTCACAACCTCATTTACCCCAGATAGAAAGTCGTTAAAGATACAAGCTTTTGGTGGAAGGTGGCAGGAAAAATTAGAAAGCTGACTATGTATCTAACTCAAAAAACCCAAAAATTGAGATACAAGGTTTTTGAATTTCACTGACGATAAGCTGTGCATGTGCCAACGTTTAGCTTGATTTTTTATTTTATTTTAGCTTTTTCAGTCCATGGTTGTTGTTTTCTCGACAAAATAAATCAATCTAAAATATTGTTGTGATAAGAAGAACAATAAACCTAATACACTCAAGTAAAAAAGGAAGCTTACTTGAAAACGAATTAATTGAATTCTGACATTTGACAGGAGTTGGCATCTCTGAAAATGTGAGATGCAAAAATTAGGTTTACTGATTTCAAAAGATTCGCAATCATTCTTCTTCGTTCGCTCAGACAGTTTCCTGTCATATGAGCGTAGATACGTCATGCTGCCATTATGCGCCTAACTAAGAACTAAGAAATAGTTAGGCCCAGCATGTCCGACTTCGGCTGAAAAAATCTTTGTCAGAATTTATAGAAGAAAAAAAAGGCAGGAGAATGGACCAGTGAGATAGAAAGATAGCAGATGACAGTAAGCAAATGGAAAAGGCAGAGTCAAAGAGAATGACAGAATTAGAGGATGTTACAAGCACAGAACTTCCAGAAGGTGGGGAACTATTTGTACAAAAGACCCCCCGGTATCCCCACGGGGGGTTCACAATCATGAATCTTATTAAATAAACAATAGATATTTATAAGGAAAATTGTATGGCTTGTAGGAAGATTGCATGGCAGGCTTGGCTCGTTTAATTGATTATAGTGTATGGAGAATAATTGGATTTGTATCAGTTATTTCTGTTCAGTGACGCCATTTTGTCTCATTTGCTCTTCAGTGCCTAACTCATATTGCGGAATTTGCAGAGATACGTTTCTTTTGTCAATAAGGTTCTGCACTTTGTTGATGCAATTGCTCATCATCATAGTCTTGCTTTGTTCCCTATTTTCACTGGATGAGATGAGAAAAACAACCGTTTGGCTTATGCTCTTTATTCTGTTGACTATAGTGCTGGTCTTATTTACATAATGTTGCCTGGCTTCATTCTTTGACCGATCTCTTTACATTGTCATTTTTTCGGTGTTGATTGTGCCATCATGTTTTTCTCCCTCCTTGTATTGGCCAAGTAAAATGTGTTGGTAATATGACAGATTTCACACCGTTATTTCTTTTCTACATATTGGCTCCTCATCTGCCTGTGCTGAAGGGATGAGAATGGGGTAGGCATGGATGCTCCTCCTCCTTGCAGGATGTCCTGAACTGCAGGATTTTTAAATTGCCTAGAACCGCGGCCTTCGCCGGATTATGAGAATTTGAGAAGCAACGCCGCTACACCCAGCTCGTTCCAGTCTACTGTTTAACCATTGTAAATTGATTTGTTTTTGTTCTGTGTGCGACCTTGACCAAACAGTATAACAAAATCGATTTGTTGTTTGTGGATACTAAATGGAAGATGAAGAAGAACGATTTTCTTACACACACGCACACGCACACGCACGCACACGCACACACACACACACACACACACACACACACTCTCTCTCTCTCTCTTACTTTGTACAATAAAAAAGGGCCTGTATAAGCATTTGCTATATTCAAAGGAATGTAGCACTTGCACAAGTCTAGAGGGGGGGAGGGGGGAAAGAGCAGTAAATGTGTGTGTGTGCACTGCCCCTACACTCTGCCGGGGCCGCCCCCTTGCAGGATTTTTATTTTATTTCCCAGGATCACTCATAGATAGGGGATGTCAGTTGCCATCTCACCATTAATCATGGTACAGATGCTTAGCACAAATGCAGTGCTTATGCAATAATATCCTGAGGCCCTTGTCATAGGACACCGTCGCCCCTGTGGGCCAGCCTTCACATGGCGAGGGTGTTCTCGACCAAGCTGTGCCCCCCCCTTTTTCTTACCTTTCCTATTTTTCTGCCTACCATGTCTTTTACTATCTCTTTTTCCCCCATAAAGTCTCACGACAAGATCTGCAGTTTTCCATTTCGTCTGATTTCTGTCTCCCCGGATTTTCAATCTATTCTTTCATCTTTCCTTACAAATCTATCTTTTGAATAGGTAAAAAAACCAAGGTGAAGGGAAAAGTACCTGAGAGGGGGGGCTTTTACCTATTCATTTCAAAAGTACAGCAGTCACTTCTTCATCTTTTTTTTGTATCTTTTGAATGTTCCTTTTTTTCTCTGATCTGTCGGACAATTTATGACATGCCAGGTGGTTTTTTTATTGTTCACTTGCGTCCACACGTGAGACCTTGCGCACTTGAGTGGGCACCTGTTGTCCATTCTGCTGTGCATATTTGCCTATATGGCAATTTGGTAAAGGTCAAGATGTGCCACCCCCCCTACCTATCTTGGTTAATTCTATTTTTCCGTTATTGCCTTTCTTACCATACATAAAGCTGTATTTTAGGAATATTTTTAGCTAATAACCTTTTTGGAATACTAATCCTATCCCTAACCCTAACCCTACCCCCCACCCTATAAGAGGGAAAAACGCAACGAACCACAACTGTGACAAATCGCGGTGTACTGCAGTACATAGTGGGGGGTAGGGTTAGGTTTAGGGCTAGGGTTAGGGTTAGGGTTAGTATTCCAAAAAGGTTATTAGCTAAAAATGTTCCTAAAATACAGCTTTATGTATGGTAAGAAAGGCAAAAACGGAAAAATAAAATTAACCGAGAAATGCAGGGGGGGTGGCACATCTTTACCTTTACCGGCAATTTTTATATATCTTTTTTTACTAGTATGTGTTTGTTATCCTTTTTTTTACTGTTTTGTTTAACCTGGATCCGATAAATAGAGTAGAGTGGCTCAACTTTCCAGCACTGTGTGGACTTCTGTGCTATAGGGTGCAATGATGGAGGTGTCATGTTATGAGTTGTACTGTATGTTTTGTTGTTTACAGGTTGTTGAACGTTGGTAAGATACATTGATGAGTGTTTTGTAATAAGTGGTCAAACTTTACGCTGTGACAGTCCTGAGATGACCATAGCTGTTGACGGGACTATAATGGAAGAAATAAAATAGGACACTGTCCTATTAAAATTAAAAATATCCTGTTCTGCTCCCCCCCCCCCCCCCCCCCCCCCTCTCCCAGTTAGGACAAAATTAAGTTGAAATTATATTTAAGTAATTTTGTCCTAAGGATTTCTGCAAGAACAAAAAAAGATTCCTATTGATTTTCTTGTTTCAGGACAGTTTGTCCTATCACTTTGCCATATTCAGTACATCGTCCATGTTATTAAATTATGTCTCTTTTTCTCATTTCAAGGAGCAATTGCCTAAATGTTTGTGCTATCACACAAAAAATAAAGGGCAATGACCCTTTGAATTTTTATGTCATTTACCATCAATGAAAGAGATATTTTTGTACAGTTTTTGTTTTAGAAGAACAAAAAATGTAAGTTAGGCTTTTTACTTCAAGTGTTGGTCGTTCACCCTGTTGGCATTTTACATTCTTGTGTTGAACACGTTTTGATAGATTTTTGTTTTATGGTGGGTTAGGGTGTCACCCAAGAAGCAATCGATCGTCCATTCCAGCGTGGAACAGTCCATTTGGTAGCACAGGGTTTCTTCGTTTTGTCCTCAATTGATGGCCAGTAATTCACAACTTTAAACTAAGTATGTAATTAGGATTCCATCCTATTATATAATACAGCGGAGTACTCTTATCACAAAACCGGATAACGTGAAATATAGATCAACGCACAAAAAAACTGTTTGAACTCATGAAGCTCCTCTTTATTATAACTTAATGCTTAACACAAAATGCAGGGACGGTATTCATGTCGAGATAGCATGAGACTTAGCATGATGCTAACTTAGAAGCTCTTCCAAAAGTCCTATTAAATCCTATAGGACATTGGAAGAGCTTCTAAGTTAGCATCATGCTAAGTCTCATGCTATCTCGACATGAATACCGTCCCTGGTTAACACACACAGAAATCTTTGTCCTGTGAATTTTGTGTTAAGTGTACTCCACTGTAGTTTGCCCTCCTTTTGATTCTCTCTGCACATTAGCATTACGTCTTTTTTTTTAAATTGATATTAGTGGTAATGTATGTTCGTTTGAATGAAGGAAAGAAAACTGTGTGACCTTGGAGGAGGAGTGTATTGGGTAGGGTGCCCATGCATGCACAGCTGAGTACATTTTCTTTTACCAGTCTCTTTCTTTTCCCCTCCCTTTCTTCCTTTTCTTCTTTTTGTCCTTTGTTTAACCCTTTCACCGCCAGCCATATTTAAGCCCAAAATGTCCATTAAACTTTCTTGGCTACAGACAAGATTTCATCTGCAATATTGTGGGATTTCTCTGTGACACATTTAAAATAGGGTCAATCCTTACTGCCCAAACTTAGGAACACAATATCATTGAATAACAGACCCTGATTTGAAGAGTTTTTATGATATGGGTGTTAAATCATTGTGGTGCAAAAATGCGACATTGGCAGTGAAAGGGTTAAGGGCAGTTATTTGCTTATATAACATTTGTGGATACTGATGAAGTGTGTGGTGTGTGTTTTTAGAAGGTAACAGTTTGAAATTGCTTTTTACCAGTTATTTGACTCATAACTTTCTGGGCAATATTCTATGGTTTTCAGATTTTTTGTTTCAAAAAACATTTTTGTTAACTACGCAATTGCTTTGAAACACTTGAATACGCATACCTTCAGAACTAGGAGCTAGGGTTTGTTTGTTTTTAAATGCAGCAACTGTGTGAAGTTAAGACAAGTGTGCAATATAAAATTTAAAAAATTGTAGGCAACGTCATCATGTGTTAATGCAAGGAGATGATTTATTGATCTTCTTTCTTCTTCTTCGATCGCTCAGACAGTTTCCTGTCATAATAGCGCAAATGCATCATGCTGCCATTATGCACCTAAGAAATAGTTAGGCCCTGCATGTCCGTCTTCGGCTGGAGAAAATCTTTGTAAGAATTTCTCGAACAAAGGCAGGAGAATGGACCAGTGAGTAAGGCAGAAAGATAGTAGATGACAGTAAGCAAAGGGAAAAGGCAGAGTCAAAGAGAGTGACAGATTAGAGGAAGTTACAAGCACAGAACTTCAGAAAATAGGGGAACTATTTGTACTTAAGACCCCCCCCCCCCCCCCCGGTATCCACCCAGGGTGGGGGGGGAGGGACTTAAT
>CM065691.1:18519420-18546920 GCA_017654935.2 Phymorhynchus buccinoides
TTTAATGGTGTGTTTGTTTTTTGCTTCTTCAATTCTTGTACGTTTATAGTATCTATCTATTTATCTATCTGTCTGTCTATCTATCTATTTATCCATCTGTCTATCTATCTATCTATCTATCTATCTGTCTATCTATCTTTCTGTCTATCTATCTGTCTATCTATCTTTCTGTCTATCTATCTATCTGTCTATCTATCTATCTATGTTAACACGATATCGTTTGAACGGAGGGACCTAGGAAGCTCAAATGTTGCATGCGGATAGGTAGTTAGAATATCTAGGCCAAGTTCGAAGAGGCAGGTCATCGGTCGAAGGTCAAGGTCACTGAAGCCGGGTTTATTTTGCCAGACCTAGTCTAAGGGAAAGACATTTTCAACGGAGGGACATAGGAGACACAGGAGGCTCAAAATTTGCATGCGAATAGGTAGTTGGGATATCTAGGCAGGTTAAAAAAAGGTCATAGGTCAAGGTCACTGGAGCTGTTTTTTTGCAAGACGCGGACCAAGGGAAACAACTATTGCATTGAAACAGCCACCATAATGCAACTTGTTACTTCCATTTCCTTGTCTATCACAAGTTGACCTGGTTTTCTCTTTGCCAGCCGCGAACGAAGACAGCGAAGCTGGTAATGTTTTCACTGCTGTCTGGTCTATCTATCGATCTGTGTATGTTAACACGATAGCGTTTGAACGGAGGGACCTAGGATGCTCTGATTATGCATGCGAATAGGTACTAAGGATGTCTAAGCCAAGTTCGAAATTGAAGGTCATATATCAAAGGTCAAGGCCATTGGAGACGAAAATGCTGTCGAGCACCTAACGTTTGAACGGAGGGACCAAGGAAGCTCAAATTCTGCATGCGAATAATTTATGTACTAAGGATATCTACGCCAAGTTTGAAAACGAAGGTCACAGGTCAAAGGTCAAAGTCACTAGAGCCGGAAATGCTGCTGAGCACCTGGCATGATAATGTTTGGAGGGTGGGATTTAGGATGCTCAAATTTTGCATGCGGGTAGGTACTAAGAATATCTAGTGCAAGTTCGAAAATGAAGGTCATAGGTCAAAGGTCTGAACGTTTGAACGGAGGGTTCTAGGAAGCTCAGATTTTGCATCTAGGCCAGGTTTGAAAATGAAGGTCATAGCTCAAAGGTCAAGGTCACAGTCACAGGAGCCTGCATTCACATTGTGATATCTTAAAGGTTCGTTACCAGCTGCGAGCCGCGGCTGTTGATCTAGCGTCTTAACACTCTAGTTCACTCATTTTGTCAGTCGAGGGTTAATGTTAGGGTTGTCATCTCTCTTTCCCCGTCTCTCTCTCTCTCTCTCTCTCTCTCTCTCTCTCTCTCTCTCTCTCTCTCTCTCTCTCTCTCTCTCTCTCTCTCTCTCTCTCTGTCTCTGTCTCTCTTACCCTTGTGAAATAAAGGTTCATTATCCGAGTCAGTCGCAAGGTGAATCACTGCAGCCCAAAATGCTGTCGCGCGGCTGGTGATCTAGCGTCTTAGCGCTCTAGTTGTGTAGTGTCAACATTGAGTAGCCTAATGTCGATTTCATCATAGACTAGAAAATACTGATTTTACCCGTAGCATCGTCAGAGTACACTGAACCCAATAGACCGAGTACACTATCTTAGCCCTTTGTTGCCACGTGTAAGCCAAACAAGCAGGAAGTACTTTCTTTTGGTTTCAGGTCCTTTCCCCACATTAATGAAACCCTATTCAAAAAGCACCTTCATTTGACACCTGTTTTTATACCATATCGATGGTGTAGGCCTATTAATAGTTTGCTTTGGAGTTTCAAAGTGTGGTGTGTGATGTAAGTGTCTATGTGCAACCTGTCACGTCCACAAAGTCCAATTGTTTTAAAGACCCCCCCCCCCCACCCCCCACCCTCACACCCCACGTCACATGTCACATTCCCTCTAACTTATGCCTTTGCAACTAGGGTTATTAACGCCCTTGACAGTGAGAGTAATTGCTCTTGCTGGTCAGTACTGACAAGGGCATTTTGACGTGGTGACAGCCCTGACATGGCCGTAGCAGTCGACGGGGCTATAAACATCAAACTCTTGCGAAAGGCAGCCATTTAGTGGCATCAAATAGTGGTTATTGGCGAGAGTTATCCCCCTGTCTGGTCAGTACTGAACCATCTTCCCCCACCCTCCAAGGGCATTCACTCTTGCAAAAGGTGTTCGTTGCAGACCCCAATAAGAGGGAAACACGTGAAAACCATGATTTTGACACGTGACGTGGTGGGTCTTTAAATGATTAAGAGTTGGGAAAATACACTTCTACAATATCTTGAGAGAGAGAGAGAGATGGGGAGAAAGAGAGAGAGAGGGGGGGGGGGCAGAGACAGAGACAAGAGACAAGGAATGACTGAGACAGACAAACAGACCGACAGACAGAGATCAATAATGCAACAGCTGATGAAGAGATAACAAGAAATTGATGACTGTCCCTTTCACCAGCTGTCGGCATAGTTAAGGCATCAATCGACCAATATACTTTTTAGCATGCATAAGTATGCTCAGCACAGAAATGAATGGGTCGACGGACGATCGACCAATATACTTTTTAGCATGCATAAGTATGCTCAGCACAGAAATGAAGGGGTCGACGGACGATCGACACTGCCAAAGTTTTTTGTAAGTCAGTTGTGTTGGAGTATAGTCAAAGACACTGTAATGAGAATGAGACAGACAACTGAGAGAGTTACGGCGAGCCGGGCTGATAGGGTTATCGTTCGTGATCCCATTAACAATGGCAGCTCTATCCAAAGACTGGGATTTGAATTCAATTCAATCAAAGTTGCCATGAGCCTGGACATTTCATTTGGGATTGTGAACGGTCCCCAGCCCAAATAATCCCCGTGAACAACATCAATCAAAGTTGCCATGATCCTGAACACTTGGGATTGCCAATGGTCCCAAGCCCAACTAACCCCCGTGAACAACATCAATCAAAGTTGCCTTGAGCCTGGAGACTTGGGATTGCCAATGGTCCCCAGCCCAAATAATCCCCGTGAACAACATCAATCAAAGTTGCCATGGTCCTGAACACTTGGGATTGCCAATGGTCCCAAGCCCAAATAATCCCCGTGAACAACATCAATCAAAGTTGCCATGATCCTGAACACTTGGGATTGCCAATGGTCCCAAGCCCAAATAATCCCCGTGAACAACATCAATCAAAGTTGCCATGAGCCTGGACACTTGGGATTGCCAATGGTCCCAAGCCCAAATAATCCCCGTGAACAACATCAATCAAAGTTGCCTTGAGCCTGGAGACTTGGGATTGTGAACGGTCCCAAGCCCAAATAATCCCCGTGAACAACATCAATCAAAGTTGCCATGAGCCTGGACACTTGGGATTGCCAATGGTCCCAAGCCCAAATAATCCCCGTGAACAACATCAATCAAAGTTGCCATGAGCCTGGAGACTTGGGATTGCCAATGGTCCCAAGCCCAAATAATCCCCGTAAACAACATCAATCAAAGTTGCCATGAGCCTGGACACTTGGGATTGCCAATGGTCCCAAGCCCAAATAATCCCCGTGGCTGCAGCATTGACATTTAACAGCCGTGCAAATGACTCGTAGCTTGAGAGTCAAAAATCTTTAAAAAAGTTTTTAATGCAAAGCGAATAATTAGCCTACGTTCTTTTTTTATGATAACTTAGCTACATTCTTTTCCTTCCCTAATGTGGGGCCTGCTACACTACATAGGCTACGATTCGCTGTCAATGCGATGCGATTGTGACGATGCGAGTCATTAATTCACGTTAACTTACTTCCGTCTAACAAAGCATTAACAGCAGTGCAAATTACTCGTAGTTTGAGGGTCAAAAATCTATATAAAAGAAATTATGCCCAGCGAATAATTAGCCTACGTTCTATTTGATGATAACTTAGCTTCTTTTCCTTCCCTAATGGACCTGCTACACTACATAGGCTACGATTCGCTGTCAATGCGATGCGATTGTGAGGTGGCGAGTCGTGATTCGCGTCTAAAATTAATTCTACTAGGGGAAGACGGGGTAAAAAGCGCATGGGCGGGTAAGAAACCCACCCCAATTATCTCATGAAATAAAGAACATTTCAGTCAAATTTGCCCATGAGACGAATGCTAGACATTAACGCTCGTCTCATGGGCAAAATGAGACTGAAATTTGCTTCATTTCATGAGATAATTGGGGTGGGCTTCTTACCCGCCCATGCGCTTCTTACCCCGTCTTCCCCTACTTTCGCTCTCTATACTCAAGTAAACCCAATACATAGGGGAAGACGGGGTAAAACGCGCATGGGCGGGTAAGAAGCCCACCCCAATTATCTCATGAAATGAAGCAAATTTCAGTCTCATTTTGCCC
This sequence comes from Phymorhynchus buccinoides, assembly GCA_017654935.2. Classification (NCBI taxonomy): domain Eukaryota; kingdom Metazoa; phylum Mollusca; class Gastropoda; order Neogastropoda; family Raphitomidae; genus Phymorhynchus; species Phymorhynchus buccinoides. The sequence continues at coordinate 18,523,785 of CM065691.1, forward strand.
ATGAGACGAGCGTTAATGTCTAGCATTCGTCTCATGGGCAACTTTGACTGAAATTTTCTTTATTTCATGAGATAATTGGGGTGGGCTTCTTACCCGCCCATGCGCTTTTTACCCCGTCTTCCCCTACATACATTTGACTCGCATCGTCACAATCGCATCGTATTGACAGCGAATCGTATGTAGTGTAGCAGGCCCTTAAGTATCCACAGTCAACCGTTTATTTTAGGGTTTGAGAGCCCAAGGTCAATTGGGCCGATAGGGTAAGAAAAAACAAACGTTAAATGACCCAGCCAGCTTGAACTTTTTTGTAAGCTCCAACGTGACGCTTATTGAGCGGATAAGCGTCACCATGAATCGATCATTTCTACAGGAATCGGTGTACCGATTGACAGACATGTTCTAAATCCTCAGCCGCTTTTCAGTCCGTCCCACGGTTCTTCTTCGTTGGATTCAGCAATCAATATTAACGCCTATGGTGATATTAATAAAGGGAGGTCATTTACTAATTCTCCCCTCGCGGGGATACCGGGGGTCTTTTGTATAAATAGTTCCCCCACCTTCTGGAAGTCCTGTGCTTGTAATTTCCTCTAACCTGTCACTCTCTTTGACTCTGCCTTTTCCCTTTGCTTACTGTAATCTACTATCTTTCTGCCTTACCAGTCCAGTCTCCTGCCTTTTTTCAAGAAACGCTTTCAAAAAGATCTCCTCAAGCCGAAGTCGGACTTGCTGGGCCTAACTATTTCTTACTTAGGCGCATAACGGCAGCATGACGCATCTGCGCTCATAATTGATAGGAAACTGTTTGAGCGATCGAAGAAGAAGAAATTTACTAATTCTATTATTTACTGTTTTCACCTCCTGTGGGGTCTGACGGCATAGTGTCACATGTCCATTATTACATCCCTTTGCGTTTCCCCAAGAACAGTAACTTAACAAAGAACAATTTCAAAGAACAGTAACACTGGAGAATTTATATGGAAACTCAAACTACAATAACTCATTGTCCTATTTATAGTATCCTTCATGAAACTTTAGTTATGATTTCTGCCGTTTTAAAAGTCCCTCGATCAAGATGACTTCACTCCCTAATTCTCACATATCTGTATTGCTAAAAATGTGGGACTTTCTTGGTGTTGCACTGTCTCCGGGTATTGCCTCCAGCATCGTTCCCACCATCTTTATATCTACTAATGTCCCATATGTGTCTGTTCCAGACCGGAGGACGTTCAGCAGAATTTCATCAAGATAACTTCATGTATATATACATATCTGTTTTGTAAAAAAAAATCGGGACTTTACTGGTGTTGCACTGCCTCCGGGCATTGCCTCCAGGATCGTTCCCACCATTTTTATATCTACTAATGTCCCATATGTGTCTGTTCCAGACCGGAGGACGTTAAACAGATTTTCACAGATGACTTCATCGTTTACTCATCTTGAAGATCACGAAGAAAAGTACGGCCTATTATATAGATGACACTTGTCCCCATTATGCCCAACTTTATCAAAATCCACCCACTAGTTTTTTCTTTTTTTTGTTTCAGAAAAACAAGTGTGACAGACAGAGAGACAGACAGACTAAACCAAAAACATAGTCCTCCTTCTACTTCGTAGGCCGAGGCCAGTTACGATCATACAAATCCTACAGTAAGCGGATATAGATAGATGTGAGCTCAAGTAGGCCTAATTAGCTTAACGACTCAGCAAGCTGTAAACCGTTAATCTTCAAAGGTGCGACAGTACATGTTAGTAAATAAACCAGCAGCGACCGACATTTCAAGGACATCGCAAGAACTTCAAAGAGGTCATTATTGCATCAGACATGCTTAGCCAAAGCCAAGCTGCTGAGACAGCTGCTACTGGCTCCCTGTTGACGCCAGAGTCGACTATAAAGTTGCCACTCTTGCCTATCGTTATCGTCACATATCTGTATTGTTTTAAAAAAATCGGGACTTTACTGGTGTTGCACTGTGAAAAGATATAGGTCGAATATTATGACTCACCAGTATTTGGGATTCATGTTGTCGGCTCGACCGTTAGATCCAGAACAATGGACGTCACCCTTGCTGATTGTTGTTGAGGCTTCCATGGAGATATGATAATATCCGTGGCAAGTCCAATGGGTGATGATATTATTACATCCCTCTTTTCACAGAAGAAACAAAACTTACTCAAGCCTAACACACAATGTTAGTGTCTGTTGGTTAGGTATGTTTTCATGTAACAGCCAGGAATCCAAAACAGTAACACTACTAGAACTCATAACAGTCAACTATCACTAACACTAAACACTACAACTTGTTGAACTTGTAAACTTTAAAACTCGAAAACTTGAAGAACTTTTAACAATGTTTTGCGTTGTCAGCATGTCGACTATATGCTTTCAATAAGTCTTTGGGGTTTTTGTGACACCCGTGTTCTGTGTTGAACTGGGCGTGGCGTATCATCCCAATCTCTTTGTGACGACTGCTGTGCGGTTCTACCTGTGAGCTGACCTGTTGTGTTGTCAGGTGTGCTCTGCTCAGGTGTGTTTGTCTGATGCATATTCTGGCTTTCTTGCTTGTGTAGTGGCATCAGACGGTGCCTATTCCTCCGGTAGACTGCACCATTTGGTGTCTTGACAATGTATGATCTTGGCTCTTTTGTTGCACTCTCAACAGTAGCAGGTGTCCATGGTCCTCCTTCTTCCTTCTGCATAAGGATATGTTGGCCCTTGGAGAGAGGTGGGAGGTCATGTGCAGTCCGGTCATGATATTTTTTCTGCGTTTTTTGTCGGTGGATCAGATTCTTTTGGATCGTTTTGTTTCCTGAACCCAGTTTGGAGTAGACAGCTGGAAGAGAAGTTTTCAGCTTGCGTGAGTATAGGATTTCTGCTGGTGATGGAAGATGATGGTCAAGTGGGGTTGTTCTGAAAGCCAGTAATGCGATGTCAAAATCAGTATGGCTTGCTTTTGCTTTGGTGAAAATGTTTTTGACAGTTTGCACTGTGCGCTCAGCTTGACCATTGGATCTGGGGAAATGGGGTGAGCTGGTGACGTGTTCTATTCCCCACTCTTCAACGAAGTCTTCAAATTGCCTCGAAGTGTATGGTGTTCCATTATCGCTGACAATTTTTTCTGGAATGCCATGTTCTCCAAACAGTTGTTTCATGTGACTGATAACATTGACTGCTTTTGTCTGTCCTGATGCTGACGTTCTTCGTATGAAAGGCATTTTCGAGAAGTAGTCTGTGATAATCAGATAATCAAAACCATCGAAAGTCATGACATCTGATCCCAGGACTTGCCATGGCCGTTCAGGTACTTCATGTTGAAGCAGTGTTTCTTTTGGTTGTTTTTTCCTGTGTGTTTGGCATACCATGCAGGTTTTGACTGTTTCTTCAATGTCGTGGTTGATGCCATTCCAGTAGACAGCCGTTTTGGCTCTGAGCTTGCATTTTTCTGCTCCTTGGTGTCCAGTGTGCACGGTTTTCAGGATGTAAGGCTTCATTTTCTCAGGAATGACGACTGTGTCTCCTTTCACGATAACATCATCTTCGATGCTAAGTTCTTCCTTGCATGACCAGTAAGGTTTCATCTTTTTGGGAAGCTCTCTGCATGTGTCTGGCCATCCATTGACAATGTATCTCCGAAGGGTTGAAAGTTCCTGGTCATTGTTTGTTTCGGCTTTCAGTTCTTCAAGTCGGTCATTAGAGAAGTGGATGGCAAAGATCGACTGTTCCAGGTCAATGTTGGGTCCGGGTGTTGGACTGATGCGGGACAAGCAGTCTGCAAGTACCATTTCTTTACCGGGCCGATAGGTGATCTCCATGTCATATGGTTGTAATCTGAGTATCATCCGCTGAAGTCTGGGTGGAGTTTTTGCCAGGCTTTTCTTTTGTATTTGCTCAAGCGGCTTGTGGTCAGATTCGACACTAAAGTGTGCCCCATAGATATAGGTATGGAAACGCTCACATCCAAATACCACAGCAAGCAACTCGCGTTCGATGTTTGCATATCTTTGTTCTGTTTCGGTCAGTGCCTTGCTTGCAAAAGCAATGGGTCTTCCATCTTGTGTCAGTGCTGCTCCAAGGCCAAACTGAGATGCGTCAACTTGTATGATCGCTGGTTTGTTGGCATTGAAGTATCTCAGTGAGTTGTCTTCGCAGATCATGTCTTTGATTTTCTGGAAGGCTTGTTGATGAGAGCTGTTCCAGTCCCAATTTGCTTCTTTCTTCAGCAAACTTCTCAGTGGCATAGTCAGGTCAGACAGCTTTGGAATGAATGGGGCAAGGTATTGTATCATCCCGAGAAATTGCTGGAGCTCTGTGACTGTTGTTGGTGTTGGCAGTTTTTTAAATTTCAGCACATTTCTCTGGGTCTGGGTGGACTCCATCTGCATCATAGATCATGCCGAAGAATTTGATTTGCTTTTTCTTAATGTAGCATTTTTTAGGGTTGAAGACCAGTCCTTTTGTCCTTGCTATTTCCATGACATGATGCAGGTTGCGATCATGGTCTTTGCCGTCTTTCCCATAGACAATGACATCATCAGTGATGCCGATTGTTCCTGGACACTGGGAGAGGATTTCATCCATTTTTTGTTGGAATACAAAAGGGAGGGAAGTCTTTTGAAGCGATAACGACCACAGGGACTGTTGAAAGTGGTGAGCTTGCTTGAGGGCTCATCTAACTTGATGGACCAATAGCCGTGCTTGGCATCCAATTTGCTGAACACAGTGGAACCGCTGAGTTTGTTGGTTATTTCTTCAACTGTAGGCGTTTTGTGATAGGTTCTCTTGATGCTTTTGTTCAGGTCTTTGGGGTCGAGGCATATTCTGAGTGCCCCACTGGCCTTTCTGCTGAATGCAAGAGAATTTACCCAATCAGTGGCTTCTGTGACTGGAGTAATGACTTCCAACTTCTCCATTTTTTGCAGTTCCTCTTTGATTTCAGGCACAAGTTGAATGGGATACTTCCTTGGTGGATGAACAACTGGCTGTGCATTGTCTTTCAGAATAATGTGGCATTCCCCTGTGAACTCCCCTATTCCTTGGAATCTGTCTGGGTACAACTGTTGAAGGTCCTTTTCACCATTGATGGTAGGTGGTTCTGGTTTGTCAGGCATTGTGGTGATAAGACAGTTGACCGTGACGAGTCTGAAGTTTTGGCAGTCTGTCAGTCCAAGAATAGCAGGACCAGATACGTCTGTGATATAGAAGTCTATGTCCAGCTTTATTTTCCCATATTGGCATGGGATCTTCACGCGTCCGTACTGAGGGATGGTTGTTCCATTGTATGCTGTGAGTATGGTGTGGCTGGCTCTGGTTTTGCCTGGTTGTGGGAATCCCTCTGCATTCAGGTTTTCAGGAAACATTTGTCTGTAAATGCGGAGGGGAATAGTGTTGCCCTGTGCTCCGGTATCCACCTTGATTTTCAGTGTTGCTGGTTTGTTCTCCCATATCTTCAGCTGAAGGTTGACAAAAATTTCTGTTCTGTTTTTTGCTGTTTTTTCAATGGAAGAAAAATGTATTTGATCCATTTCCTTCAGTAGATCGTCCTCACTATCTTCTTCCTCATGGCGTGTTTTAATTTCATGATGTCGCTGATTGAAGCGTTTTTTATATGGAAACTTTGGGTTGCTCCTGTTTTGTGGTGGTCTGGTGGATTGGCTTTCACCTTTAGCTGAACGGCACATTTTTTCCCAGTGGTTCAGTTTGCCACATGCTCTACATGTAGATCTGTAAGCTGGGCACTCCCTTGGGCCATGTACTGTTCCACAGTTTCCACATTTTGATGCTTTTGTTTTAATGTAGTCCACATTGTTGCTTGATGATGACTTTGGATGAAGATGAGTCATTTTCTCCATGTGGATGACGCTTGCTTCATGTGTGCGGCAAATTTCTGTAGCATTCTTAAGCGTCAAAGTGTTGTCCTTTGATAGGAGCTGGCGTTGTACTTCTGGATATTTGATTCCAGCAATGATTTGGTCAATGACATGCTCATCATTAGCTTGCTTGTCTCGGAGTTTGCATTTCTGTGTTTTCAAACGGCATCTGGTGATGAAATCGTCGACAGATCCATCAGACTGCTGTGAAAACTGTTGTAACTCCAGTCGATGAATCCTGAAGTTGTCCTGAATATCTCCATCTTCAAGTTTGTCCCAGATATTTGGGGATCACGTATTTCTTGTTCTGTCAACTCCCAAGTGTTTGACAGCTTCAGTCCTTCATTACCCATCCATAGCAGGATGAAAGAGTGTTGGCGAGCGACTGCTAAGTTTGTTGCAGCAAACCAGTATTTGCATAGTTGTTTAAACTCTGCAACGGCTGCTGGACGATCAGGATTCGACCAGTCAAGCGTTGGATTTGGTAGTGCATGTGCCATGCTGACACGGGACGTCAGGGGTTGAATCTAACCCTAAGTCGGTTCTATACATGTGTTTCACAGTCTATTCTAGACTTCTGTTTCAGCAATTATTGCTTTAAATGTTCATTGTTAAGGCTGTAGGTCTTTTATCTCGACGCTGCCACCATGAAAAGATATAGGTCGAATATTATGACTCACCAGTATTTGGGATTCATGTTGTCGGCTCGACCGTTAGATCCAGAACAAGGGACGTCACCCTTGCTGATTGTTGTTGAGGCTTCCATGGAGATATGATAATATCCGTGGCAAGTCCAATGGGTGATGATATTATTACACACTGCCTCTGGGCATTGCCTGCAGTATTGTTCCCACCATCTTTGTATTTACAAATGTCCCATGTGTGTCTATGACCGAGAGGACATAAAACACCATTTTTCATTCATTCATCGTTATTGCAGCCAGCATTGTTCCCACCATCTTTGTATTTACAAATGTCCCATATGTGTATATGACCAAGAGGACGTAAAACACCATTTTTCTTTCCTTCCTATCGTTATTTCGCAGACACTCTTCCTGACTACCTCTCTTCTCTCCTCTCTGCCTACATACCAGAACGCAACCTCAGATCAAGCAACCTAAAACTTCTCTGCAAACCTGTCACCAAGTCAGTTGGAAACATATCTTTTCGTTTTCAAGCATCACACATCTGGAACAATCTCCCTTTTTCTCTCCGCAGCTCTCCATCTCTGTCTTCTTTCAAAACGGGCCTGAAGACGCATCTTTTCAGAAAATATCTCTGTTAATTTCTGTCTGTCCATCCACTGTCAATCAACCTTATAAATAATTCGTGTTGTGTGTAAGTATTGTAAATGTGAGTTGTGTGAGTGCGATAAAGTGAATTCTTTTTTTCTAAATAATTTTAAATACATGTATTTTGAATATCTTTTGTGTGCGTGGGGTAAATAAACTTACTTCTTTTTTTCATGCAAATCGCGGTGAGTCCTGCTGTGTCAGGAGAATAGCGCTAGGGGAAGACGGGGTAAAAAGCGCATGGGCGGGAAGAAGCCCACCCCAATTATCTCATGAAATGAAGCAATTTTCAGTCTCATTTTGCCCATGAGACGAGCGTTAATGTCTAGCATTCGTCTCATGGGCAAATTTGACTGAAATGTTCTTTATTTCATGAGATAATTGGGGTGGGCTTCTTACCCACCCATGCGCTTTTTACCCCGTCTTCCCCTATAGAAGATTTATTTATTATTATTATTATTATTATTATTATTAAAGTCTGTGGGCATTGCATCCCTACGTTATTAGGCATTTGACGCATGACACATAAATATTCAGATTACACTGCAAACGGTGCTATCCAGTGACAGGTCTATTAGTGCCTACTTGGTTTCAAAAGACTACAGCTCGCCCTGGCATGAGGCTGTATCAGACCGTGGCCGACGGTAATAATATAGTCTGATAGCGATTGGCAACGATCAGACCAGTTGGCATAAGCTAGAACGCCAAGGCTACATCAAAATGTTATGTTCTGCATGGTTGTGCGGGGATTGTCTTAAGACATGACAAGCGCCTTGCATAACATCATCAGTCTAAAATCCTCCGACTGAAGTCGGAGTGTGGCTGCCCACGTGGCAGGGTAATAAAAAAAACCGGTCACACACGTAATGTTCTCATCCCTAGCTGGTGCATTTGTACCATAGTGATCAAGTGCTTCGGCTGTTGGGATGATCCCTGGTGTCTTTAAGCCAGGGTAAGACAACAACAACAACAAAAGACTACAATTCTTTATTCCTATTGTCATTTATATAGTCCAGTTTTAAGAAGCTTCTGTTTTGTCGATCGCTCAGAAAGTTTCCTGTCAAATGAGCGGAGATGCGTCATGCTGCCGTTATGCACCCAAGAAATAGTTAGGCCCAGCGCATGTCCGTCTTCGGCTGGAGAAAATCTTTGTAAGAGTTTCTTGGGAAAAAAAGGCAGGAGAATGGACCAGTAAGGCTGAAAGTCGAGAAAGATATCAGATGACAGTAAGCAAAGGGAAAGGCAGAGTCAGAGTGACAGATTAGATGAAATTACAAGCACAAACCAATTTCCAGAAGGTGGGGGAACTATTTGTACAAAACGACTTCCCGGTAGCCCCACGAGGGAAGCTTAATTCTTAATTCCACACCCAAACCATTCTACAAGCTATATACTATAATAAGGTTTCGAGAATCTGGGGCCCATGTGTTACCAACAATTAATACTTTCTTGGCGGAGGTTTGCACTGGAATTTCAAAACGTGCCTCATTATTGCATACCTTGTGTGATGATGAGCAAGAATATATGAGCCCTTTGTGGTTATAGGGGTCGACAGCCAACGGTTATCAGTCTAGGGCCTAGTGTTTTCGGACCAGCGGGTATTTCCTTGGCTGGGGTTTGCATTAGAAGTTCAAAATGTGGCTCACTGCAGTCCTTGGGTGATGCTGAACCTTAAGAGTATAAGAATATATGTGGCTAAGGGGTCTACAGTCACTAGTTTTTAGAGAGAGAGAGAGAGAGAGAGAGAGAGAGAGAGAGAGAGAGAGAGAGAGAGAGAGAGAGAGAGAGATCATAGAATAGTAGGCCTATAGATATACATTCTAACCCAAGCTTTACAAAACATATAGCACGGTAAATGGAAATACTTAGGAGAGGGGGGCGGTAGGGGCATGGAAGGAAGTTGTGGTGATGGGATGAGAAGGGTTTAAAGAAAGGGAAGGTTTACATGTTTTTGTAATCAACGTAATGTCAAACCAGACAGGGCAGAATGGGGTTTTACTTCTTGCCGACACGAAAGGGCGATAATTTTAGGCCTGAACTGCTTATGCCACCTAGTGATGAGTCAGAAGCAGATCATTTTCTGTGGTTGTAAACTACTACTAAATGATAATCTTATGTAGGTGGCGCCCACATCTCAGTGCACGAGACAGGGGCAGAGAATTTACAGCATAGCCTATAGCCTCATTGTCCTCTCCATCTCCCGTACGAAGGCCAAGTCAATCCGTCAGTTCCAACACGTCGAACAGGTAAAGTAAACAGATTATGTAAACAGTGAGCCTCGGACAATAATATCAGGAGAATGTTGTTTTTGTTAAATCAGTAACGAGACTGTCTCGGCAGGTGGATTCGATGAAAGGGTCATTATTTTTTGTTAAAGACCGCTTTTGACTTGAGCTCTCAAAGAAAAAAAATCCCAATTTGTTTGTGTATTTGTTACCACTACACCATGTTACCTGGGCCTGACATACTGTTACCTGGACTTTGTACATGTATGAAGTGAGGCCTGCGCTATACGCCTATCTATAATAGGACAAGATCGCACGCAATGACACCACATCAACGAGATTGATGACCCCAAATTGACCCCAGAGTATGGCTACTGACAGGCTTAGGGCACGGCTCCGACCTCGTGATGGATTCTGTGACTCAATACTATACAGGTCCGCAAAATTGGGCCCTATTTGTGACCTTAAAACTGCAAAATTGGGCCCTATTAGTGACCTTAAAACCGCAAAATTGGGCCCTATTAGTGACCTTAAAACCGCAAAATTGGGCCCTATTTGTGATCTTAAAACTGCAAAATTGGGCCCTATTTGTGACCTTAAAACCGCAAAATTGGGCCCTATTAGTGACCTTAAAACCGCAAAACTGGGCCCTATTTGTGACCTTAAAACCGCAAAATTGGGCCCTATTTTGGTGACATAATTATCTGTTCAGTTGGGCCAAGACCCTATTCAGAGGCTGGTTACTTCGACCAGGTGACCGCGGGTCCAATAAAATTGCCATTTATGCTGGTTAGACCACTCGACTTTTTGTAGTCGGCGGTTCTATGACTATAAGAACTGGAAGCATATTGCATCTAAAACTGTGGTTGCACACATTTGTCTATGGCATTCCCTGTATCCAGAAAGTCTTACATTTTTCTATATCCTAAATAGTGTATTATTAGCTAAACAATCCATTATTTAAGTATATAATGCATTATATATCTTCTTGAAAAAGTGTGATGCTTTATATACTACAAATAATCATTTACTTAAAATAAAACATGCTTTAAACTAAATAATACATTATCTTATATATATTTTCGAAATCTGTCTGTGTGTGTGTGTGTGTGTCTGTCTGTCTGTCTGTGTGTCCCTTATGCACGGCCACAGTTCTCAACCGATCGACACCAAATTTGGCATCAAGCATCCTTGGCACCCTCCGGAGGTCATGCCGTCCTTACTTTTCGGAAACCTCCGCCAAGGGGTCGTGGGGAGGGGGGGGGGACCACACGCAGCTCGGATTTACTAACGGCAAGTGCGTGTGAGCTGTGAGCGTGGGGGGGGGGGGATGGGAGGGGGAGGGGGTTGAGGGGAGGAGGGAGGGGATGAGGGGGGCTGGGGGGAGGGGGGTCTGGAGGGGGGAGGGGTGGGATGGTCGGGTGTGTGTGTGTGTGGGTGTTCAGGGGGGTGGGCTGGAGGGGGCCACAGTTCTCAACCGATCGACACCAAATTTGGTATCAAGCATCCTTGGCACCCTCGGAAGGTCATGCCATCCTTACTTTTCGGAAACCTCCGCCAAGGGGTCGTGGGGAGGGGGGGGGACCACACGCAGCTCCACACGCACTTGCGGTTAGTAAATCCGAGCTGTTCGGGTTTGTTTCCTTTTTTGGTTTGTTTATTTGTTCTTTTCTGTCTATCCCAAGGATCTCCCGAACCGCTTGACCGAATCGCTTCAAATTTTGTGTATTGGTGTATCCCCATTAGAGAAAGGCATCTGTGCAAAACGTTTTGCCATCCTGACCTTGATGTTGGTGTATGACCTTGAAAACCGAAAATCGTTAAGGGGCCATAACTTCCACACCGCAGGTCCTAGAGTCTTGAAACTTGGCATGGATGTACTTTCGCTTATGGCCGTTCTGATGATGGCGTACCAATGAAGGTCAAGGTCAAGGTCAGGGAGATCGGTATGCCTTGAAAGTGGTAGGGGTCTAATGATTGGGTTTTACTGTCCCACGCATATCTCCCGAACTGCTTTACCGAATCGTTTCCAGTTTTGTGTGGTGGCGTGTCACCATGAGAGAAGGCATCCACGCATACATTATCGCCGTCATGACCTTCACCTTGGCGTATGACATTGAAAACCGAAGGGGCTGTAACGTCCACACCGTTGGTCTTAGGGACTTCAAACTTGGCATGTAGGTACTTTGGCTTATGGTTGTTCTGATGATTGCATACCGATCAAGGTCAAGGTCATGGAGATCGGTAGGCCTTGAAAGTGGTAGGGGTCAAAATTTTTTATTTTCAGCCACAAAAGTAAAAATATCATATTTTGCGGACCCGGTGAAACCGGTACTCAGCGGTACCGGTACTTGGTGTTACCTGTACAAGGCGTTACCGGTACTAGGCGTTACCGGTACGGGGCGTTGCGCTAGTTTTATATATAATAACAAAATCAATTTGAAACATGTTATTATTTATTTAAATATATTATTTAATAAAACATCACCCTTTAAATAATGTTTTATTTAGGTTTCAGTTTTTGTTTTATTTTAAATAATTCATTATTTTAAATAATGGCTTTCTTTATTTAAAATAATGCATTACATAGAGGCAAAATAAGCCCAATTGGTGGAGTCGTTAAATAAGGACTATTTTAAATAATGAATTATTTAGACAACAGTACCCGTATTGTTTTAAATATTGAATTATTTAGACGACATTACTGTAAATAATCATTATTTAGAAAACAGTCATTCCTTTGATATATATGTTGCATTATTTAGCATATAATGAATTGTTTAGTGGATGGCTTTGAAGGAAATTAATTATTTATAAACAATCAATTATTTTCAGAAATAAATCATTATTTAGTAAATAAGCCTGATTTAATTGTCAAAAATAGCAAACTCTTTTAAGGAGTACATTTTTTTTTTAAATCTGTGCAAATAATTTATTAAATACTTAAATAATGCGCCATTTAGCTAAACGATGCATTAGTGAATGAATGAAAGGTTATGCTTTACGTCTTCCCGGTCCAGCTGGACACATCTGAAACATTACTATTGGTAGAGTTACGAATAATGCATAATTTAGGATATTGAAAAATATAGGAGTTTCTGGACACAGGGAATGCCATACCTCTCTGACACAGCACAATGGGACGATCACTTTTATAAATACTTCATCAGAGAAACAAACAATTAATGGAGTCAGTGATCATCATATCAATTTATTATAGGGGAAGACGGGGTAAAAAGCGCATGGGCGGGTAAGAAGCCCACCCCAATTATCTCATGAAATAAAGAAAATTTCAGTCAAATTTGCCCATGAGACGAATGCTAGACATTAACGCTCGTCTCATGGGCAAAATGAGACTGAAATTTGCTTCATTTCATGAGATAATTGGGGTGGGCTTCTTACCCGCCCATGCGCTTTTTACCCCGTCTTCCCCTATCGCCCGGCCTGGCAAAAACAACTTAAATCCGTCCTATGCACAAGCGCCATGTCAAAATAGAAGCCGAAGAAGGGACAGGCAGAAATATGGAAACAAAACTAAATGGGGACAAACATCTACGAAGGATTACACCGTTGGCAAGTCCCACCCAAAAAGTTACCCATCCTCCGCCAAGGGCAACTAACATTGAACACTCTGAACCTCTGAACAAACTTTATTTAACAAGGATACAGTTTGTTCAATGTTCAGTGTTATTTTGTCCTTGACGGAGGATTGGTCACTTTCTGAGAGAAAGAGAGAGAGAGAGAGAGAGGAGAGAGAGAGAGAGAGAGAGAGAGAGAGAGAGAGAGAGAGAGAGAGAGAGAGAGAGAGAGAGAGAGAGCAATCTTATACCCATTTTTTTTATACCTTGTCTTGGACCCTTGCTTAACCTGAATCACTGACCCAAAACGACCTTGACCAGTAACTGATACAGCTAGTCACAATCGAGTTGATTCCAAACTTCACCAACTCCAGTCACCATTCAGTGTGACTGACCATTCCGAACCAAACGCGATCTGACCCTAGCCTGTGTAGATACACAGGCTCTGATCTGACGACATGCTAATCCGCTTCTTTATGACAAGCATGCAGGAAGTTGAACAAATGGTTAGTGGCAGACCGTCAACTGAACACGAACGCAATCAGCTCATTCTGTCAGAAGCAACATTCTGCCTTGCTCTGGTATGGGATAGGGTTAGGATTAGGTTATGGTTATTTCCATGAAACGGAAAGAACGATGCGTTGACATTGGAAGCAAGCTGTCCTAAAACAGCTGACAGGCACAGTTGAGGCATATCAAGGGAATAAATCAAGTAATGGTGTAAACCTTAATCCAGAAATTGTTGCCCAAATATAGGTGAAGACGGGGTAAAAAGCCCATGGGCGGGTAAGAAGCCCATACCAATTATCTCATGAAATAAAGACAATTTCAGTCAAATTTGCCCATGAGACGAATGCTAAACATTAACACTCGTCTCATGGGCAAAATGTGACTGAAATTTGCTTCATTTCATGAGATAATTGACATGGACTTCTTACCCGCCCATGGGCTTTTGTACCTCGCTAAAGTAATCCTCGCTAAAGTAATCTCCACTGTCCAACCGTTTCTTGCTGGCGCGCAGTCGTTCCAAATTTTGAGTCAATGTCGGATCTGGTTTCGCCGCGGTTTGTGAAAAGATTAACTGAGCGGCGTATATCGCGCGCGTTTCTAAATCGATTCGCTTCCGGTTTGGCACACGGATAGTCACTGTCCCCGGTCATCTACATTCCAAATTCGAAGGCAATCCGTCCAGAAATACCGGAGATACGGGCGCCGAGAGGCCGGTGGATACGCGTTTTGCGCATTTGCCAAACCACGCAAATGACACGGCCGCCTCGGTTGCCGTTGCCATCGCCCCGTTAGGGCTCATAGCAAATTTGAAGCGATTCGGTCGAAAAACGGCGGAGTTATAAGGCCCGTTTTGTGTTTGATGATTAGTCAAGTGTTAATTGCAGGTACGCTAACAATGGGTGCATCTTAAACAGTTAACACAGGTAGCAACATGTAAGTTAGAAGAAACTGCCAATACGATCAGCTGTTTATGCTAGTGCACGTGTTACTACTCGTGTTAATTGCTTAAGACGCGCCCATGATTACCGTGCTAGGCTTCTTTACAGGTACAGGTCTCAGGAACAATGCAAAGACGAATACGTTCAGTGGTTTCAAATGAAAGGTTACACACTCTCTCTCTCTGTGACTCTGTGACTCTGTCTCTGTCTGTCTGTCTGTCTGTCTCTCTCTCTCTCTCTCTCTCTCTCTCTCTCTCTCTCTCTCTCTCTCTCTCTCTCTCTCTCTCTCTCTCTCTCGTGCTCTCTCTTGCGTGCAGTGCTTGCGCGCAGTGCGCGCGCGCGCGCGCGCGCGCGTGTGTGTGCTTTTTTTGGGTGTAACCTATGTAGCCTAAGTACGCATGCACATGTATATGTTTGTATGCACGAGTTTGTGTGTATGCGTAGACTACGTGTGCGTGCGTGTGTGTGTGTGTGTGTGTGTGTGTGTGTGTGTGTGTGTGTGTGTGTGTGTGTGTGTGTGTGTGCGTGCGTGCGTGAGTGCGTGTGAGTGTGCGTGAGTGCGCAGACTGTGTGTGTGTGTGTGAGTGAGGCAGAGAGTGAAAGGAGATACAGACTGGTACTGAGGCAGAGAGCAGCTAGAGAGAGAGAGAGAGAGAGAGAGAGAGAGAGAGAGAGAGAGAGAGAGAGAGAATGAATGAATGAATGCATTTTATTTATAGAGAGTAATAGAGTACGCAATAACATGCTTTTTTACATCCAGCCCTCTGGACAGAATACATATATAAAAGTAGAAATTGAAAAACGAAAATAAACACATACAAAAGCATGCAAAAAACATATAACACATCAACAGCAAAATCAAACCTATTATTATTAACTATACTCGTTATTAACATTCAAAATGTGTGAAGTAAGCGCATACACACGGGAAAATAAAACCCAATCCTACTTTTCACACTCATCTTTAAACATTCAAAAATAGAGAAGTGCACAACACATGAAAAACCCCACCTCAATCATACTTTATATATTCATCATTAAAATGTACTTATTTGAAAAGAAACCCATGCCTATAATAAGTCAAACATAGTATTACTTTACCTACTCATCTTGGCATCCACAATTTAAAATGTAAATACATGTACCCATGGCAACATGAAACCTATTCCTACATTACATTATTCATTTTTAACATGAACAAATTAAAAAGTAAACACACACTCGTAACAAAAGCAGACCTAGTCATATTGTTTGCATGTGAATACACATATTAAAAAGTAAATACTGCTCATGACGAAATCAAGCCTAAACCTACTTTCTAGTCCTCATCTTTAACATGCACATAAGTAAAACTTTAACTCATCACGAAATAAAGACTAATCCTATTTTACATACTCGTAACATGTACACATTTTAAATTTGAAGCCGATACACATAATAAAATCAAGCCTAAGCCCATTTTACATACTAATCTTAAAAATACATCAAACGTAAATGTAAGCACATACACATGACAGAATAAAACCAAATCCTATTCTACATACTCATCTTTAACATGCACGCATTTTGGAGTAAACACTTAGGGGAAGACGGGGTAAAAAGCGCATGGGCGGGTAAGAAGCCCACCCCAATTATCTCATAAAATAAAGAACATTTAAGTCAAATTTGCCCATGAGACGAATGCTAGACATTAACGCTCATCTCATGGGCAAAATGAGACTGAAATTTGCTTCATTTCATGAGATAATTGGGGTGGGCTTCTTACCCGCCCATGCGCTTTTTACCCCGTCTTCCCCTATACATAACAATATGAAACCCAATCCTATATAATAATAATAATAATAATAATAATAATAATAATAATAATAATAATAATAATAATTAACAGAAGAGAGAGATAATAATAAGAGAGAAGAAGAGAGAGAGAGAGAGAGAGAGAGAGAGAGAGAGAGAGAGAGAGAGAGAGAGAGGAGAGAGAGAGAGAGAGAGAGAGAGAGAGAGAGAGAGAGAGAGAGAGAGAGAGAGAGAGATCCCCTGTCAACAGAAGCCGGACTGGCTACTGAAAATCGTCATTAGCGATCCGTGGGCTTGCTTCGTTTTGCCGGAATGACTGTGTGGCACGTGCACATTTCGATTCCGCCTGTGGCCATGCATTCCCTCTAACCGTAGGTGGCAGACAGACACACGCCACTCTGTGCTCCCTCAGAATGCAAACCACGCGGAGACGGACAGACAGACAAACACCTTCAGGAGTGAAAATAGGGTTTTACGCCCTCTTCGGCCTTTCGGCCATGTGGGGCATTTGCAAATACAAAGATGGTGGGAACTATACTGGAGGCAATGCCCGGAGGCAGTGCCGCTAAACCAGTAAAGTCCCGGCTTTTTTAATAATAGGGGAAGACGGGGTAAAACGCGCATGGGCGGGTAAGAAGCCCACCCCAATTATCTCATGAAATAAAGAAAATTTCAGTCAAATTTGCCCATGAGACGAATGCTAGACATTAACGCTCGTCTCATGGGCAAAATGAGACTGAAATTTGCTTCATTTCATGAGATAATTGGGGTGGGCTTCTTACCCGCCCGTGCGCTTTTTACCCCGTCTTCCCCTACATACCTACGACGCATGCACAGACCCATTATTTATCCCCTCCCCTGTTCTCTCTTATCTCCCCACCTAAAAAAGAACTGGGGTCTTTTTCACAAGGGCTAACGTTACGTTGCGCTTTCTCAAATCGGCGAAAACGGTAGTTCGCGTGGCGTTTTGTTCTTGCCAAACACCGAGCAAGCGGCGAACTATCCGGAACTAGTAGGGGGTGAATACGTTTCTTGTTGTTGAATGGTCCATTAAAGTTTGTTTAAAATAAATAAAAATTTGACCAATCAGACAAGAGCTGGTAATATTCTTCCGCAAACGTTTTCTAAAATGTTTCTTATGCCCCGTTTGGCGTAAGCGTTATTCGCGCGGCGACCGTTATCAAGAGAAACTAAACCCTGTGCTCCTCACACCCCCCCCCCCCCCCCCCTCCTCCCCCCACCCTCCCCTTCGTCCTCTTTCAACCTTGAAACCCACTTGCAGTAGCCTACCAATACAGAAAGTTCAAAGTAGACCTACTGACAATGCCGGTTACATGGGGGATGGGGGTGGGTGGGTTGGAAGAGAGAGAGAACACTAAACACTGAACTGTTTTAATGTCATTGGCTTACAGAGCTTAGATGACATGGGGGTGCGCATAGAACAAACAATCAAACAAACAAACAAAATCAATTAAGGCATGAAAAGGGAAATACAAACAAAATAATGTCTATCTCGATCATCCAATCCTACATCAGAGTATGTCACACATGTGAACTAATTAAGTTATTCAAGACTTTTAATTAAGAAATAATGTTTCGTCCGTGTTCTTCTTGCAATTGCTTTTGTTTTGTTCTAATATTCAAAGCTTCTGCAATATATTTAGCAAGGGATTGTTATAGATTCATTATCATCATAGTTCATTTTCAACACTCCAACTAAATCCATATCATTATACTGCAACACCTTTTCAACACTCCAACTAAATCCATATCATTATACTGCAACACCTTTTCAACACTCCAACTAAAATCCATATCATTATACAGCAACACCTTTTGAACACTCCAACTAAATCCATATCATTATACTGCAACATCTTTTCAACACTCCAACTAAATCCATATCATTATACTGCAACACCTTTTGAACACTCCAACTAAATCCATATCATTATACCGCAACACCTTTTCAACACTCCAACTAAATCCATATCATTATACTGCAACACCTTTTGAACACTCCAACTAAATCCATATCATTATACCGCAACACCTTTTCAACACTCCAACTAAATCCATATCATTATACTGCAACACCTTTTGAACACTCCAACTAAATCCATATCACTATACTGCAACACCTTTTCAACACTCCAACTAAATCCATATCATTATACTGCAACACCTTTTGAACACTCCAACTAAATCCATATCATTATACTGCAACACCTTTTCAACACTCCAACTAAATCCATATTATTATACTGCAACACCTTTAAAAAAAAGTACACTTCTTTCTAATCGTATCATATTTTATACAACTACATTAAAAGTGTATATATCATCTTCTTTATAAAAACCACACATTGGACAGAGAGAAATTACAGATATATCATCATCATGAAACCATTGTTTATGTGCATTCAAACCTATAGTTCTAGACCTGGCCAGACATAATATTATTCTATGCCATCTATTGTTTACAACCGTTAGATATTTCTCAGCTTCAAATACATCTTTAAAGCTATAATACCGATTATACTTATCTGAACTTTCAATTTTGGAGTGCCAATGTTGCTGATAGGAGGCAATAAGTCTGTCTTTAAATTCGACGATAAATATATCCTCACTTCCCACCCCCTGACATAGCCATACAATTCCAAACCCATTTGGAGAGCTCTCTCTCTCTCTCTCTCTCTCTCTCTCTCTCTCTCTCTCTCTCTCTCTCTCTCTCTCTCTCTCACTCTCTCTCTCTCTCTCTCTCTCTCTCTCTCTCTCTCTCTCTCTCTCTCTCTCTCTCTCTCTCTCTCTCTCTCTCTCTCCCTCCCTCTCTCTCTCTCTCTCTCTCTCTCTCTCTCTCTCTCTCTCTCCTCTCTCTCTCTCTCTCTCTCTCTCTCACTCTCTCTCTCTCTCTCTCTCTCTCTCTCTCTCTCTCTCTCTCTCTCTCTCTCTCTCTCTCTCTCTCTCTCTCTCTCTCTCTCTCTCTCTCTCTCTCACACACACACACACACAACATGCATACCAGACGAAAGTGAATAGGGTGCCTACTGCCTGAACCTATCATCAGCTGAGGTCACATCTTCTCCTTCGTCGTCGATCGCTCAGACAAGACAGTCTCCTGCTGGGGTCATATGAGCGCAAACGCGTCATGCTGCTGCTAAGCCAGGTTGATTTAACGTCTAATTAGGCGTAGCCTCTTACAGACAGTAACTAGTCCACTCAAAATACACAAAAGGGTAGTGGAGGTGGCCTAGCCTTCGTTTTCTCTGACACTCTGAAACCACACGTCACTCTTACTGCAAATTTCCCGTTCAACCACTCTTCTTTTGAACTTTTCCAGCTGACACTGTCCTACAAACAGAACAAACTACCACCATCTCTCAGACATTCCAACTAGTCTCTGTCAATCTTTAAGGCCAATCTGAAAACACACTTCTTCTCTCAGCAATAATGTTCCCAATCTCAGCATCACTTATTGAAATGCTATGGGTCTGCGTGAATGATGTGTGTGCAGATGGGGAGAAGAAGGTTGGGGAGCGCGCGTGTGCGTGCATGCGTGTGCGTGCGTGCGCGTGCGTGCGCGTTCGCGTTCGCGTACGTGTGTGTGTGTGTGTGTGTGTGTGTGTGTGGACGCGTTTGTATGTTATGCGTAGATGCATGTTTTTATGTCTATGAATATGTCACAGCGTGAGGCCGGATGAGGGTGGGTATGCGAGCGCGTCTGAGTAGGGAAAGACGGGGTAAAAAGCGCATGGGCGGGTAAGAAGCCCACCCCAATTATCTCATGAAATGAAGCAAATTTCAGTCTCATTTTGCCCATGAGACGAGCGTTAATGTCTAGCATTCGTCTCATGGGCAAATGTGACTGAAATTTTCTTTATTTCATGAGATAATTGGGGTGGGCTTCTTACCCGCCCATGCGCTTTTTACCCCGTCTTCCCCTATGTTTGATATGTCTGTAATTTTGTATGTGGGGCGATTCTTAGTTTTTGTAAAGCGCCATGAGTAGTACACCTAGAATGCGCGCTATATAAATATTCTTTATTATTATTATTATTATAAAAAAATCGCTGCAATATTTTCTTTTTTTGCTGGAACGTCTTCTACATACACTGTTTAACCAGCTGAGCAACCCTAGCCCGCTGAGACCGATTGCGCAATGCCCGGAAATTAGGTCACATTATGCAATACCTTATGCTAATGATCAATTCCTATCATTCTTACAGTAACCTATTGAAGTTGCACCTCATTGAAAAGGTCTTGAAAAGATACGTTCAAATATGCCATCAGAACATACTTATAACATCAATTGTAACATAAACAAGACTTACTTGTGATATGTCGTGCTGCCCGCTACGTGCTTAAAGACCCCGCACGTCACGTGTCAAAAGCACGGGTTTCACGTGTTTTCCCTCTTATAGCTAGTAAGGAATCTTAAGAAATCTTCCTAGCATAAGAGGGAATGTGACACGTGACGTGGGGGGTCTTTAAGAAATAGACCTAAGCATGTCCGTCTCCGGTAGCTGGAGAACATCTTTGTAAGAACAAATACAGGAGAATGGACCTCTCTCTCTCTCTCTCTCTCTCTCTCTCTCTCTCTCTCTCTCTCTCTCTCTCTCTCTCTCTCTCTCTCTCTCTCCCTCTCTCTCTCTCTCTCTCTCTGTCTGTCTCTCTCTGTCTCTGTCTCTCTCTCTCTCTCTCTCTCTCTCTCTCTCTCTCTCTCTCTCTCTCTCTCTCTCTCTCCCTCTCAAGTGAACAGAGGGCCTCACGTGAAAGCGCCGCCTACATAAAGGTCAAGATGTGCCCCCCCCCCCTCTACATTTCTCAGCTCTCCCCGCATTTTCACACTTGCCTTTCTTACCAAGCATTAAGCTGTATTTTATGAACTTTTTCAGCTAATTATCTTTGTGGAATAATTAATCGCAGTCATGATAAAGGCCATTATCTAATAGGACCCCCCCTATGTAGTGCAGTACACACAACAGCCGCGGAGCATTTGTCACAGTCCTGGTTCATTGCGTTTTTAGTCCCCGAGCCGAAGGTTCGGGAACTATTGTTTCTGTCTGATCCGTCCGGCGTGCCTCCGTCCGTCCGTCCGTCCGGCTATTCGTCCGTTTTTCTCAAAAACAATTCAGTCTATCATCATCAAATTTGGTATACTAGTTTGCCAAGATGCAAGCTATCCACTGAAGTATTTAGTTTTACATTAAGGTCAAAGTCGCGCCAGTTACGGGGTTCAACCCCCAAAACACATAATCGCTAATATCTCGCGAAGTTTTGCATGTATTTCAATGCAGTTTTGTTCACAACATTTCTTGATGAATGCTCTATAACACAGTTGTCATGAATGTTTCTGTGCGCTCGTGTGCGCATGATCGCGCGCGCTCAAATCACGGGTCCGAACACACATGCGCCATGAAACAGCTTTGTAGCTCTGTGGTTGACGCTCTCTCTCTCTCTCTCTCTCTCTCTCTCTCTCTCTCTCTCTCTCTCTCTCTCTCTCTCTCTCTCTCTCTCTCTCTCTCTCCCTCCCTCCCTCTCTCTCTCTCTCTCTCTCTCTCTCTCCCTCTCTCTCTCTCTCTCTCTCTCTCTCTCTCTCTCACTCTCTCTCTCTCTCTCTCTCTCTCTCTCTCTCACACACACACACACACAACATGCATACCAGACGAAAGTGAATAGGGTGCCTACTGCCTGAACCTATCATCAGCTGAGGTCACATCTTCTCCTTCGTCGTCGATCGCTCAGACAAGACAGTCTCCTGCTGGGGTCATATGAGCGCAAACGCGTCATGCTGCTGCTAAGCCAGGTTGATTTAACGTCTAATTAGGCGTAGCCTCTTACAGACAGTAACTAGTCCACTCAAAATACACAAAAGGGTAGTGGAGGTGGCCTAGCCTTCGTTTTCTCTGACACTCTGAAACCACACGTCACTCTTACTGCAAATTTCCCGTTCAACCACTCTTCTTTTGAACTTTTCCAGCTGACACTGTCCTACAAACAGAACAAACTACCACCATCTCTCAGACATTCCAACTAGTCTCTGTCAATCTTTAAGGTCAAAGTCGCGCCAGTTACGGGGTTCAACCCCCAAAACA
Organism: Phymorhynchus buccinoides; assembly: GCA_017654935.2. Classification (NCBI taxonomy): domain Eukaryota; kingdom Metazoa; phylum Mollusca; class Gastropoda; order Neogastropoda; family Raphitomidae; genus Phymorhynchus; species Phymorhynchus buccinoides. The sequence continues at coordinate 18,546,082 of CM065691.1, forward strand.
CATAATCGCTAATATCTCGCGAAGTTTTGCATGTATTTCAATGCAGTTTTGTTCACAACATTTCTTGATGAATGCTCTATAACACAGTTGTCATGAATGTTTCTGTGCGCTCGTGTGCGCATGATCGCGCGCGCTCAAATCACGGGTCCGAACACACATGCGCCATGAAACAGCTTTGTAGCTCTGTGGTTGACGCGCTCTCTCTCTCTCTCTCTCTCTCTCTCTCTCTCTCTCTCTCTCTCTCTCTCTCTCTCTCTCTCTCTCTCTCGATTTCGGAGTAGCTCGGCGATGCTGCGAGGGGACTTTGCAGCCGCTCGGCGTTGCACTTGTTCCGTCTTGCCTTTATCTTCTATTATTATTGAATGCATGTGTTTAATTATGTAAATGAATGAAAATTAGTGTTAAATATAGCAAACGATAGAGGATAAAGTACTCAATTTGCAGTAAGAAAGGCAAGAACGGAAAAGTGGACGTAGGGCCTACATCTATAACCTTTTATTACGAGAGAGAGAGAGAGAGAGAGAGAGAGAGAGAGAGAGAGAATGACAAATGTTTAATTGTGTGACCCATTGTGTGGCCCGTGACCCGTTGAGAGAGAGAGAGAGAGAGAGAGAGAGAGAGAGAGAGAGAGAGAGAGAGAGAGAGAGAGAGAGAGAGAGAGAGAGAGAGAGAGATTGTTGGCCTATTTGTTGCTGCTTGGATCTGTTGCATCATCACTTTGGCATCCGATCATGATCTTCTCCATTGCGCTATGCAAGTACTTTACTTGGCCTGTGCATAGGTCGAGCAGTAAATGGCTAGGATGCACAGCACATTATCATGTCAACAACACATGTTCC
>CM065691.1:18554420-18591920 GCA_017654935.2 Phymorhynchus buccinoides
ACACACTTAATTTTAAAACAGCTCAAAGATACAAGTTTAAGACAAATCGTATCTTTGATGTTTAAACTTCGTTTAACTGCTTTTAAAACAAAACTTTCTAAAGACGTTAAGTGTATATGTGGAAATCAAATATCTATAAATCATTTGCTCCTATATTGTCCTAGAATTAAAGAACAAATCAACAAAACTGATGGTGAATTGCTGAACCATCAAACGCCTTTAACCATTGAAAAAATCTTAAACAACTTTAATCTCCTTAAATGTTTTTCAGAAATCCTGCACATAAGTCCTGTTGGTATTTTTCTTTGAGTTACTAATTAATTGTTGGTTTAAATTGTGTTATTATATTTTTGTTGTTAGCCATTTAGAAATTAAGATACACTTGTTTAACTCTTCATGTTACATATGTCAGTTTGAAATGTTACTGTATGTCCTCCCTTCCCTCCCATCTTATATATCTGTTAATGTAATTTTTATATGCACTCAGTTAGATTTGTATGAATAGATGTGTAGGGAAAACACATAAATAATACTACCATTCACACACTCACACACACTCTCACTTCAATAGCTATCTCTGATGTAGGCTTAATTCATTTCACACTCACACTTTTTTTTTTGGGGGGTCTAATATCACTTGCGGGTGAACAGATGTTAAACTAAAGAACGAACACACACACACACACACACACACACACACACACACACACACACACACACACACACACACACACACACACGCGTGCGCATGCACACTCACACACTCACACTCGCACACACACACACACACACTCGCAAACACACACACACACACACACTCCCATACACTAGTCTAATGCATTGTGACATTTGTGCCTGTCTAGGTCTATGTCTGTGTGTATAATGTGTGTTCATGTGCATGTGTGGTAAAGAAAGTATACATTTTTAGTATGTTTGTTGAGTACAATTTTTCTGTGCCTGCACAGTAAAACCAGGACTCCAGTAACTCCATAAATAACAAACCACCATGGGCAAAAAAGAGAGACTACCCAGCGCTGATGGCGCCCCACCAGGTGGACAGGTGGCACTGAAGAAACAGATCACGCTATTCCAGAGCGTGGCCATCATCGTCGGCATCATCATCGGCTCGGGCATCTTCGTCTCTCCAGTCGGCATCCTCATCCACGTGAAATCTGTCGGCATGTCACTCGTCATGTGGGGAGTGTGCGGGCTGTACAATACTCTATGCGCTTTGTGCTACGCCGAGCTGGGAGCGTGCATTCCGCAGTCTGGGGGCGAGTACATCTACATCAAGAGAGCGTTCGGGGACTACCCGGCGTTCATGTGCCTGTGGATCAACTTCACCTTGATCTGCCCCGTGGGCATCGCCGCGCTGAGCCTCATCGCTTCGCTGTACATCCTGCAGCCCATCTTCCCCGACTGTCTGGTGCCGGCTCTGGCGGAGAAGTTCATTGCCATCGTTATTGTCTGTGAGTATTGTGGTTGATATGTATATCCTGCAGCCCATCTTCCCTGACTGCCTGGTGCCGGCTCTGGCGGAGAAGGTCATTGGTATCATTATTGTCTGTGAGTATTGTGATGGATATGTGCTGGCTCTGGCAGAGAAGTTCATTGCCATCGTTATTGTCTGTGAGTATTGTGGTGGATATGTGCCGGCTCTGGCGGAGAAGTTCATTGCCATCGTTATTGTCTGTGAGTATTGTGGTGGATATGTGCCGGCTCTGGCGGAGAAGTTCATTGCCATCGTTATTGTCTGTGAGTATTGTGGTGGATATGTTTGGTTTAAATACATTTTTATTAAGTTCAACAGGACATATACATAAATACATTAATGAAAGAATGAGCAACAACAAGCTTCGAGTTTATAGCGTGCTCACTATTAACATGAATATTACATATTATGACAACTAATTGATATGTTTGCAAGCGTGCACACACCAGGGCTCCCAGGGACCCCCATTTGGGGGTCTATGAAGTACTAAAATTCTAAAGGACCCTTTTAAAGAATGTGCAGGGGGTCCCAGGGATGCACTAGAAAAATTCTTTTTAGCATTCGCAATGTCATTGGGACCCTCTATCCCGCCTCTAGGACCCTCTATGCTGTAAGTGAAGGAGTCCCTGGGACCCCTTGTTTTGCGGGACGATTGGGAGGTCTGCACACACACACACACACAAGCTCAATCACACTGACACTGATGCACCGAGGATAAAGTCAATTGACCATGTTCGGAAAAAAACTAGGGGAGAGCACATCGTGAAAATTAGAGTTGATTACCTCGACTTACTCAGTCAAAACTATAGCAACCATGTTGGCGAAGCTTGAAACCGCAGGATGCGAGTCAGCAACTTGCAAGCATTTGTTTTTTAGAAAAATAAGGGGTGGCCAGTTGCTACAAAGTGATAGAACTTGAAAACTGTAACGTAAAAATATAAATGACATCAAATTTAGAATGACGCACTGCGTTCTACATGCTGTGTGTCTCCTCAAACACACGAAGCGAGGGCTGGGGATCTACCTGATGGTAGAGTAACTTCCCCTGTTTAACCGATTGAATTAGGCAAGATCACTCCCACACACCATGTCATTACTCCCCTTAATTATTTCCGAACAATTCCTTTTGAACAATGTCCTGGGTCTTGCAGAAATCAATAGGACAAAGTCTGCCAATGTTCAGTTTTGATAGGATATTTTAAGAATTTGTCCTGACACGGGGTATCTATGACTGAGTCGTAATCAGACAGGCTTGCAAGTGTGGAGGTTTGAATCCAGCTCCGTCTTTGGTGGTATGTCCTTGGGAATGACACTCTACTCCTATTTCATAGTCCTTTGGGTGAGACTTAAAACCGAGGTCCCTTGTGTGAACACATGTGGAGTAGGCCATGTTGTGCTGGTGGGATGGATGACAGTTGAGATGAATTCACATAGCATACATCCTGTGTGCCAATAACAGTCTAAACTAAGACTTTGGGTGTGGGGCAGGATAAACATCCCCTATCGGAAGACAAAGAATTAATGAAAGTTAGGTTTTACGTCCACTCGGCTGCAAAACAGCACATATGGGACGAACCATCAACCAACCATCATTCAAAGCTCTGAACAGATCCTGGAGGTACTGCAATACCAGGTCTTATGTTTAACCCTTTCACCGCCAAAGTCGCATTTTAGCACCACAGTGATTTAACACCTATGTCACTAAAAGGCGTTCAATTGGGGTCTATTATCCAAAGACCCTATTGTCTTAGTTTTGGGAAGTCAGGACAGACCTTATTTTATATATGTCACAGAAGAATCCCCAATATTGCAGATGGATTTTGATTCTCTACCAAGGTAAATTTCATCGAAATATTTGGCTGAAATATGGCTGGCGGTGAAAGGGTTAATGGAAGAAAAAGAACCAGATATTTTCAGTTTTGATAGGACTGTGATATGGGCCACATGACGGTCACTGCACACATACCATATTTTTCGGACTATAAGGCGCACCCCCAAAATTTTACCCAAATTTCAGATTTTGTTACTATATTTTCTTACTATTTTATCAATCACATTATAAGGCGCAGGGGTCTGAGTCTGGGGAAAAAAGTATCGCCTTATAGGCCTTTGCAACTAGGGTTATTAACGCCCTTGACAGTGAGAGTAATTGCTCTTGCTGGTCAGTACTGACAAGGGCATTGACTCTTGCGAAAGGCAGCCATTTAGTGGCATCAAATAGGGGTTATTGGCGAGAGTTATCCCCCTGTCTGGTCAGTACTGAACCATCTTCCCCCACCCTCCAAGGGCATTCACTCTTGCAAAAGGTGTTCGTTGCAGACCCCAATAGTCCGAAAATCACGGTACATGCAGTTCATCACACACATTGCACGTGCTTAGTTCGTGTTGTATCCATTGTTGTACATGTATGGTAAAGCAAAAGAAAAAGAGGCTTGTGTAGTAAATGAAATCCTGCTGTCACGAAAGATGATCCCTTTAGTGGCTTTACTAGGTCTTTGGGCTGTGACATGAATTAACACGTTGTCTGTGTTGTAACAAGATCCTGACAAGTTTCCTGACACAGCTTTTGGCCTTGACTGTCTGGCTTTTGATATTTAACATCATGGACTGAAATGATGAAATGTGCACTAGCTGTTTTAGACTTTGTTGTGTAAGACCCTATTTTAGCTCTACCACATTGATTGCAAAGTCTAAGTTTGGTTCCCCCAAAGATCCATTAGTATTATAACTAAAATGTGTGTGTGTGTGTGCGCGTGCTTGCTTGTGTGTGTGCGTGCGCGTGCATGTACATGTATGTGTTTGCGTGTGAGTGTGACACCCAAAATTGTTACACACACTCCTGAGGCACAGCTTAATTGTGAATGATTTCATAATTTGGGTTTTCATGGAAATTTGAGGACATAACAAATGGCAAAAACAGTTAGAAAAACAATAGTTCTATGTAAACAGAAACGCTTTACTCGAAAATTGTTATTTTCTTAAGTCCCAGGTTTCCTACAATTTTTTAAAAACGTTTCATCTACTCCATTGTGATTTTCTTAATTAACTGCCAGGTTTCCTGGTGATGGTCAACTGTCGCAATGTCAAGTGGGTGACCCGGCTCCAGGTGCTCATCACCTCCTCCAAGCTCATCGCTCTCGCCATCATCGTCATCATTGGCTTCGTCTATTTGGGCCAAGGTGAGCCAATATTTTGACTACAGTGGAACCTCCCTTATAAGACCTCCCATTATAAGACTCCCTCCCACATAAGACCTACCGTACTTCTTTGAGACATTGCCCTTCTTTGTAAGAATAAAATTACCTCCCATATAAGAACCCCCCACCCCCCCCTTATAAGGCCTGATTTTCGATTATTTTTGGAGGTCTTATAAGAGAGGTTTGACTGTATCAGGGATGGTATCTTAGAACTAAGTACTCTTTGTTTAAAATCCAAGAGCTCCTATAACAAGTGGGGAGGGGAAATCCAAAATAAATAGACATGTCAAATGAAAGGAAAAGTCTGTTTAATGTCCTGACCAGCCTGGAACGGGCACATGTGGAACACTGATAAATATAAAGATGGTGGGATGATCTTGGAGGTACTGCAATGCCAGGAAAGTCCCGATGTTTTTGTTTTTTAAGTATGAAGATATAAGAAGCTTATTAGGTGTGAAATGTCAAATCTGATTGAACATCAGATATACAATTTTATTACATGCGTATTATAGGTGGCCGTTTATAAGAATATTAACTTTTTCACTACGTAGCACGCGCATATGCATGCTGGAAGCTTCCTCCGTTCAGTACGCAGCACGCATAATTCAGGCATCAGAATTATCAGAGGATTTCAGAGGATTAAGAATTTCTGACCGAGGATTGGCTTCTCTTGTCACTAATTTCAGAGGTTTTGCCTTTTTATTCAGTGTTATATTGTGTGTTAAATAGCATTTTAAAGTGATTTATCACTATATTAAGCCTTTTTGGTGGTGTTGGGAACTCATTTCAGTGTTGTCCCTCTTCAGTCTAGGGTCTTGATGGCCCTTTTACCACAGTTTTCAGAGGATTGGACTTCAGAATATTCTGATGCCTGATAATTATATGTGACAGTGTGGTGACTTTGTCTATGAGCAGTGCTCGTCTAAGTATGGTCTAAGGGAAAAAAACTTCTTTAAGTATATTCAGAAATCAGTTATTTGTCTTCTGAGTGCTTTCCCTTGAGCAAAACTGGTCTAAATTAGTCACAAGCAGCTTTTGAAAAGACAAACTGAAAGCGCGGCCAATAGTGGTGAAGAGCCAAACAACACTGTCAGAACAAGATGGGTATGTTTGACTTTGTATTCCTGTATTTTGTTATGTGAAAATGGAAAAAAATATGCAAAGAAACTTGATGTAGTTACAGCTAGAGACTTGTTCTGTCCACCAATACCAAACACTCACACTTGTTATGCAAACAAAGTAAGTAAAAGTAGAGATGAAAATTGCCGATTTTACTAGGTCTGTGCTGAAAAGCTACTGGGAATTGGTACGGGGTGACAGAGTTACTACTAAAGAAACTTCTATTGATCAAGTTTAACTTTTGATGAAAAGCAGATGACACTATTGACAGTGCTTGGATGTAAAGTTTGCTCTTCATCTTTTAATGTCAGGGTGCTTTTTTCTAGAGGTGGGGAAAAAACCGGTTTGAACCGAAAAACCAGTGCTAAATTTTTGCGGTTTGAAAAACCGGTTCGAGTTGCTGTGAACCGTTTTTTTAACTGCAAACTGAAAGTAAGTTTTTCTTAGAATAACGCATTCTTTTCGAAAAACAACACTGATTCTCAGCGCAGATTGGGTGTTTGCAAACCAAGAGTAGCTGTTTCTAGTTGGTGGTGGTGTATGGCTTTGACTTTGACTGAGTGTTGAGTTGAGTGTGTGTGTGTGTCATAAGTCATAAGTTTCTTTATTGTGTGTATGTGTGCGCGTGCGTGCGTGTGTGTGAATATTCTGACAAATAAATATGTGTTTGCATAGGTGAAACTAGTGATGCGAGTACTGGTTAAAAAAAAACCGGTTCGGTAAAACCGGTTCGAAGAGGGAAAACCGGTTTTAAAACCGGTTCGGATTTTTGAACCGGTTCTCAACTCTACTTTCCCCCCCCCAAATCCCAGCTGTTTCCCCTTCAAAATGTTTTAATTGACATTGGCATAATACACCTTAACCCTTTCACCGCCAGCCACCTTTGAGCCAAACATTTCCACTAAACTTACTTGGCTACAGAAAATATTTTGTCTGCAATATTGTGTGATTTCTCTGTGACACATTTAGAACAAGGTCAATCCTTACTACCCAAATTTAGGAACACAATATCATTGAATAATAGACCCTGATTTCAAGAGTTTTAATGACATGGGTGTTAAATCATTGTGGTGCAAAAATGCGACATTGGCGGTGAAAGGGTTAATGTCACGGGGGCCTCTCTTTTTTCCCGCAGCGTATACATTATGATTCAACATAGAAATAATAAGAGTACAAACAAATACAACAACTAAAGTGAAACTCATATAACTGTTATGAAAAACACAGTTGTAATGCATAACTACATATCAAAGAAGAGAGAGACAGAGAGAGAGATGCTTTGATGTTTGGACCGCTTTAATCCACTTTCATGTTTTGTTTAATCTTTTTCGATTTATAATAATATTTGATCTGGTTTTTGTTTCACCTAAAACCAACCATTATTCCAGTTTCCTTGTTTTTAGCACTATTTTAAAACGGTTACAGTTTCAACCAGAAACATTTGTTTTATCAACTCAAAGAGGACTTGTCTGTAATCCCTGCTTGGAAAACAAGAATATATTTCATTCCTAAAAAGATAATCTATAATATTATTTGACAAACAAATAAGCTAATACTGGGCTCATTTTTTTATTCTCTCTCTCTCTCTCTCTCTCTCTCTCTCTCTCTCTCTCTCTCTCTCTCTCTCTCTCTCTCTCTCTCTCTCTCTCTCTCTCTTCTCTCTCATATCTGATTACTTGTGTTTGTGCCATAGAAGGTGAGATTAGCGTCCAATTGATCAGAGACCTTTATGGACGATGTTCCTGAAGTTCCTGTGTGTGTGCACTGCACCTCCTATGTTTATAAGCTTTAGATTAAAATTGCATTCAGTTGTTCTCTCTCTCTCTCTCTCTCTCTCTCTCTCTCTCTCTCTCTCTCTCTCTCTCTCTCTCTCTCTCTCTCTCTCTCTCTCTCATATCTGATTACTTGTGTGTGTGCACTGCACCTACCTCCTATGTTTATAAGCCATAGGCTTGACATTAAAATTGCGTTCAGTTGTTCTCTCTCTCTCTCTCTCTCTCTCTCTCTCTCTCTCTCTCTCTCTCTCTCTCTCTCTCTCTCTCTCTCTCTCTCTCTCTCTCTCTCTCTCTCTCTCTCTCAAAGTTTGCATGGAAGGGCAGGCTGACTATACAACATGATATCATATTTTTACCTGCAATTTTAAACAACATTCTCATTTCTTTGAAGTTTTAATTGAACAGAACAGCTGCTTGTTGAAATTTAAAAACCACAAACTTTAACCATTTCACCGCCAACGTCGCATTTTTGCCGCACAATGATTTAACACCCATGTCACTAAAAGGCATCAAATCAGGGTCTGTTATCTAAAGACCCTATTCTCTTAATTTTGGGAGGTAAGGATAGTCCTTACTTTAAATATATATGTCACAGAGGAATCCGCAATATTACAGACAGGTTTTTGTTTCTACCCAGGTAAGTTTAATGGAATTTTTTTGTAGAAAAATGGCTGGCGGCGAAAGGGTTAAAGCAAAGACTGTATAGGGGAAGGTAAGCATCCGATCTCTTTTCCCTATATGAGTAGTGAGGACAGAAACACTGGTTATGTCCCTTTTAAACAGGACACATTTTACACGTCGATAGGCCAGTTGAATTCTCCGTTCAAGTTCCAGTCTGAGTTTTTGGATAGCCTCCACTGTGAATGGTGTACTGTCCCCACTAATGATAACTCTATCAGCCCGGTTCGCCGAGCTCTTAAGTAGTCCATCTTACCCTTTTAGAATATCTTTGGTTAAAGTAAAACTAAAAGCAGGAATCCAAATTTTAATTTACAAATTTCCCATCTATGCCCCAAAAGAGGTGTACGTGGATCCAGGATATTATGTTCTTGTATTTTTTATGCAGAGGGAGGAGTGTGTAAGAAACAAAGAGGGCTGCAAAATTATTTTACACTGTTTTGTCAAAATGATATTTGAGTTGCATGCATTGTACTTGTAGAATGAAAAATAAGCTCAGTAATGAGTTTTATTATTAATGTTCTTTTGTTTGTGAACATGTTCTGTTACTTATTTTATAGGCTGATAATTTATTTTGCGGATTGTTGTTTGTTTGTTTTGTTTTGACAGACAGACAGAGAGAGACAGAGACAGAGAAACAGAGATTTGTTTAAAATGTATATTTAGAGGAAGAATAAAAAGTGAGGACAACGACAAACAGAGACTGAGAGAGGCAGACAGAGAGCTGACAGACAGGAGGGAAGTGGTGCCATTGTATAGTGTAATGTTTGTTCTTTGATAAAATTCCCACTTCAAGGTTGTACCCTGCCATCATAAAACACAGCTCTGTCTCACCCACTGACCTTGTTTCTTGGAAAGTGTGTGTGTGTGTGTGAGACTGTGTGTGAGCGTGTGTGAGAGAGACTGTGTGTGAGCGTGTGTGAGAGAGACTGTGTGTGAGCGTGTGTGTGTGAGACTCTGTGTGCGTTTGTGTGTGTGTGTGTGTGTGACTGTGTGTGTGTGTATTTGTGTGTGCATGTGTGTGTGTGTTGTGTTGTGTGTGTGTGTGTGTGTGTGTGTGTGTGTGTGTGTGTGTGTGTGTGTGTGTTACTCTGTGTGTGTGTGTGAGAGGTGTGTTTGTGTGTGTGCGCGTACGTGCATGTGTGAGTGTGTGTGTGTTTGTGTGTGTGTGTGTGGTGTGTGTGTGTGTGTGTGTGTGTGTGTGTGTGTGTGTGTGTTACTCTGTGTGTGTGTGTGGGTGTGTTTGTGTGCGTGCGCGTACGTGCATGTGTGAGTGTGTGTGTTGTTTGTGTGTGTGTGCGTGGTTGTGTGTGTGTGTGTGTGTGTGTGTGTGTGTAAGAGAGAGTTTTTTTTACACACATATTGCATTTGTCATGGTCTGCATAATTGTTATAGACATGTGTAAAGAACTTTGGGTGGGTGTATATATTTCTTTTCTTTTTTATTTGTATCTGAAGACATGCGTGTATTTGTACCGCAGAGAGCAACATGATGAAATTCTGCTTAACGTCCTCCGGTCTGGAACAGACACATATGGGACATTAGTAGATATAAAGATGTTGAGAACGATCCTGGAGGCAGTGCCTGTATGCAGTGCAACACCAGGAAGGTCCTGAATTTGTAACCATACAGATGTGTATAAAACAAAGAGCTACATGAAAGATAGCAAATGGCTTTAACCCTTTCACCGCCAATGTCGCATTTTTGCACCACAATAGTTTAACACCCATGTCACTAAAAGACATCAAATCAGGGCCTGTTATCCAAAGACCCTATTTTCTTAATTTTGGGAGGTAAGGACAGGCCTAATGTTATAAACATCACAGAGGAATTTGCAATATTGCAGATATTTTTTTCCTTTACCCAGTTAAGTTTAATAGTATTTGTTGGCTGAAAAATGGCTGGCAGCGAAAGGGTTAATAAACATCATATAATAAAACATCTAAACATTGCAAGCACATCTGTTCATGAATGAATGAATGAAAAGTAGTGTTTTACGTCCTCTCGACCCGGCAAGGCACATATGGGACATTTAATGAATGGTGCCATTTGAAATTGTCAGATGAGAGGCGTGCAATTCATTTAATTTTTAGGTTAGAAGTAAATCGTATTAAGAAAAAACCCTAAAACTTTCAGGAATAGAAACTCAATTAAACAAATAGCTTGTTGTTCTGCATGGCTATTAATGTATTATTGTACAGCTCAATCTGGTTAAAATATCAAATAGTTTTTCGTGCAAGCTGTTACATGGTCATTTAAAATACATACGTGTTGCATCTTTGATCAGCACAAAAGTTTTTTTTGTCTGTCTTTTTTCTCATCTTTAACCAGACGCGAAGCGAGAGCTGGTGAATGTTTTCAGGGTTTTCTGTTTGTTCCTGTCTGTCTGTCTGCTGTCTGGCTATCTATCTACAGTGGAGAACTGATAACTCAAAAGTGGATAACTCAAGAACACTGGATAACTCACAATAATGTTTTGGGTCCCAGTATAATAATCTCTATGTTGAAAAGTCTTTTGAACTCAAAATATATCTCAAAATAAAATCTCTGTCCCTTCAATTTTGACTTAAGCGCTTTTTACTGTATGTGAACACAATAACGTTTGAACGGAAGTACCTAGGAGGCTTAAACTTTGCGAATTGCGTACCGATAGGTATTTAGGATATCTAGGTCAAGTTCGAAAATGAAGGTCAAAGGTCAAGGTCACTGGAACCGGCTTTTTGATCTCTACCTGTCAATAGTGCGCAAGCTACAGTTGAGATCCTCGCTGGCACAGGGGTACTGTAAAGTGTAGGTGTAGACTGTTTAGTTGGACTTTAGCTTCAGGGGTGTTTGTCTGTTTGTTCCAGCAAGGTCACTGGACCCGAAATGCTGCCGGGCAGCTGTTTGATTTAGCGTTTTAATGCTCTAGTTTGAGTTTCGGATTCATACAATATAAAATATGAGATGTTGCAGTTTTACTTGGATGACTCATTTGATGAAAGTAAGGGGGTAAAATATAGGGGAAATGCACGGAATGTAGAACCATAATAGTCAAAGTCAAAATCAAAGGTCAAAGTAAAAAATATTTTGGTGTCTGGATGAAGATGGTGGGTGGGAAAATTGTGCAGGTGAAATCGCTGGCAGATTTCAGACAGCATGCTAGTCAGAGACTGTCCCGTTCGACCTAGGCCTTTGTCGGCCTTTACCGATTTTCTTGTGTCGTCTACTTCGTCGTCTGCTTCAGTTGAACGCAAGTCGATTTCCTAGTTAGGTAAGCTTATTTTTCCTTCTCCAGTTAGTATGTTTCCGTGTAGGATTCATTTGACGGTGTGATTTGCTTCGTTTTCTTTTTTGAAAAGCCCTTGCTTTGTATTGTTTCATAATCATTGTTTTCAAAACGTTTACTTATCAGTGTGATTGGATTGTTTACATATTTTTTGCCCCGGATGTGCTTTGTTCCAAGGTCAAGGGGTTATGCATATTAATGACCTCCCGGCCGATTTAATTTTTTGCTTGTCAGTCATTCGATAGATCAAAGTGATTGACTAACTGTATCTTTGCAAACTATTGCTTCTTGAATGCAGACAATCGGGTTGAGGAAAGTTAATATGACAATTTTGTTCTGTTTTTGTTTTTTTTCTCCTTTCTGATCGCTTAGGTATATTTTCACCGTGTTTTGATCACGTGACACGATTTGTTTATATCACGTGTCCACTTGTATTAATGGCTGCATTCTTGGTGTATTCACGCCGGTTGCTGTGTCAAAAAGTATTGCGTTCATGGAGTATATATGTGGCGCTCGAGATGGAGTGTTGGCAGTGTGCCCATCAAATGGACGGATTGCGTAAGTTTTGTGTGCCTTTTTGGTATAGTTTTCTTGTTTTTGTACTGCTTGTGAGTGTTGTGTGTGTGTGGGGGTGTGCATCACGTGGGGGTATTAATATTAACAATGTTGCAGAGGAAGAAACTGGGTCAGAACAGTATGCGTTTTATTTGGAAATTAAAACCAGGATAATCAGGCCAAATGCAAGAACTAACGCAAACAAATACTTACTGAGGTGGATGGGTGTGGTAGACTTGAGATGCAGTGATAGGAATGTGTGCTTTTTGTATGAGTTGAGGACAAACAAAGAGAGAGTTCTGTTGTCCAAAGAAATGTTTTTCGAGAATGTTGTTTTTTGGATGAACTTTGAACGCTTTATAAAAGGGTTTAAGTATGTTATAAATACTGCAGCCAGTTCTTGTCAATATTGTTGCTCTAGGCCTATTTTATTGTCATTTTATATCAAGCGACTTCTCACATTTTCTTCAATATTGCTGATGTTTTCTAATAATGACATGTATGTTTCAAATTATAACATTGAACAGCCACTTTTTGGGCTGTTCTTCATTAGCCGACATAATGTGTACATACAGTGCTTTAGTCTAGTGTTGAGTCTGAGCCAGGCCTTGTGGATAAGTTACCTCTTCCTTGATGTTGAAGTTTACATATTGATAATGTGTGTTCTTCTTTTCTTTACATCCTACACTCTGTTTTTCCTACATTTTTATTGTTACCCTTATGAACACAATGGCTTCAAACAATGCATTTAAAATCTGCTCTTTTTAATATGTAATGGGTTAAACAATTCTAGCAAAAGAAAAGATGTTTTTGATTATTTAAGGAAAACAGATGCTAGCATTCTTTGTCTTCAGGAGACACACTTAAAAACAGGTATTGAAAATTATATACAGGCTAGTTGGGGCTACAAGGTTTGGCTTAGCGGCTGTGAGACAAACAAAACTGGTGTGGCTATTTTATTTAATAATAATTTTGAATACAAAGTACATGACGTTGTCCGGGACCATGGAGAAAATTTAATTCAATGAAACAGGCACGTTTAGACTATTTTTTAGTTAGTGAAGGATTGTTATCTGTAGTTAATGATGTGTGTGTTAACCTTGGCTACAGATCAGATCACTCTCTTGTTACCTTGGCTTTGAAAAAAGATCAGTTCAAAAGAGATAGACCTTTTTGGAAGTTTAATAATAGCTTACTTAAAGATAAACAATATGTTTTAGAAGTTAAAAAGATTATTATGGATGTAAAGAAACAATATGCATTTACCTGTTACAATATGGAAAATTTAAACAATATTTCCAATAATGACCTAACCTTCCAAATTGATGATCAATTATTTTTTGAAACTTTATTGCTCGAAATCAGAGGAAAAACAATATCATACTCTACATATAAGAAAAAGCTGTTAAATGAAAAGGAATCTGATCTAGAAAAAAGAATAAAGAATTTTGAGCAAAACCTCCAAGAACTTAAAGAAGATGACATTCCTTATTTAGAAGACTTAAAAGCCCAGTTACAAGAAATTAGAGACCATAAAATTCAAGGAATGTCAGTGCGCTCAAGGGTGCGTTGGATAAATGAAGGAGAAAAAGTTAATAAATATTTATGTAATCTGGAAAACAGGAATTTTTGGACAAATCTATTTTTTTTATTTAACCATTTCTTGGAGACTAATAATAAAAAAGTGTTATTCGAGCAAGACAGTATTCTCAAGAAGTTAGACAGTTTTATACAGATGTATAACACTTAAGGATTGTAACTGACATAATATTCCTGGTGAATTTCCAGATGCTTCTGTCTTGTCAAATGAAGACAGTGAGGCAATAGAAGGACCAATTAACTTTTGAAGAACGCTTCAAATGCTTTAAAAACATGAAAAAAAGATAAGAGTCTGGGTAAGATGGATTCACTGTCTGTTTTACTTTTTTTTCTTCTGATTTTGGAAGGCTTTTGTACGGTCAGTAAATGAGGGTTTGTAAAGGACAGTTGTCACTTACACCAAAGCAAGGTTCATACATGTATTCCCAAGAAGGAAACTCTCCCTCCTCTCCCAAGCGAATTCATTTAAAAACTGGCGGCCTATTCCCTTTTAAACACGGCATATAAAATTGCCTCAGCATGTATTGCTAACCTTTAAATTGTTTTTACCAAATATTATTACATTGAGGTTCAAAACGTGTTTTGAAGGGCCGGTTTATGGGGAAAATATTCGTTTCTGTATGATACTTTGTTGTATGTGGGAAAAGAAAAAATCGAGAATGTTGTTATCCATGATTTTGAAAAAGCATTGACGGATCTCCTGGTCTTCTGTTAAAATGTTTGCTTTCTTTCATTTTGGGCGGGGACATGCTCCAGTGGATCAAAACTTTTTATACTTGGTTTCGGTCAATGGGCCGATATTCATCTTGGTTGCCAATTGAAAGGGGGTTCAGACAGGGAGATCCATCTTCACCGACTTATACTTAATAGTGCAGAAATTCTTTCGCTTATGATTCGTATAAATGTAAATATTAAGGGTTATAAAAATAAAAAGATAAGGAATATATTTGCTGTCCCAGTTCGCTGATGATACAAAAACTTATAATCTGGATGGTTCTGAAAGATCTTTTAATGGAAACCATAAATGTTCTCACAAAGGTTCTCCACAGTCAGGGTCTTTTTGATAAACAAATCATCTGGATTGGAAGTAGGAACAAAATTTTTGTTTGGGATCCAGATACTTTTTAAAATTTTAAGGTGTTAATGTTCTACAAAAACACAGAATAGTATTGTAAATATTAATTATGAAGATAAACTCGTGGCGATGAGAAGGATTCTGATATTGTGGAAAAAAAGACAGATTACCCCTTGGTAAGATAACAGTAATAAACTTTAGTGTTTCAAAAAAAGATTCATTTCTTCTGATCAACCTGCAGACCCCCCTGACAATTTTTATTACTGCATTGTAATCTTTTTATAGAATGGAAAATCCCAAGTACATAAAAAAAATCTGTAATGAAAGGAATATGGTGGTTGGTGGATAAAAATGCTTAATGTGAGGAACTTTTATATATTCTATGAAAATAGTGGTTAAGTAGACGTTTAAGTAACTGATTCTGATTGGAAATTTTGTTAATTTTGCAATATGTTTCTCCCTATATATATGTCTCCCTAATAGTAATGCTCCCTTGCTATCTTAGCAAAAAAAAGAATAAAAAAGGAAAGAAAGGAAAAAAAAAGAGGTAGAAATTGAATATAGTTCATGCTATAGCTTTAGCTATTCTCCCTTGACAAGCCTCATTGCATCCTTTACATTCAAATATTGTCAGCTTAGACCCCACCCTCACCCCAACGAGCCACTTGGAACTACACCACCCCACCCTTCCGTGACTGACTGATCCACCCTGTACATGGTGGATTTTTTATGTTCCTCTCATGTCTTTTTTTAATGTGCGGGATATTTTCTTTCATTCATATCTTTTTTATTGTTGATCTGATTAAAACTACGGATTATAAAGTGTTTGTGTAGGCATTTATAGACGCGTAACTTAACAAAAATCAGTCTGCCTTGCTGTGCGTCCGTGCGCCCCCCCGTGTTTGTGGAATTGGGTGTGTGTTGTGTTGTGTGTGCGGTACTTGGTGTGTTTGTATGCACATGTATGTGTGTGTGGTACATGCGTGTGCTTTGGTGTTGCGAGTGTGTGCCTGTGGGGCATACAGTGTGTTGTGTGTGTGTGTGTTGTGGGTGTGTGTGTTAATAAGTTAACGGTCTATCCACCTTACGATGATCTTTTTTTACAAAATAAAATGTGTCTTGATGGTATTTTGAATGTGCGTCTGGGAGAGGGATGGGGTGTGGTTGTAGGACGAGAGGTATGAGCTATGTTACAGAGATTAATTTACATAAAATAAAATGGGTGGGAAGTGTTATGTGGTTGTGAACATGCTAATATGTAATTGTGTGTATGTGTGCGCATGCATGCATGCTGCGTGTGTGTGTGTGTGTACGTGCGTGCGTGTGTGTATGTGCGTGTGTGCATGTATGTGTGCGTGTGACATGTATGTGTGGTGTGTGATGTCGTGTGTGTGTGTGTGTGGCACAGGCAACGTGGAGAGCTTTCAAGACGCCCTTCACTGACTCTGATGTCAGTGCAGGGAGCCATTGCCCTGCGTTCTATCCTAGGGATTCTGTGCTAAGTGGATGGTGAGAGAGAAAACTCAGAAAGGAGAGAGGACGGAGAGGGAGTATGTGAGAGCTATAGAGAGAAAGAGAGGGAGAGAAGGAGGAGAGGACCGAAGTTACAATGCGTAAATATTCACAACGTTGCAATTCAGTGATAGAATGTTGGAACAACAGCCTTGATTTTGTGATGACAATTTATGTCTTCCTATGATGCTGGTAGGAAAGAGAGGAACTGATAGAAGTTGTAGGATAGTAAGCATGTGTGATTTTGTTTGTTACAGGAGTTACTTGAAAACTTCGGACAGAAGAACTTGTTGAACCGCCACAAGTGAGGTATTTCTCTGTTTATGAGTTCACATTTCTTGAAATCTTTATAAGAGATCACAAAATAAGCTCACTTACAAAGAGCAAATAATTAAAGCTTTAGAAAAAAAATGTCGATGGCATTTCTGACACAGATGCGAACACATTGATATACAGACAAACCTCTATTTTAAGACTTCCAAAATTGTCCGAAAAATCGGTCGTAAATGGAGAGGTCTTTTTTATTTTGACGGCGGTTTTCACTGGCAGCCGTAGTAAAGAAAAAGTTCGCACGTCATACTCTCTTCTTTCATTCGTTTTGTTAATGCACACATTACAATGACATATTAAAACTGGATTGGGTCTTCAAACTCCATAGGATTGTGCAATCGATGTATTACAGTTTCACTTCGCGACTTCTGTTAATCACCTCCACTCTCGTCAAATGTCAGGGTTTCTTTTTCAAAGTCCATGGGTTTCGTGCTTTTCCTACGCTTTCCGCCATCTTTTCTACAACAAGGGAAAGCGGACTCCGCTTACAGGCCTGACCGTGTTGTTCCCTTTGCTCGAAGTCTATGCAGACGACAACCAACGGTCGTAAAAACAGCAAAATGGCGGTCGTAAGTCTCGTTTTAGGAAGTCGTTTAAGGAGAGGTCGTTTACATAGTAAATGCACCGTGCCAACAAATCCGGTCTCAACTTAGAAGTGGTCGCTTAATAGAGGGTCGCCTTGAAATAGGGTTTGTCTGTACTCTAGAAATTGCTTTGATAAATTAACAGGACAAATTAGGGAATGAGATAGGCCCTATGCAAGCTTTTTACAGACACGGAATACTATGTTGCATGCCATATTTAAAATCTTAAAAGTTTTAACACTTTCACTGCCAACCATCTCTGTGCCAAACCATCCGCCGTGGTGTAGTGGTTAGCGTTGCGGATACTGGCTGGGAGGTATTGGGTTCGAATCCCATCAGAGGCGAGGTTTTTTTCGGTCTGCGACCGATTCCTACCAGAGTGAGGGCTAGGGCTCCATGGAAACTGAAACC
Source organism: Phymorhynchus buccinoides (assembly GCA_017654935.2). Taxonomy (NCBI): domain Eukaryota; kingdom Metazoa; phylum Mollusca; class Gastropoda; order Neogastropoda; family Raphitomidae; genus Phymorhynchus; species Phymorhynchus buccinoides. The sequence continues at coordinate 18,572,016 of CM065691.1, forward strand.
ACACATACGAGTTTCATCCGCTAAACGGATGCGATTCTGAGAGTGTTGCTCTAATTGCAAGGACCAACACGCAGGTGTTCTGTAGTTCTCGGCCTGGTTAACACTGGGATATCATATGAAAGGAAGCGTAACCAGTGCCCGAGAACTACAGACACCTGCAGTGTTGGTCTTGCAATTAGAGCAACACTCTCAGAATCGCATCCGTTTAGCGGATGAAACTCGACTGTGTGGTTTCAGTCTTTCCCCATGGAGCCCATAGCCAATCAATCTGGGTAGGAGGCGCGTCCAGGACCTGTGAAAAAAACCTCGCCTCTGATGGGATTCGAACCCAAACCTCCAGCCAGTAGTCCGCAACGCTAACCACTACACCACGGCGGATGGTTGGCACAGGAAGAGGTTGGCAGATGAAAGGGTTTAAAACTTGTAAGATTTAAATATGGCATGCAACATAGTATTCCGTTTGTCTGGAAAAAGCTGCATAGGGACTATTCATTAATAACTTGTCCTGTTAATTATCAAAGCATTCTAAGATACAGACAAACCCTATTTTACGACCCTCTATAGCGAACACCTCTCATGTGAGATCCGATTTGTTGGCACGGATGCATTTACTATGTAAACGACCCTTCTTAAACGGACTCCTCTAAAAGCGACTTACGACCGCCATTTTGCCGGGTTTTTACGACCGTGTTGTCGTCTGCATAGACTCGAGCAAAAGAAACAACCACGGTCAAGGGCTGTACGCGGGACAGTAGTCGCTTCCTTGTTGAGAAAAGATGCGGGAAAGCGTAGGAAAGCACGAAAACCACTGACTTTGAAAAAAGAATACCACTGACTTTGGACTAGAGTGGAGGTGATTAACAGAAGTCGCGAAGTGAAACTGTAATACATCGATTGCACAATCCTATGGAGTTGGAAAGACCCAAATCCAGTTTTAATATGTCATTGTATGTGTGCATGAATAAGAGAGTATGAACTGTGCTGAACTTTTTCTTTCTACGGCTGCCAGTGAAAACCTCCGTCATACGACTGACCTCTCCAATTTACGACCGATTTTTTCCGGACATTTTGGAAGTCTTAAAATAGAGGTTTGTCTGTATATCAAATGTGTTAGCATTCTGTGTCAGAAATGCATCGACATTTTTTTCTAGCTTTAATTATTTTGCTCTTTGTAAGTGAACTTATTTTGTTGATCTCTTATAAAGGATTTCAAGAAATGTGAACTCATAAACAGAGAAATAACTCACTTGTGCGGTTCAACAAGTTCTTCTGTCAAGAAGTTCAAGTAACTCCTGTAACAAACAAAAAATCACACCATGCTTAATATCATACAAACTTCTATCAGTTCCTTCTCTTTCCTACCAGCATCATAGGAAGACATAAATTGTCATCACGAAAATAAAGGCTGTTGTTCCAAACATTTCTATCACTGAATTGCAACGTTGTGAATATTTACGCATTGTAACATTCTGTCTCTCTCCTTCTCTCCCTCTCTTTCTCTCTATAGCTCTCACATACTCCCTCTCCGTCTCTCTCTTTCTGAGTTTCTCTCTCACCATCCACTGTAGGCCCAGAATCCAGAATAGAACGACAGGGCAATGGCTCCCGCACTGACATCAGAGTCAGTGAAGGCGTCTTGAAAGCTCTCCACGTTGCCTGCACACACACACACACACACGCACATACACACACACACACATACATGCACACACGCACACATACACACACACACACGCACATACACACACGCACGCACGTACACACACACACACACGCATGCATGCATGCATGCGCACACATACACACAAATTACAAAAATTATGCATGTTCACAGACCCACATAACCACTTCCCCCATTTTATTTATGTAAATTATATCTGTACATAGCCTCATACACTCTCGTCCTACAACCACACCCATCCCTCTTCCAGACGCACATTCAAAATACCATCAAGACACAATTTTATTTTGTAAAAAAAAGATCATCGTAAGGTGGATAGACGTTAAACTTATGAACACACACACACACACACACACACACACACAAACACACTGTATGCGCACGCACAGGCACACACTCGCACACAGGCACACGCATGTACACACACACATACATGTGCATACAAACACACAAGTACGCACACACACACACACACACACCCAGGATTGCCAGCAAACACGGGGGGGCGCACGGACGCACAGGCAAGGCAGACGGATTTGTTAAGTTACGCGTCTTAATAAATGCTACAAAAACACTTTATAATCCAGTAGTTTTAATCACGATCAACAATAAAAAAGATATGAATGAAAGAAAATATCCTGCACATTAAAAAAAGACATGAGAAGAACATAAAAAATACCACCATGTACAAGGGTGGATTAGTCAGTCACGGAAGAGGGTGGGGGTGGGGTAGTTCCAAGTGCTCAGTTGGGGTGAGGGTGGGGGTCTAAGCTGACAATAATTTGAATGTAAAGGATGCAATGAAGGCTTGTCAAGGGAGAATAAGCTAAAGCTATAGCATGGAACTATATTCAATTTCTACCTCTTTTTTTTTCCTTTCTTTCCTTTTTTATTCTTTTTTTTCTAAGATAGCAAAGGGAGCATTACTATTAGGGAGGACATATATATAGGGAGAAACATATTTACAGTAACAAAATTTCCAATCAGAATCATTACTTAAAAGTCTACGTAACCAACTAATTTTCATAGAAGATATAAAATTCCTCACATTAAGCATTTTTAATCCACCAACACCATATTCCTTTTCAATTACAGATTTTTTTTATTTTACTTTTTTTTCCATTCCATAAAAAGATGTACAATGCAGTAATAAAATTGTCAGGGGGGTCTGGCAGGTTGATCAGAAGATGAATATTTTTTGAAAACACTAAAGTCTTAATTACTGTTATCTTACCAAAGGGGGTAATCTGTCTTTTTTTCCCACAATATCAGAATCCTTCTCATAGCCACGAGTTTATCTTCATAATTAATATTTACAATACTATCTGTGTTAGTAGAAAATTTAACACCTAAAATTTTAAAAAGTATCTGGATCCCAAACAAAAATTTTGTTCCTACTTCCAATCCAGATGATTTGGGTTTTATCAAAAAGACCTGACATGTGTGAGAACTTTGTGAGAACATTTATGGTTTCATTAAAAGATCTTTCAGAACCATCCAGATATAAGGTTGTATCATCAGCGAACTGGGACAGCAAATTTTCCTTATCTTTTATTTTTATACCCTTAATATTTACATTTATACGAATCATAAGCGAAAGAATTTCTGCACATATTAAGTATAAGTACGGTGAAGATGGATCTCCCTGTCTGAACCCCCTTTCAATTGGAAACCAAGATGAATATTGGCCATTGACAGACACACAAGTTCTAATATTAGAGTAAAACGTTTTGATCCACTGGATCATGTCTGGCCCAAAATGAAAGAAACGCAAACATTTTAACAAGAAAGACCAGGAGATGCTGTCAAATGCTTTTTCAAAATCAATGGATAACAACATTCCCGGATTATTTTCTTTTTCCACATACAACAAAGTATCATACAGTAAACGAATATTTTCCCCAATAAACCGGCCCTTCAAAAAAACGTTTTGACCCTCATGTATAATATTTGGTAAAACATCTTTTAAGAGGTTAGCAATACATGCTGAGGCAATTTTATATGCCGTGTTTAAAAGGGAGATAGGCCGCCAGTTTTTAATGAATCGCTTTGGTTTCCCTTCTTGGGGAATACATGTAATGGAACCTTGCCTTTGTGTAAGTGACAACTGTCCTTTACAAAAACCCTCATTTACTGACCGTACCAAAAGCATTCCAAAATCAAGAAGAAAAAAAAGTAAAAAAAGACAGTGAATCCATCAGGACCCAGACTCTTATCGTTTTTCATGTTTTTTAAAGCATTGACAGCTTCTTCAAAAGTAATTGGTCCTTCTATTGCCTCACTGTCTTCATTTGACAAGACAGAAGCATCTGGAAATTCACCAGGAATATTAATGTCAGTTACATCCTTAAATGTATATACATCTGTATAAAACTGTCTAACTTCATTGAGAATACTGTCTTGCTCTGAAATAACACTTTTATTATTAGTCTCAAGAAATGGTATAGATTTGTCCAAAAAGTTCCTGTTTTCCAGATTACAGAAATATTTATTAACTTTTTCTCCTTCATTTATCCAACGCACCCTTGAGCGCACTGACATTCCTTGAATTTTATGGTCTCTAATTTCTTGTAACTGGGCTTTTAAGTCTTCTAAATAAGGAATGTCATCTTCTTTAAGTTCTTGGAGGTTTTGCTCAAAATTCTTTATTCTTTTTTCTAGATCAGATTCCTTTTCATTTAACAGCTTTTTCTTATATGTAGAGTATGATATTGTTTTTCCTCTGATTTCGAGCAATAAAGTTTCAAAAAATAATTGATCATCAATTTGGAAGGTTAGGTCATTATTGGAAATATTGTTTAAATTTTCCATATTGTAACAGGTAATGCATATTGTTTCTTTACATCCATAATAATCTTTTTAACTTCTAAAACATATTGTTTATCTTTAAGTAAGCTATTATTAAACTTCCAAAAAGGTCTATCTCTTTTGAACTGATCTTTTTTCAAAGCCAAGGTAACAAGAGAGTGATCTGATCTGTAGCCAAGGTTAACACACACATCATTAACTACAGATAACAATCCTTCACTAACTAAAAAATAGTCTAAACGTGCCTGTTTCATTGAATTAAATTTTCTCCACGTGTACTTTCTTTTTTCTGGATAAATTTCTCTAAACACATAAAAAATGTTGTGTTCTGTCATAATATTATTAATTTTGTTCCGGGTCCTGGGACGATTCACAGTGCTAGAATAGTTACAAATATCTAAACTTGTATTTAAAGGACAGTTCCAGTCATCAGTAACAATCACAATTTGTTCTATGTTTTCAAAAACACTATCAAAATATTCTGGTTTGTCACTGTTGCTAGGTCCATACAAATTGACTAGAGTGATTTTCTTTTTTTAAATTCAACATTCAACATAATATAACAGCCATGTTGGTCCCGGACAACGTCATGTACTTTGTATTCAAAATTATTATTAAATAAAATAGCCACACCAGTTTTGTTTGTCTCACAGCCGCTAAGCCAAACCTTGTAGCCCCAACTAGCCTGTATATAATTTTCAATACCTGTTTTTAAGTGTGTCTCCTGAAGACAAAGAATGCTAGCATCTGTTTTCCTTAAATAATCAAAAACATCTTTTCTTTTGCTAGAATTGTTTAACCCATTACAATTAAAAGAGCAGATTTTAAATGCATTGTTTGAAGCCATTGTGTTCATAAGGGTAACAATAAAAATGTAGGAAAAACAGAGTGTAGGATGTAAAGAAAAGAAGAACACACATTATCAATATGTAAACTTCAACATCAAGGAAGAGGTAACTTATCCACAAGGCCTGGCTCAGACTCAACACTAGACTAAAGCACTGTATGTACACATTATGTCGGCTAATGAAGAACAGCCCAAAAAGTGGCTGTTCAATGTTATAATTTGAAACATACATGTCATTATTAGAAAACATCAGCAATATTGAAGAAAATGTGAGAAGTCGCTTGATATAAAATGACAATAAAATAGGCCTAGAGCAACAATATTGACAAGAACTGGCTGCAGTATTTATAACATACTTAAACCCTTTTATAAAGCGTTCAAAGTTCATCCAAAAAACAACATTCTCGAAAAACATTTCTTTGGACAACAGAACTCTCTCTTTGTTTGTCCTCAACTCATACAAAAAGCACACATTCCTATCACTGCATCTCAAGTCTACCACACCCATCCACCTCAGTAAGTATTTGTTTGCGTTAGTTCTTGCATTTGGCCTGATTATCCTGGTTTTAATTTCCAAATAAAACGCATACTGTTCTGACCCAGTTTCTTCCTCTGCAACATTGTTAATATTAATACCCCCACGTGATGCACACCCCCACACACACACAACACTCACAAGCAGTACAAAAACAAGAAAACTATACCAAAAAGGCACACAAAACTTACGCAATCCGTCCATTTGATGGGCACACTGCCAACACTCCATCTCGAGCGCCACATATATACTCCATGAACGCAATACTTTTTGACACAGCAACCGGCGTGAATACACCAAGAATGCAGCCATTAATACAAGTGGACACGTGATATAAACAAATCGTGTCACGTGATCAAAACACGGTGAAAATATACCTAAGCGATCAGAAAGGAGAAAAAAAACAAAAACAGAACAAAATTGTCATATTAACTTTCCTCAACCCGATTGTCTGCATTCAAGAAGCAATAGTTTGCAAAGATACAGTTAGTCAATCACTTTGATCTATCGAATGACTGACAAGCAAAAAATTAAATCGGCCGGGAGGTCATTAATATGCATAACCCCTTGACCTTGGAACAAAGCACATCCGGGGCAAAAAATATGTAAACAATCCAATCACACTGATAAGTAAACGTTTTGAAAACAATGATTATGAAACAATACAAAGCAAGGGCTTTTCAAAAAAGAAAACGAAGCAAATCACACCGTCAAATGAATCCTACACGGAAACATACTAACTGGAGAAGGAAAAATAAGCTTACCTAACTAGGAAATCGACTTGCGTTCAACTGAAGCAGACGACGAAGTAGACGACACAAGAAAATCGGTAAAGGCCGACAAAGGCCTAGGTCGAACGGGACAGTCTCTGACTAGCATGCTGTCTGAAATCTGCCAGCGATTTCACCTGCACAATTTTCCCACCCACCATCTTCATCCAGACACCAAAATATTTTTTACTTTGACCTTTGATTTTGACTTTGACTATTATGGTTCTACATTCCGTGCATTTCCCCTATATTTTACCCCCTTACTTTCATCAAATGAGTCATCCAAGTAAAACTGCAACATCTCATATTTTATATTGTATGAATCCGAAACTCAAACTAGAGCATTAAAACGCTAAATCAAACAGCTGCCCGGCAGCATTTTCGGGTCCAGTGACCTTGCTGAAACAAACAGACAAACACCCCTGAAGCTAAAATCCAACTAAACAGTCTACACCTACACTTTACAGTACCCCTGTGCCAGCGAGGATCTCAACTGTAGCTTGCGCACTATTGACAGGTAGAGATCGAAAAGCCGGTTCCAGTGACCTTGACCTTTGACCTTCATTTTCGAACTTGGCCTAGATATCCTAAATACCTATCGGTACGCAATTCGCAAAGTTTAAGCCTCCTAGGTACTTCCGTTCAAACGTTATTGTGTTCACATACAGTAAAAAGCGCTTAAGTCAAAATTGAAGGGACAGAAATTTTATTTTGAGATAGCCAATATTTTGAGTTCAAAAGACTTTTCAACATAGAGATTATTATACTGGGACCCAAAACATTAGTGTGAGTTATCCAGTGTTCTTGAGTTATCCACTTTTGAGTTATCAGTTCTCCACTGTAGATAGATAGCCAGACAGCAGACAGACAGACAGGAACAAACAGAAAACCCTGAAAACATTCACCAGCTCTCGCTTCGCGTCTGGTTAAAGATGAGAAAAAAGACAGACAAAAAAAACTTTTGTGCTGATCAAAGATGCAACACGTATGTATTTTAAATGACCATGTAACAGCTTGCACGAAAAACTATTTGATATTTTAACCAGATTGAGCTGTACAATAATACATTAATAGCCATGCAGAACAACAAGCTATTTGTTTAATTGAGTTTCTATTCCTGAAAGTTTTAGGGTTTTTTCTTAATACGATTTACTTCTAACCTAAAAATTAAATGAATTGCACGCCTCTCATCTGACAATTTCAAATGGCACCATTCATGAAATGTCCCATATGTGCCTTGCCGGGTCGAGAGGACGTAAAACACTACTTTTCATTCATTCATTCATGAACAGATGTGCTTGCAATGTTTAGATGTTTTATTATATGATGTTTATTAACCCTTTCGCTGCCAGCCATTTTTCAGCCAACAAATACTATTAAACTTAACTGGGTAAAGGAAAAAAATACAATATTGCAAATTCCTCTGTGATGTTTATAACATTAGGCCTGTCCTTACCTCCCAAAATTAAGAAAATAGGGTCTTTGGATAACAGGCCCTGATTTTGATGTCTTTTAGTGACATGGGTGTTAAACTATTGTGGTGCAAAAATGCGACATTGGCGGTGAAAGGGTTAAAGCCATTTGCTATCTTTCATGTAGCTCTTTGTTTTATACACATCTGTATGGTTACAAATTCAGGACCTTCCTGGTGTTGCACTGCATACAGGCACTGCCTCCAGGATCGTTCTCAACATCTTTATATCTACTAATGTCCCATATGTCTGTTACAGACCGGAGGACGTTAAGCAGAATTTCATCATGTTGCTCTCTGCGGTACAAATACACGCATGTCTTCAGATACAAATAAAAAAGAAAAGAAATATATACACCCACCCAAAGTTCTTTACACATGTCTATAACAATTATGCAGACCATGACAAATGCAATATGTGTGTAAAAAAAACTCTCTCTTACACACACACACACACACACACACACACACAACCACGCAACACAACCAAACAACACACACACTCACACATGCACGTACGCGCACACACACAAACACACCTCTCACACACACACACACACAGAGTAACACACACACACACACACACACACACACACACAACCACACACACAACCACAACACACACACTCACACATGCACGTACGCGCACACACACAAACACACCTCTCACACACACACACAAGTAACACACACACACACACACACACACACACACACACACACACACACACACACAACACAACCAAACAACATGCACACACAAATACACACACACACAGTCACACACACACACACACAAACGCACACAGAGTCTCACACACACACGCTCACACACAGTCTCTCTCACACACGCTCACACACAGTCTCTCTCACACACGCTCACACACAGTCTCACACACACACACACACTTTCCAAGAAACAAGGTCAGTGGGTGAGACAGAGCTGTGTTTTATGATGGCAGGGTACAACCTTGAAGTGGGAATTTTATCAAAGAACAAACATTACACTATACAATGGCACCACTTCCCTCCTGTCTGTCAGCTCTCTGTCTGCCTCTCTCAGTCTCTGTTTGTCGTTGTCCTCACTTTTTATTCTTCCTCTAAATATACATTTTAAACAAATCTCTGTTTCTCTGTCTCTGTCTCTCTCTGTCTGTCTGTCAAAACAAAACAAACAAACAACAATCCGCAAAATAAATTATCAGCCTATAAAATAAGTAACAGAACATGTTCACAAACAAAAGAACATTAATAATAAAACTCATTACTGAGCTTATTTTTCATTCTACAAGTACAATGCATGCAACTCAAATATCATTTTGACAAAACAGTGTAAAATAATTTTGCAGCCCTCTTTGTTTCTTACACACTCCTCCCTCTGCATAAAAAATACAAGAACATAATATCCTGGATCCACGTACACCTCTTTTGGGGCATAGATGGGAAATTTGTAAATTAAAATTTGGATTCCTGCTTTTAGTTTTACTTTAACCAAAGATATTCTAAAAGGGTAAGATGGACTACTTAAGAGCTCGGCGAACCGGGCTGATAGAGTTATCGTTAGTGGGGACAGTACACCATTCACAGTGGAGGCTATCCAAAAACTCAGACTGGAACTTGAACGGAGAATTCAACTGGCCTATCGACGTGTAAAATGTGTCCTGTTTAAAAGGGACATAACCAGTGTTTCTGTCCTCACTACTCATATAGGGAAAAGAGATCGGATGCTTACCTTCCCCTATACAGTCTTTGCTTTAACCCTTTCGCCGCCAGCCATTTTTCTACAAAAAAATTCCATTAAACTTACCTGGGTAGAAACAAAAAAACCTGTCTGTAATATTGCGGATTCCTCTGTGACATATATTTAAAGTAAGGACTATCCTTACCTCCCAAAATTAAGAGAATAGGGTCTTTAGATAACAGACCCTGATTTGATGCCTTTTAGTGACATGGGTGTTAAATCATTGTGGTGCAAAAATGCGACGTTGGCGGTGAAATGGTTAAAGTTTGTGGTTTTTAAATTTCAACAAGCAGCTGTTCTGTTCAATTAAAACTTCAAAGAAATGAGAATGTTGTTTAAAATTGCAGGTAAAAATATGATATCATGTTGTATAGTCAGCCTGCCCTTCCATGCAAACTTTGAGAGAGAGAGAGAGAGAGAGAGAGAGAGAGAGAGAGAGAGAGAGAGAGAGAGAGAGAGAGAGAGAGAGAGAGAGAGAGAGAGAGAGAGAGAGAGAACAACTGAACGCAATTTTAATGTCAAGCCTATGGCTTATAAACATAGGAGGTAGGTGCAGTGCACACACACAAGTAATCAGATATGAGAGAGAGAGAGAGAGAGAGAGAGAGAGAGAGAGAGAGAGAGAGAGAGAGAGAGAGAGAGAGAGAGAGAGAGAGAGAGAGAGAGAGAGAGAACAACTGAATGCAATTTTAATCTAAAGCTTATAAACATAGGAGGTGCAGTGCACACACACAGGAACTTCAGGAACATCGTCCATAAAGGTCTCTGATCAATTTGATGCTAATCTCACCTTCTCTGGCACAAACACAAGTAATCAGATATGAGAGAATGAGAGAGAGAGAGAGAGAGAGAGAGAGAGAGAGAGAGAGAGAGAGAGAGAGAGAGAGAGAGAGAGAGAGAGAGAGAGAGAATAAAAAAATGAGCCCAGTATTAGCTTATTTGTTTGTCAAATAATATTATAGATTATCTTTTTAGGAATGAAATATATTCTTGTTTTCCAAGCAGGGATTACAGACAAGTCCTCTTTGAGTTGATAAAACAAATGTTTCTGGTTGAAACTGTAACCGTTTTAAAATAGTGCTAAAAACAAGGAAACTGGAATAATGGTTGGTTTTAGGTGAAACAAAAACCAGATCAAATATTATTATAAATCGAAAAAGATTAAACAAAACATGAAAGTGGATTAAAGCGGTCCAAACATCAAAGCATCTCTCTCTCTGTCTCTCTCTTCTTTGATATGTAGTTATGCATTACAACTGTGTTTTTCATAACAGTTATATGAGTTTCACTTTAGTTGTTGTATTTGTTTGTACTCTTATTATTTCTATGTTGAATCATAATGTATACGCTGCGGGAAAAAAGAGAGGCCCCGTGACATTAACCCTTTCACCGCCAATGTCGCATTTTTGCACCAAAATGGTCTAACACCCATGTCATTAAAACTCTTGAAATCAGGGTCTATTATTCAATGATATTGTGTTCCTAAATGTGGGTAGCAAGGATTGACCTTGTTCTAAATGTGTCACAGAGAAATCACACAATATTGCAGACAAAAAATATTTTCTGTAGCCAAGTAAGTTTAGTGGAAATGTTTGGCTCAAAGGTGGCTGGCGGTGAAAGGGTTAAGGTGTATTATGCCAATGTCAATTAAAACATTTTGAAGGGGAAACAGCTGGGATTTGGGGGGGGGAAAGTAGAGTTGAGAACCGGTTCAAAAATCCGAACCGGTTTTAAACCGGTTTTCCCTCTTCGAACCGGTGTTACCGAACCGGTTTTTTTAACCAGTACTCGCATCACTAGTTTCACCTATGCACACACATATTTATTTGTCAGAATATTCACACACACGCACGCACGCGCACACATACACACAATAAAGAAACTTATGACTTATGACACACACACACTCAACTCAACACTCAGTCAAAGTCAAAGCCATACACTACCACCAACTAGAAACAGCTACTCTTGGTTTGCAAACACCCAATCTGCGCTGAGAATCAGTGTTGTTTTTCGAAAAGAATGCTTTATTCTAAGAAAAACTTACTTTCAGTTTGCAGTTAAAAAAACGGTTCACAGCAACTCGAACCGGTTTTTCAAACCGCAAAAATTTAGCACTGGTTTTTCGGTTCAAACCGGTTTTTCCCCCCACCTCTAGAAAAAAGCACCCTGACATTAAAAGATGAAGAGCAAACTTTACATCCAAGCACTGTCAATAGTGTCATCTGCTTTTCATCAAAAGTTAAACTTGATCAATAGAAGTTTCTTTAGTAGTAACTCTGTCACCCCGTACCAATTCCCAGTAGCTTTTCAGCACAGACCTAGTAAAATCGGCAATTTTCATCTCTACTTTTACTTACTTTGTTTGCATAACAAGTGTGAGTGTTTGGTATTGGTGGACAGAACAAGTCTCTAGCTGTAACTACATCAAGTTTCTTTGCATATTTTTTTCCATTTTCACATAACAAAATACAGGAATACAAAGTCAAACATACCCATCTTGTTCTGACAGTGTTGTTTGGCTCTTCACCACTATTGGCCGCGCTTTCAGTTTGTCTTTTCAAAAGCTGCTTGTGACTAATTTAGACCAGTTTTGCTCAAGGGAAAGCACTCAGAAGACAAATAACTGATTTCTGAATATACTTAAAGAAGTTTTTTTCCCTTAGACCATACTTAGACGAGCACTGCTCATAGACAAAGTCACCACACTGTCACATATAATTATCAGGCATCAGAATATTCTGAAGTCCAATCCTCTGAAAACTGTGGTAAAAGGTCCATGAAGACCCTAAACTGAAGAGGGACAACACTGAAATGAGTTCCCAACATCACCAAAAAGGATTAATATAGTGATAAATCACTTTAAAATGCTATTTAACACACAATATAACACTGATTAAAAGGCAAAACCTCTGAAATTAGTGACAAGAGAAGCCAATCCTCGGTCAGAAATTCTTAATCCTCTGAAATCCTCTGATAATTCTGATGCCTGAATTATGCGTGCTGCGTACTGAACGGAGGAAGCTTCCAGCATGCATATGCGCGTGCTACGTAGTGAAAAAGTTAATATTCTTATAAACGGCCACCTATAATACGCATGTAATAAAATTGTATATCTGATGTTCAATCAGATTTGACATTTCACACCTAATAAGCTTCTTATATCTTCATACTTAAAAAACAAAAACATCGGGACTTTCCTGGCATTGCAGTACCTCCACGATCATCCCACCATCTTTATATTTATCAGTGTTCCACATGTGCCCGTTCCAGGCTGGTCAGGACATTAAACAGACTTTTCCTTTCATTTGACATGTCTATTTATTTTGGATTTCCCCTCCCCACTTGTTATAGGAGCTCTTGGATTTTAAACAAAGAGTACTTAGTTCTAAGATACCATCCCTGATACAGTCAAACCTCTCTTATAAGACCTCCAAAAATAATCGAAAATCAGGCCTTAAGGGGGGGGGGGGGGGTTCTTATATGGGAGGTAATTTTATTCTTACAAAGAAGGGCAATGTCTCAAAGAAGTACGGTAGGTCTTATGTGGGAGGGAGTCTTATAATGGGAGGTCTTATAAGGGAGGTTCCACTGTAGTCAAAATATTGGCTCACCTTGGCCCAAATAGACGAAGCCAATGATGACGATGATGGCGAGAGCGATGAGCTTGGAGGAGGTGATGAGCACCTGGAGCCGGGTCACCCACTTGACATTGCGACAGTTGACCATCACCAGGAAACCTGGCAGTTAATTAAGAAAATCACAATGGAGTAGATGAAACGTTTTTAAAAAATTGTAGGAAACCTGGGACTTAAGAAAATAACAATTTTCGAGTAAAGCGTTTCTGTTTACATAGAACTATTGTTTTTCTAACTGTTTTTGCCATTTGTTATGTCCTCAAATTTCCATGAAAACCCAAATTATGAAATCATTCACAATTAAGCTGTGCCTCAGGAGTGTGTGTAACAATTTTGGGTGTCACACTCACACGCAAACACATACATGTACATGCACGCGCACGCACACACACAAGCAAGCACGCGCACACACACACACACATTTTAGTTATAATACTAATGGATCTTTGGGGGAACCAAACTTAGACTTTGCAATCAATGTGGTAGAGCTAAAATAGGGTCTTACACAACAAAGTCTAAAACAGCTAGTGCACATTTCATCATTTCAGTCCATGATGTTAAATATCAAAAGCCAGACAGTCAAGGCCAAAAGCTGTGTCAGGAAACTTGTCAGGATCTTGTTACAACACAGACAACGTGTTAATTCATGTCACAGCCCAAAGACCTAGTAAAGCCACTAAAGGGATCATCTTTCGTGACAGCAGGATTTCATTTACTACACAAGCCTCTTTTTCTTTTGCTTTACCATACATGTACAACAATGGATACAACACGAACTAAGCACGTGCAATGTGTGTGATGAACTGCATGTACCGTGATTTTCGGACTATTGGGGTCTGCAACGAACACCTTTTGCAAGAGTGAATGCCCTTGGAGGGTGGGGGAAGATGGTTCAGTACTGACCAGACAGGGGGATAACTCTCGCCAATAACCCCTATTTGATGCCACTAAATGGCTGCCTTTCGCAAGAGTCAATGCCCTTGTCAGTACTGACCAGCAAGAGCAATTACTCTCACTGTCAAGGGCGTTAATAACCCTAGTTGCAAAGGCCTATAAGGCGATACTTTTTTCCCCAGACTCAGACCCCTGCGCCTTATAATGTGATTGATAAAATAGTAAGAAAATATAGTTACAAAATCTGAAATATGGGTAAAATGTTGGGGGTGCGCCTTATAGTCCGAAAAATATGGTATGTGTGCAGTGACCGTCATGTGGCCCATATCACAGTCCTATCAAAACTGAAAATATCTGGTTCTTTTTCTTCCATTAACCCTTTCACCGCCAGCCATATTTCAGCCAAATATTTCCATTGAAATTTACCTGGGTAGAGAACAAAATCCATCTGCAGTATTGGGGATTCTTCTGTGACATATATAAAATAAGGTCTGTCCTGACTTCCCAAAACTAAGACAATAGGGTCTTTGGATAATAGACCCCAATTGAACGCCTTTTAGTGACATAGGTGTTAAATCACTGTGGTGCTAAAATGCGACTTTGGCGGTGAAAGGGTTAAACATAAGACCTGGTATTGCAGTACCTCCAGGATCTGTTCAGAGCTTTGAATGATGGTTGGTTGATGGTTTGTCCCATATGTGCTGTTTTGCAGCCGAGTGGACGTAAAACCTAACTTTCATTAATTCTTTGTCTTCCGATAGGGGATGTTTATCCTGCCCCACACCCAAAGTCTTAGTTTAGACTGTTATTGGCACACAGGATGTATGCTATGTGAATTCATCTCAACTGTCATCCATCCCACCAGCACAACATGGCCTACTCCACATGTGTTCACACAAGGGACCTCGGTTTTAAGTCTCACCCAAAGGACTATGAAATAGGAGTAGAGTGTCATTCCCAAGGACATACCACCAAAGACGGAGCTGGATTCAAACCTCCACACTTGCAAGCCTGTCTGATTACGACTCAGTCATAGATACCCCGTGTCAGGACAAATTCTTAAAATATCCTATCAAAACTGAACATTGGCAGACTTTGTCCTATTGATTTCTGCAAGACCCAGGACATTGTTCAAAAGGAATTGTTCGGAAATAATTAAGGGGAGTAATGACATGGTGTGTGGGAGTGATCTTGCCTAATTCAATCGGTTAAACAGGGGAAGTTACTTTACCATCAGGTAGATCCCCAGCCCTCGCTTCGTGTTTTTGAGGAGACACACAGCATGTAGAACGCAGTGCGTCATTCTAAATTTGATGTCATTTATATTTTTACGTTACAGTTTTCAAGTTCTATCACTTTGTAGCAACTGGCCACCCCTTATTTTTCTTAAAAAAAACAAATGTTTGCAAGTTGCTGACTCGCATCCTGCGGTTTCAAGCTTCGCCAACATGGTTGCTATAGTTTTGACTGAGTAAGTCGAGGTAATCAACTCTAATTTTCACGGTGCTCTCCCCTAGTTTTTTTCCGAACATGGTCAATTGACTTTATCCTCGGTGCATCAGTGTCAGTGTGATTGAGCTTGTGTGTGTGTGTGTGTGCAGACCTCCCAATCGTCCCGCAAAACAAGGGGTCCCAGGGACTCCTTCACTTACAGCATAGAGGGTCCTAGAGGCGGGATAGAGGGTCCCAATGACATTGCGAATGCTAAAAAGAATTTTTCTAGTGCATCCCTGGGACCCCCTGCACATTCTTTAAAAGGGTCCTTTAGAATTTTAGTACTTCATAGACCCCCAAATGGGGGTCCCTGGGAGCCCTGGTGTGTGCACGCTTGCAAACATATCAATTAGTTGTCATAATATGTAATATTCATGTTAATAGTGAGCACGCTATAAACTCGAAGCTTGTTGTTGCTCATTCTTTCATTAATGTATGTATGTATATGTCCTGTTGAACTTAATAAAAATGTATTTAAACCAAACATATCCACCACAATACTCACAGACAATAACGATGGCAATGAACTTCTCCGCCAGAGCCGGCACATATCCACCACAATACTCACAGACAATAACGATGGCAATGAACTTCTCCGCCAGAGCCGGCACATATCCACCACAATACTCACAGACAATAACGATGGCAATGAACTTCTCTGCCAGAGCCAGCATATATCCATCACAATACTCACAGACAATAATGATACCAATGACCTTCTCCGCCAGAGCCGGCACCAGGCAGTCAGGGAAGATGGGCTGCAGGATATACATATCAACCACAATACTCACAGACAATAACGATGGCAATGAACTTCTCCGCCAGAGCCGGCACCAGACAGTCGGGGAAGATGGGCTGCAGGATGTACAGCGAAGCGATGAGGCTCAGCGCGGCGATGCCCACGGGGCAGATCAAGGTGAAGTTGATCCACAGGCACATGAACGCCGGGTAGTCCCCGAACGCTCTCTTGATGTAGATGTACTCGCCCCCAGACTGCGGAATGCACGCTCCCAGCTCGGCGTAGCACAAAGCGCATAGAGTATTGTACAGCCCGCACACTCCCCACATGACGAGTGACATGCCGACAGATTTCACGTGGATGAGGATGCCGACTGGAGAGACGAAGATGCCCGAGCCGATGATGATGCCGACGATGATGGCCACGCTCTGGAATAGCGTGATCTGTTTCTTCAGTGCCACCTGTCCACCTGGTGGGGCGCCATCAGCGCTGGGTAGTCTCTCTTTTTTGCCCATGGTGGTTTGTTATTTATGGAGTTACTGGAGTCCTGGTTTTACTGTGCAGGCACAGAAAAATTGTACTCAACAAACATACTAAAAATGTATACTTTCTTTACCACACATGCACATGAACACACATTATACACACAGACATAGACCTAGACAGGCACAAATGTCACAATGCATTAGACTAGTGTATGGGAGTGTGTGTGTGTGTGTGTTTGCGAGTGTGTGTGTGTGTGTGTGCGAGTGTGTGTGAGTGTGCGAGTGTGCATGCGCACGCGTGTGTGTGTGTGTGTGTGTGTGTGTGTGTGTGTGTGTGTGTGTGTGTGTGTGTGTGTGTGTGTGTGTGTGTTCGTTCTTTAGTTTAACATCTGTTCACCCGCAAGTGATATTAGACCCCAAAAAAAAAAAAGTGTGAGTGTGAAATGAATTAAGCCTACATCAGAGATAGCTATTGAAGTGAGAGTGTGTGTGAGTGCGTGAATGGTAGTATTATTTATGTGTTTTCCCTACACATCTATTCATACAAATCTAACTGAGTGCATATAAAAATTACATTAACAGATATATAAGATGGGAGGGAAGGGAGGACATACAGTAACATTTCAAACTGACGTATATAACATGAAGAGTTAAACAAGTGTATCTTAATTTCTAAATGGCTAACAACAAAAATATAATAACACAATTTAAACCAACAATTAATTAGTAACTCAAAGAAAAATACCAACAGGACTTATGTGCAGGATTTCTGAAAAACATTTAAGGAGATTAAAGTTGTTTAAGATTTTTTCAATGGTTAAAGGCGTTTGATGGTTCAGCAATTCACCATCAGTTTTGTTGATTTGTTCTTTAATTCTAGGACAATATAGGAGCAAATGATTTATAGATATTTGATTTCCACATATACACTTAACGTCTTTAGAAAATTTTGTTTTAAAAGCAGTTAAACGAAGTTTAAACATCAAAGATACGATTTGTCTTAAACTTGTATCTTTGAGCTGTTTTAAAATTAAGGAGTTCATTGTACTTGAGCCTTTTATACAACAGCGTGAATATTGACTGACTGAAGTCATTAACATGCTGTCAAAAATTTATTTGGATAATTTTTCAATGTTTATAATAATATTCATGCAGATCTAAATTCACATTAAGATGAATCGTTCCCTCAGAATTACGCGCTGCACTTCTAGAAGGTGTGTGTGTGTGTGTGTGTGTGTGCGCGTGTGTGTGTGTGTGCATGTGCGTGTGTGTGTGTGTGCGTGTGCGCACACAGGCATGCATGCATGCGTGTGTGCTTGCATGCATGTATGTGTATCACTGTATGATGTGTATTTAAATGTATTTTGTTCTGTTCATATTTCAGAATATTCATTGTCTATGTGTGCATATCTCTTGGCACATGGACCCTAAGTACTGCATAAACTCCCTCTATAAGTTCTAATAAGTAGTTCACATGTTTTAATCTTTATTACATGCAGAACGAAAAGTAAGCCTTTTTCAAAACAAAACAAAAATCACATGCGCACACACACACACACTAAAGAATGTTTGGTGTAGACAATTAATTAACAGAGGCTTACTGTACACTCATAAAAAGTCACAGAGATCAGTGCCTACAACAACATGTAAACTGTATGATGAAATCCGTCACTCTGCAACGTATTGAACCAGAACAAAAAATGTGGAACCTGAAAGTCGAAGGGATTAATTTGCAAAACATAATGTTGCAAAGACCCAAGACCTGTAGTCACGAGTACACCCTCTGTGGGGATACCTGGGGGTCTTTTGCATAAATAGTTCCTCCACCTTCTGGAAGTTCTGTGCTTGTAACTTTCCTCTAATCTGTCACTCTCTTTGGCTCTGCCTTTTCCCTTTGCTTACTGTCATCTACTATCTTTGATTCTTTCTGCTTTACCGGTCCATTCTCTTGCCTTTTTCTTTCTTTCAAGAAACACTTTCAGAAAGATTTCTTCCAGCCGAGGTCGGACTTGCTTTTTTCAAGAAACATTTTGAAACAGATTTCCTCCTCCAGCCAAACTCGCAGGACGCATCTGCACTGCACAGGGAATTGTCTGAGCGATCAAAGAAGAAGTAGTAGTAGTCATGAGTATGATTGGCAGTTTAGACTCATTTTCATTTTTCATCCTGGATTAGTTGTCTAACCCACACTCATGACTACAGGCACCCACCCAACTGTAGATTTTTTCCTCTCCATGCTACCCGCATTTTTTGTTTCTCTGTCTTAATTCTCATGTGAGCTGCTGAGCTAAAAGCCAGCAAGGATTAGGTTTGGCTAAACCCTATAATCAGTCTTTTGAGCTGGCAATGGTGAGAGGTTGAGAGAGGGAGAACGACAGTGAGAAAATGAGGCACAGAGAGAGAGAGAGAGAGAGAGAGAGAGAGAGAGAGAGAGAGAGAGAGAGAGAGAGAGAGAGAGAGAGAGAGAGGGGGGGGGGGGGAAGAGGGCATGAAGAGAGAGGAGGGAGAGAGACAGAAAGAGAGAGGGAGAGAGAGAGAGAGAATGAATGAATGAATGAATGAATGAATTCTATTTATAGAGGGTAATAGAGTAAGCAATAACATGCTTTTTTACATCCAGCCCTCTCGACAGAATACATAATATAAGAGCAGAAAATGGAAAACGAAAATAAACACATACAAAGTAATATAAAGCATGCACAAAACATCCCTATATTGTATGCAACACATCAATAACAAAATCAAACCTATTATTATTAACTATACTCATTATAATATTAACATTCAAAATGTGTGAAGAGA